>CM060319.1:38063176-38083176 GCA_030674155.1 Stramonita haemastoma | reverse complement strand
ATGGGCTGATTTAAAACATGATTATTTTCTTCAGATAAATCAGCTTCAATCACCCTCTGATCTAACTCTTCATTACTATTTTGAAACAGATTTTTAAAATGGTTAAACCACTCTTCCATACTAATATTGTTACCAATTTTCTTTTTCCCTCCACATCCCATACTTCTTAACTGGTTCCAAAACTGAGAAGAATTATCCATTTCTCTTGCCAGACATTCTGTTTTTAGTTTTTTTAATTTCTGTCTTTTATCTCTCAGTAGGTGTTTATACCTTTTTCTTGCTTCTACATACAGCAATCTATCTTCATCTGTTCTAGACTTTCTAAAACAGTAAAGTTTTTTCCTACTTTCCTTTTTTACATTCGTTATCAAACTATTCAGATTTTTTCTTCTTGTTTTTATGGAATGTCTTTAGCATGCACTGACAAGAAGTTTTCAGACATGCTATAAAAATATCTAAGGCTTGATCTATATCTATATCCAGACTATGTGTGGTGAGAGTCAGTTTTTCCTTGATGCCTTCACTATGCAACATTGTAATATAGTCACTGTTACATTCTTCATTCCATACAATTTTCTCACAAACCAAACTTTCATCTTCAGCTTCCTTCCAATTTTTATCTATTGGCCTTTTCTTATTCCGTAATTCCAAAACAACTGGAAGATGGTCTGAATCAGTTAAGCTTTCAACAGTAAGGGAAACAACATTGACATAGGAAAGAAAATCATATGATGCAATAAAATAGTCCACTGTACTTGTTCCAGGGCTGCAATATAAGTACAACTGTCATCAAAGTTATGTTCACTGAGCCCATTTAAAATAATACATCCAAACATATTACATAGTTCTAATAACTGCTCACCAAAGAGATTGACCCCACCATCTTGAGATTTCCATGGGAAGTTGTTGTCATCTGAAACAGTAGTATCTGTGAAGTCAGTATCATCACCACTGAAACTATAATTTTTTGATGCTGTTCTTGCATTTAAGTCACCATTTAAGAGAATATAAAAATCATTCCTCTTCTCATGTAAATCTACTAGGCATTGTTCTAACATTTCTATACCATATATACCCTCCTGATTTTTCCAGAAAGGGGAATCATTTGGTGGAATATATGAACAAACAAACATGATTTCCTTGCTTGTAGAAAAGAGTTCTTGATCAATTTTAACAATTCTAGTATTTTCAACTTCTAAATGAATTTGTTCCACAAAACTGGCAAAGGATTTCTTAATTAGAACTATGACACCCCCTGAATAACGTACTTTCCAAGACAGCTTTTTGGCCTTTGACATGTAGATAATATAATCACTGAAAATAGGAGAATCAAAACCGTTTGCAAGAAAAGTTTCTGTCAAGCATACAAAATCATAAGAAAGATGGACATTTATAAAGTGGTCATCTTCTAGCTTTGGTAAGAGGCCATTTACATTGTAGTTTAGAAATTTTACTTGATAGCTATTTACACTATTTACAGATACAACTGATTGAGTAGCTCAACTGTTTGCTTGCACAATAGCTGTATCATGTTCAACATCATGCACTTGCTTTCTTATGTACCGCTTTCTGGATATTGTGGCCTGGCTGAGTTCATATTTAGTAGTGCATTGAATCCCCTAGGCTTTCTGCTCAGACTGAGACTTTTAGGACTGCTTCTTTAAAGCATTTGACTATTCATGTGGTTGTACCTTCATGAACGAGTCAATGATGCTGCTTTGACTACTGGCTCTTGTAGAGGTCTTAACTCCTCTATGGCTTTTTATTCCAGTGCTAGAGACAGCACGTCTTTGACGTGATGTTCACACAGAGGACCTTGTTTTTTTGTCATTTGTGACAGCTTTACCACGTACATTTATTTCTGATTTATTGCCATGTTTTGGTGGTTGGTCAGTAGTCATGTCTGGTCTTTCTATATTTTCTGTGTCAATGCTGTTTGTCTCCTTTTGTTTGTCACATGCAATGTCCTTGCTCTGTTGTTCTATACTTTGTTGAGGTTGACTACTGTCATCTGTTTCTTGTGCTTTGTCACTGTTCATAAGAATCTCAGAATCAGCCTCAACATGGACCTCAACATGAGCATTAGTAATTTCTGTCTCTCTTCTGATGTCAGTAACATTGTCGGTATCTCTCACTGCAAAGTCCTCTACCTTAACACTGTCATCACTGTCACTGTCTTCATTGTTAGCAAGATGTTTGACCCAGGTTCTATGCACAAGATCCTCACTGCATTCAGTTTCAGTTTCTAGATCAGAGTGTCTGTCCTTGTCTGTTAGGTTAAGTCTGTCATTTGTCGTTCAAAGTCACCATGATCAACAGCCTCAGCAGGGCTGACAGTCTGTCTGACAGGATCTCTTCTGTTGTTGGCACAGCTGGGCTCCTGCCTCCTTGAATTCTGGACAGGATGTCTTGAGGTACTGGTTCCCTTCTGGCTGTCTTTAAGCATGACCACCATTCTGTGGTCTGATGTGGTGTAAGACTGTGAGGGTCTTCCATATCTTGCTGCTTGGCTGTATGACTGGATACCAGGAACCACTGGAGTAGGAAATGTTCTTGACTCTGGATATTGAATGTTCTTCCAGTCTCTTGGTCGGTCAACCCATCTGTCATCCCAGCTTGTATGTGCCTCTCTGCGGTTAGAGTTTCCTTTTGTAATGTTTCTCCTCTCTTCTGATTCCCGGGGCATCAACTGATGGCAATGAGTTAGTGAATTGGGCTTGTTGTAGTGTCTGTCTTCAGCCAGGCTCATGTTGTCTTCAGAGACCTCACAGAATCCAAACCTGCTTGGATGGTGCCCATTCTGGTTTCCATCGAGGACCATTTATTTCTCTGGCCTGGTTGTAGCTGTGGCTGGTCCTCCACCTGTCCACAATCCTCTGGGGTTTGGTACCATTCATGTCTATACCTGGTTGAGGCAGGTGGTTGCCTGTTCCTGACTTGCAACTTTCCATTGTGTATGAATGCAATCTTCCCCTGCCCTCTGTGAAATTCAACCATATCCTGCTGTCTTGTGGTGAGGTCAGAGGCCACCCGTATACCACAACTCCTCAGATTGTCACGTAGGTCTCCATCACCCAGAACTGCCACCTTGTCCTGGACAAGGATGGGGCGAGGGTCACCTGAACATGGTCTTTGCCTCCCTATTTGGAAGGCTCTGGTGATGTCTTTTTTGCTCCATCCCGAGTATCGGCTATGGGCATTCAGCAGGTCAACAACAATGTGAGTGGTGGCATACTCATCCTCCCACTGCTGTTCTTCCACATTAATGATCTTGACACTGCATGCTTTAAGGTTCTGTTCTGTACTTTCAAATCTTCTCTCCAGTTCATCCAGTCTGTCCATGATGCTTCCTTTGTCTTCTTTCCTTTCTTTTAGCTCGTCACTGTTACATATCACCCTTTCCTCCAGATTGCTCATCTTTGAGAAGAACCGAGAGAAACTGTCCTCAAGGGAGCAAAATCTCTCGTCCATGCTTGATTTAATTGCTGCAGAGTGAAGGGCAAAGCCCTGCTGCATCTGTGCCAAGCGCCAGCCAATCATCTGCAGTAAACTATTTTCTGCCATTTTTCAGGCGCCTGTGGTGCACTTTGCTGCAAACTAGTTTACAAGCAGCTCTCACTCTAGTGCCAATACACACACTTAAATGAAAATGTGACGAGGTAGTACAAAAGAACTTTCGATAATCTTTTCAAGTGCCTGTGTATTTTACTTCTCAACAGAGTTCATATTTCACACTAGAATGTAGCCCTAACCTGCACCAACACTTGTGATCTTTTCTGCTATTGGGCATGTCCAAAGCCAGCTTTGATCTTGAAGGCAAAGTATGGGATGCACTGGACTTGAATTGAAAATATTTTTTAAGATCCTTCTTATTTTCATATAATTAGTAAATTACTAATTTTGACTAATCCACTTACCTTTTCTGTAGACTGTTTACATGTTTAGCTGTGCACCAACTTTATGTACAATTCTGCAAAGTATTGTATGGATTCTTGCACTCAAACGGTACAATTTAGCTAACAATGTGCAGAGCAATTTCACAGGTCAAACTCCCTAAAGCTCCCCCATCCAAGTCAGAGAGAGAGAGAGAGAGAGAGAGAGGGGAGAGAGAGAGAGAGAGAGAGAGAGAGAGAGAGAGAGAGAGAGAGAGAGAGAGAGAGAGAGAGAATGACAATGACAATGACAATAACAATGACAATGACAAAATAATTTATTGTTCAGACTCAGGATGTCCATAAACAAGGGGAAGTGAATATAACATATTTACACAATTTGCAGCAAATTTGCATAGTTACTAAAGAAAAAAAACAAACAAAAAAAACTAAAACAAAACAAAACAAAGAACAAAAAAATGCCTCAATATTCTAATATTTGAGAGGTCTTTGGCCAGTGTCAGGTAAATATACTATCTAGTTGATTTAAGAATATCATAGCCACTAGGTGGATTGTGATTTCCTGCATTTGAAGGCATAGAATATATACTTTGCCAAGTCAACGATTTGTTCACGTTTCTGTAGCTTTAATATGGATAACTTCTGGTTTCTAAAAAGCTCTAGATTAAATTTGCCTAAATAAGTGTATCGCAACTCAGTGTATGCTGGGCAATAGAAAAGAAAGTGAATTTCATCTTCACGTGCACAACTGCACTTTGGGCAAGTCAAAAAACTACTATCTGCTGTGAACCTGTATTTGTTGCTATTCAGTTCTGTGACTCCTAATCTAAAGCGTATAAACATAGTACGTACATATCTGGAAGTGATCAAGTTCATGTATTTTTCTGGTTCTAATATACTTTTCGAAGAGTTATATAGACTGTAGCGTGGTCTATTGGTTATTTTTTCTGACCACTGCTGTATGAAGTAATCAGTCAGTCTTTGTTTGATTTCCTGTAAAAAAGCTTTATGGTTTCCTACACCTTGAAAGACCCACACATAGCCAAATCCAGAGGAGCAGAGAAGATTTCTTATATGCGTATAGTTATACGCATAACTTCTTATAGTTGTTTTACCTTTTTCATCCAGGAATTTTAACATATGGTAGGCCATGCTAGAATATCTCTGAATAGGTAAAGAGCACAGACGTAACCAGTAGGAAACACTTCTAACAGCTGACAGAGCAAGAAGAGGGTAACGGCCTAATTCTCCATATACCATATAATTTGGCGTGTGCATACTAACATTCAAAAAACGTTTACATGCAAACATGTGAACTTTTTCAATGTGGTTAAATTCATGAACACCCCAAACCTCAGATGCATACAGCAGCATAGGAGCAACACGTGCATCAAAAAGCTTAAAAAATATCCTAGGAGATGAGCAACCTAATCTCCGCAAGTGTTCTACATATTTCTATGACACATCTTTTAGCTTTCGTTGTTAAGCTTTCTGTAGCAACATTTAGACTCAAACGTGTGAAAATAAGCCCAAGGTATTTGTATGAGTTGACAACTTCTATTTTTTGTTGTCCAAAATGCCAGTGTTCATATTTAGATAGGTGTCCACCATTTCGGAAAACTATGATTTTAGATTTTTCTAGATTTACTGTTTACCAAATTTACTCGTAATATGTAGATTATTCAGTTGATTTTGTAGGCCTACAGGAGAGTATGAGAGAAGTGACAGGTCATCTGCAAACATCAGAAGAAACAATTCTGTGAATGATTCCCATTTCTTATGATATATGTTGCCAGTTTATTTATCAAAAAGGAAAATAAAGTAGGTGAAGCAAGGCAACCCTGTTTGAGTCCCTGAAAACATTCAAAATAATCAGAGTACCCTGAAGATGAGCGGATGCAACACAACACAGATGAATACATAGCTTGTAAGGATTGTAACATTTTTCCTCTTACACCTATATTTATCAAGATTTTCCACAAAACATTTCTGTTCACTGTGTCAAAGGCCTTTTGGAAGTCCACAAAGGCAACATATATCTTTTTCTTTTGGGTTAGGTATTTCTGCACAATCGCATATAAAGTGAAAATATGATCGGTAGTTCTGTAATCTTTCTGAAATCCTGCTTGTGATTCTAGAATTTTATTATTGCTTTCAGCCCATTTTGTAAGACGGGTGTTCAGAATATGGGTATATAGTTTACTGACATAATTTAGTAAAGTGATTCCACGATAGTTATCTGGATTCTCAGAGTCTCCCTTTTTAAAAAGGGGGACAATAATAGCTCTACACCATTCTTTGGGGTAGAGACCACGGGGAAAGAGTGTGTTGAAAAGCTTTACAAGGAAAGGGACTATAACATCTGAAGACTTTAGAAGTTCATTTATAATTCTATCTGGTCCAGCAGCTTTTCCTGGCTTTGCATGCCTTATTGCGTTTTTAACCTCAATTTCAGTTATATCACCATTCATGTCGTCAATATTATCCTCAAAGCTATTTAAATCAGGTGTTTCATCAACTACTGCATTGAAACTGGTATCAGTCAAGAATCGAAATGGTTAACCCATGTTTCATTTGAGATGCTGTTTACCACATCATTTTTCTGTTTATAAATTTTCATTTCTTTCCAGAAATCTTGTGAATTGTGGACTGAGTCAACAATTCTATTCATCTTCTCTTTCTTAAATATCCTTTCTTTTTGTCTTAGTAGAGATTTGTATGCATTTCTTTCTAAATTATAAAAAGCTCTGTTTTCGTCTGTTCTATCATTATTGTACTTTCTAAGGGCTTTATAGACTTTTTTCTTTGAATCCTTGCATTCTTTATCATACCAGGAATTCTCTGGATTTTTGACAGGTTTTGGCCTCCCGACTTCTCTTTTCATGCAAGATGCTGATTCTAGAATAGCATGTGAAAAGGTCTCCACAGCAACATCACACGAAGAATCTATTTGTGAGGTTGCTAAGGATATTTTATCTTTGAAAGCTTGGCTCTCTAAACTTTCAATAAGGTGGGCAAGCTCTCTGGAGTCCCATAAATATTTAGTAGTTGAAACATATTCTCTGTTGTTAATTGGGACATTCATACTAGTATTTACAGATAAGGTTAGCTTTGAGGGCATATGATCAGATTCTATTCTTTCCTGAATTTCAAGTGCTGAACAAAGATGAAGAATGTCTGGTGAGCTAAAAAAAATAATCATTTGTACTACTTCCAGCTGCTGATATGAATGTGTATTTCTTAGACATATCAGGTGTACACAAACCATTTACAATAGACAATTCTAAGCATATACACATTGACAATAATAATTTTCCAAAATCATTTATGGTTTTGTCTTCTGAGTATCGATTTGATATCAGCTCATCATAATTAAATTCTGTCATGTCTTCAGGGTCAAGGCTGAATAATTCTGGATTAGGCTGGAGATTTCCTGTTCTGGCATTAAAGTCACCACACACACGGAAACTTTTAGCATTGTGCTTAAGGAGAATACTAACTATACACTCTTCAATAGTATGTATGTGACAGTTTGTCTGGGCAGTTTCATAAAAAGGGGAAGCAGAGGGTGGACAATAGCAATTAATAAGAAACACGTCAGAATCAATGCCAAAAAGATTTTTAGAAAACTTAATACAAACAACATTTCCACAATCTATCTCAATTTTGGTCACAAACTTAGCAAACACATTTTTTCACTAGCACCAGAACCCCACCGCTGCATCTGCCATGATAAGAAAGTTTAACTGCTGGGGAAGAAAAACACACATAATCAGGGAAGCTTTGCAACATAGTTATGTTTTCATTACTAAACGTTTCTGACAAACAAATCACATCAAAGCTACTTACATAATTAATGAAGTCACAGTCAGAAAGTTTTCCAAATAGCCCCCCAATATTCCACGAAAGTACAGATAAATCATTTCCTTCCAAAGAGTCAATGGTAACTTTTTCTCTGTCTGATTCCCTCACAAGAGTCCCCGTGGCCAGACCTTTTTGTCATGATTCCTCTTCCATGAGCAGATCAGGTCCTGTGGATTCGGATTCTGGAGTGCTTGGAGGACGAGGTCTCTTCGGAGGATTGGTGGATCTTGTTCTGCTGGGAGTCATCAGTGCAGGCCAGTCCCTGGTGTTGAGCAGAGTGGTAGCACCCCTGGCTGCCACCTCCGAGGAGTGGGAGTTGCCACGCTGGGTATCTGCCGTTTTGCTGCTGACGTTCTGGTCTCTCCTGGCCCCATCAGAAGGACGCCAAGTTCTGCTCTGGTTTTCTCCAGTTCTCAGTGGGCCTGTGACAACAAGCTTTCCACCCTTGTAGTAGGCGTGTAGGCCCCTGTCCCTGTGCTCCTTCAGGACTGCTCTCTGGCGTGTGGTCAGGTCACCAGCTACCTTGATGCCCTTTTTCTTTAGGGCTTCCCTTCCAGAGTTGATGATGGCCATCTTGTCTTTCCAACGTGCCATTTTTGCAATCATAGGGCGTGGTTTTGAAATTGATGAAGCTGTGCGTGGTCCAAGGCGGTGTGCGCGGACAATGTCATCAAGGGTCCAAGTTTTGTCAGGGACTGAGTCATGCAGAGCATTCAAGACTTTGTCTGAGCAGGACTCGTAAGTTTCGTCTGGAGATTCTGGAATGTTGAAGAATCTTAAGTTGTCCCAACGAGAGAAAGCCTCTGGTTTGTCAAGTTCATCGTCAACTTTCTTTTTCACTTCAGTGATGTCCTCCTCAAGGTCGTCTACTGTCTGCTGGAGTTCTTCCTGTTTATCTTTGACTTCTTCATATGAAGCTTCCACCATCAGTGTTCTTTGTTTGAGTTCTGCAATGTCACATGCGAGGTTCTGGATGGAAGTCTTCATGGTTGACATCTCTGTAAAGACACTTGTGAATTTGTCATTGAGGATGGCAGTTTGGTTGTCTGTAATTCGTTGGAGGTCTTCCATTGTAACCATCAGAGCTGGAGGGGGGCACAAAGAGGAATCTTCTTCATTGCCTACTGCAGTAGTGCTGGCCATATTTAAAGTTGACTACTTCACTTTATGTCTTGCTAGCAGAACAGGTGTGAACTGTTTTTCCCTCTTCACAGCAGCAAGTCACAATAAACGTTTAGTATCTCAACAAATATCAACATAAACACAGAAAATTTTATATGGTTTTGTTCAGTAGCACGTAATGCAACACTTGGTGTAGGTTTTGATGTTCTAAGAAGCAAATTGATTAGGCTAATTACAGAAATTAACCATTTTTTCAAGAGCTCTCAATTTTGCTGCAGCCATAAAGCGTGAGAAGCGCTCACCCCCCCAGAGAGAGAGAGAGAGAGAGGAGAGAGAGAGAGAGAGAGAGAACTCGAACTCGAAAGGTTTATTCATGAAAAAAGGCCATTGGCCCATACATGAAGGGGGTTGCCGAATAACAATAACGATACTTGCTTTAAGCTGACACATGACGCTACTCCAAGCCATGGAAACCACAGCATTGATTAGTAATGTACATCGAGACAGGAAACTCTTTACTGTCCGGATATGTTACGGCATTCCGAGCCTTTCTTTCGTCCAGTCTTTGTCACACACACACCCTTAGGTCTAGGCTAGCCAAGAAACCCTTATAGTAGTTCTGATAGAGAGAGAGAGAGAGAGAGAGAGAGAGAGAGAGAGAGAGAGAGAGAGAGAGAGAGAGAGAGAGAGAGAGAGAGAGAGAGAGAGAGAGAATAATACTTGCATAATCATTATTGTCCATCACAATAGGAGAGGAAAACAAAGATTCCCTATTCAGTATTCCCCAGACTACAAATTGCTATTCTATCACCTCGTAGCTGATGATAGGAAGTTCTGAAAATCTGCCCACCAAAAAAAGAAAAAAAAAAGAACAATCAAACAAACAAACAAACAAACAACAGCAACACCAAAGACAAAAACTCCATCATTAATCTTTTTGTTGACAGCAGAACCCACTGCACCTGTTGCCTTGTGTCTTAAGATAAAAGGAAAACATGCAAAGAAAAAAATGTAAGAAATTAACTGCCATTGTATTTTTTTTTAAATGATGTAAACAAAACAAATACAAGAAACGCGTTGACAAACAAAGGAACATGATCATAATTATTACAAAGAAAAAATAACGCTAACAAACAGTCCTCATAAACCTTTGCTTCAATTTAATCCAATCCAATGATGTGTCTTATAGCCCCCCCCCCCCCCCCCCCCCCATATCAGAGCTATCACCTCGTCACATTTTAAAACTCTATTAAAAGTGTGCGACTATGTACAGTTTAATACGAGGTATAAAACCAACTCAGCTGTCCTTGCTTGTATCAACGCCCCCGTGGACCATAAGGACGGCTTCGCGTTGTGGGAAAACCCACATCGATCACACATAAAACGAGATATAACCAAAACCAGGTTCCTTAAAACAACCTTGTCCTTAGAGACCAACTATACCACTTTCACTCATGTCAGACGAAAAAAGCCGGATTCTCTCAGGAAGTTAAAAATGGTGTCGGTGGAACATCCATCTTTAGGGAGTCCGCAGTAAAATGCTTGTGCCTAATATCCTGAACATCCCGACACCCCAGGAACAGATGCCTGATGGTTACCGGCACGTCGCAAGTCACGCACCACGCACCACGGGGTTCCCTCGCCTTTCAGCAAGTGAACGTGAGTGATGTGAGAATGACCCGTGTGTATCCTGGTGAGCACTGTCGCCTCCCTTCGGTTTTTGACACCCAGAGGGAAAACCTTTGCTTAAGGGCGCGCGCACACATTCACACACGCGTGTTCATACAGCGTTAGTTAGGCTACTAAAACATACGACATCATCCACTGGACGCGAAGGTTTACCAGCACACTGAACTTCATTTTGGGTAGTTTCCTGAAGATGCATGATATCAGATAAAGGTGAAAAAAAAGGTGAAGGTGTCCCATAACTATGTGGTCATAGGACAAGCAAGGTGCCAAGAGACCTCAGCTTCTTTAGGGATCAGCATATTGAGGGCGGTACCCTTCTCCTCTCTTTTGCCATTGTGTGTGTGTGTGTGTGTGTGTGTGTGTGTGTGTGTGTGTGTGTGTGTGTGTGTGTGTGTGTGTGTGTGTGTGTGTGTGTGACTGTCTGTCTGTCTGTCTGTGTGTCTGTCTGTCTTTCTATCAAAGTGTCTATGTATCGGTGTCTGTGTCTCTGCTGTCAGCAAGAAAGATAAACAAATCTGTGGACAGATTTTTTTCACAAAACTTGACTGACTCTTTCATGAACTTTGTAGAGAACTTGAAGGTGTTTCTTGTGAGAGAAAAAAAAAAGAGGGGGGGGGGGGGGGGGGGGTTAATGCAAAAGAGCTGTTCAGGTAGAAAAAAGGTCCTTATATTCAAAGATAGACGTTTTGTATTACTTACGTTCAGCGTAGGTTTTTTTTTTCTTTTCTTTTTTTTTTTTTTTGGGTGGGGGGGGGGTGTAAATAAAGCAGTTTTCATCTATTATTCATCATCAAAGATCTTTAAATCTTTAAATTTTCTTTGTCTTCTTGATGCAATCCTTCATGGTTATGGTTCTATCAGTTATATATATTTATCACCTTTACCAGGTTGTTTAGATCAATGCTATTACTCTTGCAAAATGTTGGAATAGAATTGTTATTTTTTCTTTAGTCTATCAAATTTCTTCTCCAATTCATTTTTGCTACCCAGTTTTTCATTATAATTATCTTCATGACAGCCATCATTATTAAGAACCGCAGCTGCGGCATTTGGTCATTTTTATTACCATTTTCTCTCTCTTTTAACATTTGTGTACTTCGTTTTTTTATGCAAAGACTTCGACACTATGCCAAAGAGTAGGAGGAAGGAACGGAAAAAGACAAAAATACATTTTTCGTATGTGTTTTCATGTAAGGAGGATTTTAACCTTTAAAGATCTTAAAGAAAAAAATACAGAAAGAAAGAAAGGTAAGAAAATAAGAAAGCCAGAAGAAAGACAGAAATACTCACAGACGGACAGACAGACTGACAGAAAGAAAGAAAATTAAGCACAGCAGTTGAATGAATGAATGAATGAATGAATGAATGAATGAATGAATGAATGAATGAATGAATGAATGAATGAATGAATGAATGAATGACATTGGGTGAGATCATTAGAATAAAAAACCCGACTGACATCGTTTTCTTCTTCTTTGTCGAACTGTCAGACAGCAACCGTTGGTTTGGTACCTGTCATATGAGCGAAAATGCGTTGAGCTACCGTGAAGTGCCAGACAGATCAAACCCAGCGCATCCGACTCCAGCGTGGTAGAGGTGTTATCTTTAAGTCTTTCTGGGAATAAGGCAGGTGATGGACAAAGAAGACAGAAAATGGACAAAAATGAGGGTGACAGAAAGAACAGGAACAATGCAGAAACAAAGAGATGGGCAAAAAAGAGGAAATTTCTGGCACAGAATTTCCAAAATGTGCAGATACTATTTATACTCAGAGGCCCCCGGCAGGCATCCAACTGGGGAGTCGACTGAAATGAGACCAGAGAAATTTCTCCCAATGGAAAACGTACGTTTACATTCTAGCACCTTAATGATTAGTGTTTTTCTTTTTTTTGCTGAAGAGGGTATCAACATCTACAACTGCAGAATAATGGAGTGTCACAGAGGTTTAAACTTTTAAGATATGATGATTTCAAGAACAGTTGTATTACATTTTTTTCCCTATAATGAAACAGGTATTATTAGTCCAAGAAAATTTCATTTTGGGTACAAAGTAAGTGCTTCAAAATTTCTGACTACACAAACTAGTAAATTGATTTCCTTCAAATATGTTACTTCCATTCGCTACTGTCTGAAAATACCACTTTGGAATAAAAGTCCAGTTATCATTGTCCGATTTGTAAAGCTTGCCAATCCACTGAAGGTAAAAACACATTTGTATTTCAGTTACATTTACCATTTTTAGTCCACCTTCACTATATTCACTTTCCATAACTTTTCTTTTTACTTTTTCGAACGCTTTCTTGTTGGAAAATTTTCTCTGCCAAATAAATTTGTATAATGTTCTATTGATTTTTGAAAGTACCTTTTCTGGGAGTCCAATCGATTGCATTATGAAGACTAACTGACTTATCAGCAGACTTTTAACTAGAACAATTTTGCCATGTATGCAAATCTCTTCGATTCCACACCTTTATAAGATTTTGAATTTTCTGTAGTCTACCTGCCCAGTTGTCTTCGATATTTTGGGCTCGTAAATCATTTCTGAAAAATTCACCTAGAATCTTGATCTTGTCTGTGAGGACATATGGTATATCTTCATTTTCTGTGTGTTTTTCCAATTTTCATTGCTTTTGTTTTATGTACATTTA
Source organism: Stramonita haemastoma (assembly GCA_030674155.1). Taxonomy (NCBI): domain Eukaryota; kingdom Metazoa; phylum Mollusca; class Gastropoda; order Neogastropoda; family Muricidae; genus Stramonita; species Stramonita haemastoma. Next base: position 38,069,960 of record CM060319.1, on the reverse strand, counting down.
GTGAGAGACCACTTACTTTTGAAACATCAGTAATTATGGATGTGGCATGCATTATGTCATCTTTATTGCGCAGGAGAAGTGTTGTCTCATCTGCTAGTTGCTTTATCTTAATGTTTTTCAGTTTCAGTGCCATTTTTGGGCAGTTCAATGCCACATACATTGCTGTTTCTTATCTTGATTGCCAGCAATTCAACAGATAGTACAAAAGCTATGGGTGAAAAGGGACAACCTTGTCTTATCCCACAAGTTACTGGGAAGGGTTGTGAAATCCAACCCCCGTGATTTATGCTACTAAATGTATTGCATGGCAGAGTGGATACCCATTTTCTAAAATGTTCACCAAAACCAAAGGTTTTAAATGCGTTTAAAATGAATTTTCTGGAGATAGAGTCGAAGGCTTTTGAATAATCTAGTGCTAAAAGATACCCAGCTTTCCTTGTGTGATTTAGATATTCAATGACGCCATCAATTGTTCTGATTATTGTTGCTATGTTTCGTCCTTTTAAATAGCCAACCTGATCCTGGTTGATCAGTTTTGGTATTACTTTACCAAGTCTCAATACTAATATTTTTGCTAATATCTTGTAATCTGTGTTTAAAAGTGTGATTGGTCTCCAGTTATTTAATTGATTGCGTGACAGTTCCTTCCCTTTATGTAACAAAATTAATATTCCTTGTCTCTGTGTGTATGACATTTCTTCATTTTGAAATGACTCATTAGAATCAGAATCAGAATCAGAATCAGAAATCATTTATTGCCATAAAAGTCACATGGACTTATTGACACAACAAAATAAACTCAATATAATTCATTAATACGACATATTGTTCACTGGTCAGCATGACTGTAATGATGTGCAGGCAAAAACCATATAAAACCACCACAAAGCAAAACCATGTCGCATTCTATCTTATTTTAATTGTTCTCTTTTTTCAAAACAGGCACAAACATATTGAATGATTTCAGCTTGATGATTATCAGTTAGAAAAACATTGCTTAATTTGTCTATACCATTCTTATATTCTTTGACACCAGATTTCAGATTTAGCAATAAGTTTTTTCTTTGTTCCGTATATAAGATACACTCATCCAGTAAATGGAACTCGTCTTCTATTTTGTTGCAGTATTGACAAGTTCTGTTCTCTCTTGGTATATTCTGATATCTTCCTTTCTCTATCATCAAATCATGGCAAATCATGTGCGAAATTTACAAAATGTTTTCCTATGGTTTTTGCTTTCACAGTTAATCAGATATGGCTCTAGTCTATATTCTTTAGTCACAAAATTATAAAAGTTAAGTTTTGTGGACTGGTTAATCCAAAATGTTTGTATAAACTCTCAAGTTTTGTTTTTATTGCATGGCACAATCGGTGTACATCAAGTGTACTTTGGTTTTCCCATACATGTTTAAAACCAATTTTACAGAGAACATTTTTAACTGTGCTAATCCAACAATCAAATTCATTATTTTGATACATATAGTCATACACTATTTTCACATATGAGTTTTTGTCTTTCTCTGTTACATGTATCCAAAAAGACATTAACTGATAGTCAATGGAAATCGTCCAAGTTCTCCTAAAGTGGGTAATGTCATCGCTTTTTTATGTATTCCCAAAGTTTGTTTACAAAAGTTTACATGAATATTTTCATAAAGATATTTTCTTGTTGTGCTTAATTTAAATAAATCGTGAATATGAAAGTCTGATTGGCCATTGAAACAAAAAGGAAACCATACTTCTGCTCCATAAGTTGAGATGGGGGTTATCAATGAATCAAATAAATGCATTATATTAACCTTAACCCCGTGCCCATGAATTGCATTTTTCAAAGCATGAGCTGCTTTATTACTTTGCTTTGCCAAATGTTCCTGGGTTGCTTGAAATTTCCCATTCTGGTGAAATACTACGCCCAGGTATTTATAAGTTTTAGTTGTTTCAATTAGGTGTTCGCCACATTGAAAATGAATTGGAATTTTAGGAGGTGATTTGGTGAAAACTACTACTTTTGTTTTTGTTTTGTTTATTTTTAGTCCCCATTTAGAACAGTAACCATTTAATCTATCTAGTTTAGTTTGGTTGTTGATAACAGTGCTAGGTCATCAGCATAGAGCAAACATGGAATTTTATCTTCTGCAGTAATATACGGTGAGTCTTTTTCATCAAGGATCTGAACAATATCATTTATGTAAACATTAAATTAAATAATTAAATAATGCTGCCTTGATGTACCCCCCTTTTAACAACAATTTCTTCTGCGTAACTTCCTTTTATTTTTACAAGGATTGTGGCATTTGTATACATGCTTTTAATGACAAAGGTTTTTACCAGTTATGCCTATCTTATTTAACTTTACACGTAGAGCCTGATGCCATACATTGTCAAATGCTTTCTGAAAATCTACAAAGCAACAATACAGTCTATTGTTTTTTGTTTTTAATGCATTGTCTATTAGTTTATTAAGGATATAGATGTGGTCTTCTGTTCTACATGTTTTTCTGAATCCAGCTTGTTCTCTGACAAGTTTGTTGTTTTGCTCCAAATATTCTGAGATTCTTTTATTCAAAATTTGGCAGAAGAGCTTCCCAACTGCGTTTCTGTTGTTATCCGGATTAATAGTGCATCGACTTTTATAAATGGGGGTACTAACACCCAGTTTCCAGTCACAAGGATAGGCGCCTGTATCAAGCACTAGATTGAACAAACTCTTTATTACTTTCATCAGACTGGGTGAAATTGATTTGAGCATTTCATTTGTTATGCCATCTTTACCAGGTGACTTGTTATTTTTTAGTCTTTTAATTGTTCTTGTTATTTCTTCAATAGTAATTTGTTTATCTAAGTACCTATCGTTATTTGTTCTCATGTCATTATACATGTTGTGTACAAGTTGTACTTGTTCGGGATCTATTTGTGGTTCCTCTCCAATAAGCTTTTTTAAGTGTTCAGTCCACTTCCTGCTGTTCATATGGTTTACATGCTTTGCGCCATCACTTTCACTCTCTTTTAATTTCTGCAGTGTTTTCCACACTATATTTGGATCTGCATTTATCATGTCATGTAACTGTGATACTAACATATTTTTGAAGGCTTTCTTTTTCTTTTTTTATCATATTATTATACTGGTTTCTCTTGGAAAAATATTTTTGTTCAAGTCCAGCTTTGTGTGGATATCTGTTTAAAGCATTAAGTAATGACTGTACTTCTTTTCTCATTTTTGTACAATCTGGGTCAAACCACTTTTTCTTGCGTTTCATTTTTAACCTATGGGGCTTTTTAGCTTTCAAACTCAGTTGTGCTGCTTTGATAAATATATCTGACATCTTTTCGGAACACTCATTTAGAAGAGATTGAAAGTGTAGATCGATAGAATCAGACTGCTCTGTACTTTGTTTAACTTGTTCCGCTATTTTATCTGTTTGGAGTTGTATTTGTTTGATATGTGCTTGAATTGAGGGGAGCTTTAGTGCCTTTTGAAATTGTTCACTTCAGCTTTTCCCATAGAAAATTTGGGCCTACTTTTTGAGCTGAACTGACTCTTTTTGTGTATATCTTTTTGGTGTTAGCTTCTTCTGATAGAGAACGTTATCAAAGTTCAGTAAATATATGTTCAGATCAATAGGACAATGATCGGAATGTTCCATCAAGTCTTTTACATTCATATATTTCACTTCCCTAATCAGAGAATGTGAACATATAAAGTAATCAACAACACTACAGCCTTGTGTTTGAAAACATGTGAATTTTCCTTGTAGATCTCCCAAAGTCCGTCCGTTTAATATAAAGAGTTGATTTTCTGTACAAATATTTACTAACGTTTTGCCATATTTTTGAACTACTGTGTGCATGGTACATCTGTGATAACAATTATCAAACATATAGCTTTCTGGTAGATCGTAATAATTGTGCCGTGAATCCATTTCTATAAAATCGGTCATTTTTCCGGTTCGTGCATTTAAATCTCCGCACAAGATAACCTGACCTCTCTGTGAGAATGTTTCAACATCTTGTTCTAAAGTATCCCAGATCTTTTTTGTATGCTCTTTTCCATAGGAAGAAAATCCAGGCGGAATGTATGCACATCCTATAAAAATATCATGACCCGATGAGTATAATGTATCACTTTGTAATAATTTTATCTATACAATATCTGAATTACTTTGTGGTAAAAATCTTATTCGTTTCCTGTATTGTTCTTTAATGAAAACTGAAATTCCTCCTGAAGCCCTAGAAGCATTATTTCGTTTTGCTCTGCAATAGTGCATGGGTATATACCCAGGAAGAGTTATCTCTGCTACTTCTGTTTTATCCAAATGTGTTTCTTGCAAAAATATTAAATCATACAGCATGTTTTTTACCTGCATATCATTCAGTTTATCTATCTTAATTCCATCTAGTTTCCCATCTATACTCCTTATATTCCAGGATAATAGTTTCATTTCAAAACTTTGTCATTTGTCGATTGTCATCGTGTGAACATAGAGATCTTTTCATGTGGCATAAATTCTGTATACATTATTTCATACTTGATGATAAATAATGTTGTCTTTCTATTTAAATAAAACAACAACAAAAAATCTAGATCTGTTTTGCTAGAGATCTATTTTATGAGTAACGACTTAATTCACATATTACTCTCACATCCTATCCGAAAAGAATAATATTTCATTATATATCAAACAGCAGGGCCAGTACCAGTCGGTAGAGAAACATGAAATACAAACTATTCATTAAAACATCAAATGTGATAACGATGACAATAATGATGATGGCATCACTACTACCACTACTACTACTACTACTACTACTACTACTACTACTACTACTACTACTACTACTACTACTACTACTACTACTACTACTACTACTACTTCTACTACTACTACTGATGTTAATACTACTGATGTTAATAATGATAGCTCAGAAATGGTTGTTCCCTGTGTTGTATTCACTCTGGGGTCTCTCAGTTAATACATTAACTCAACTTAGACGTGTGTGTGTGTGTGTGTGTGTGTGTGTGTGTGTGTGTGTGTGTGTGGTGTGTGTGTGTGTGTGTGTGTGTGTGTGTGTGTGTGTGTGTGTGTGTGTGTGTGTGAATATTTATTTTCTGTACTCTACAATCTGTTGGCATTACCTGTTTTATGCAAGTACATATAGTTATTTCCATAATGAAAAGCACATCTGACCCTCGGATTGATCAAAACCAGAAGTAAATATCAAGCAGTGAAAAACCTAAAGTGCCATACTCTTTGAATCATGTCGCCGTTACCATTCTTCACTTCTGCATAGTATAGTACTTTGTATTTGGTTTTTAAATGTCTTTTGTGCACGAGAGACATGTGATAGAGTGCATATGTGCGTGTGTGTGTGTGTGAGTGTGTGTGTGTGTGTGTGTGTGTGTGTGTGTGTGTGTGTGTGTGTGTGTGTGTGTGTGTGTGTGTGTGTGTGTGTGTGTGTGTGTGTGTGTGTGTGTGTGTGTGTGAGTGAGAGTGAGTGTGTGTGTGTGTGTGTGTGTGTGTGTGTGTGTGTGTGTGTGTGTGTGTGTGTGTGTGTGTGTGTGTGTGTGTACGTGCATGTGATGTGTGTGTTTGTGTGTATGTGTGTAGCGAGTGTGCGCGCTAACAGTGTAGTCTTTACATCACAAAGTAATTCAGATATTGTATGGATAAAAAATGTTAACAGTGTTTTAATCTACCCATTGTTTTCAATGTGGCACTAGCTTCTTCCAAAATTATACCATCACATAGAGCTGATTCTTCAGCACTTAATCTAGGGACTTCCACATCTTTAAGGAAGTCACAGACAGTTTCTTCCACATTTTCGATGTTAGTTTTTTGATTGAATAAATCACGATAGTATTTAACCTGTTCTTCAATAACGTTCATTTGTTCAGTTATTATTTCATTTTTCCCATTGAGTATTCTGGTCATGATTTTTTTCTTTGCTCTTATTCTTTCTAGATTTAAAAAGTATTTTGTACTTTTTTCACCATCCTCTATCCATCTTTCACGTGCTCTTATCTGTGCACCTCTAGCTTTTTTAAGGGACAATATTTCTAAACCCGGGATTTATTATTTGTGCCTGCTCATTTTTTTCAATCGATTCTGAAACAGTTTTGTTTTTTTTTTTCGTATGCATTGAATTTTCCCAAAAACCCAAAAAAAATTTCCCTTTTTCATCATTGTCATTTGTTAGTTCTTCAACAGTTAAATTCAAAAAGGTGCACAAATTTTGTATCTTTCAAGTAAAAAATTACAAAAGCCCCAATATCCTGGACCTTGTTTAAAGCGAGAAATTTTTTACTTTCGGTAATGATAGTTTTTGGGGGTCAGTATTGGGAACTTTTTATGATTTAAACAACTGCAGCAGCATTCCAGTCCCCTCTTTTTTAGCAAAACAGTAATTTAAACATGCGTGCCAAAAAAAAAAGGTGAAGCCTGCAGCAAGTGTTTTTTTTTTTTCCGTATCGTGATAAACCCTTCTACATGTCCGTTAGGCTTGCTTTGGGGATTTTCAAAGTTTGAAAAGCTTTCTTAAATTCTTTTTTTTTTTTTTAATGTTGGGGACCAGATAAAACCCCCCCAAAGGGCCAAATGTTAAAAATAAAATTTTTTTCCTGTATCGCCTTTACTGAAGACATTATACATTTTTAGTAAAGAAAAATACTTTTTTCTGTGCTCTCATTAGGGGCATAGATATTTGCAACAGTGAGTTCTAGTTCCTCTGTTTGTAGGGATATTATCACTATTCTGTCTTCCTTGTTCTATCCTTTTCATCACCTGGA
>CM060319.1:37966330-38063076 GCA_030674155.1 Stramonita haemastoma | reverse complement strand
TGCAAAGTAACTGGCCTTTCCTACTTTTGCATTGTTTTTCCCATTTCCATTCGTACATCCAGCCAACAAAGACGCACCAGAGCAAATAGACCTGCAGCTATGGTGAGGCAGTTTGATCTGCGTTTTCAAATTTGTGTCATAAAAGCTACTACACTCAATACTCTCACGACACATAAAACACAGAGTATGAGTTTACAAGACCTATCCATCCCCACCCAGTTTTGAAATAAAACATTGCCCTGTACTTGTTTTGTTGTACACTCTAAGATATTAACAAACCAAACATGAATGCAGGTATTCTTCATTCGAAAAACGCTTAGGTAGCAACTACTGTTATATGAGCAAAACAATGTCACGCTGCTGCGTTAAGCACCTGACTAGTCAGCACCAGTACATTCAACTTTGGCATGGGGAAGGAAATATGTTAAGTCTCTCTAGATTCAAGCAGGAGAACGGACCAAGAAGGCAGAAAATATACGAGATGGAGGTGACAAGAAGAAAAGAAACAGGGCAAAAACAAAGAGAGGAATATAAAAGAGGCAATTCATGGCACAGAATTTTCATAAAGTGAGGATGCTATTTACACTGACAGGTCCCCGAAATCCCCATGGGGAAGAAATGCTGTTCTATGTCATTTGATTGTTTAGATTCATGTTCCACCATTGTTCAGTTTGATCTTCCATCTTGTTAAGCACTACATTTAAACAGTGGATTCTACATGTTTAAGAAGATGTGATTAAAGGCAGGTTTGAGTCCATCCTACAACTTTTGTGCAGTAACAGAGCCCAAGTTTATCAGAACAAAAGCTGGTACAGTGTACGCAATAAAACGTTGTATACACATAATAATAATGATGAATACACTATGATGCACCACAACAAAGTCAAGGGCCACTGCCACAAGCACACACATACAAAACAAACACACAAACACAAGTGCGCACATGCAATGCGTGCATGCAACCCCCCTTCCCAAGAATAAGGCACATTTTGATAATATGTAACAAAGGGCTGGTTTGAGTCCTGTCCTACCCTGACATTTGCACAGTAACAGAGCCCACATCACCAAGAAAGTGCCCTACTGTGTGCATGCGCATTACTAGCATCATCGATGTGCATGGCGCCAGTCTTGTGGCACACCACAGCCCCGAAGAAGGCAGCTTGGCTTGAATACAGCAAGTTTGTTGGAGCAAAACCTGGTACAGTGTACTAGTGTATGCAATAATACATAGTAGTACACATGATAATAACGATAACATTATATATATATACGTATATGCATATAAATATATATGCACATATAAAAGATGTCTATGCAAAGTAATACATTCATAAATTTGTATTAGAGCTATGGTAAGAGATACAGTCAAAAATCTTCTGTGGGGGATAACTAAATTACTTCCCACGTGATCGGAACCGCCAATTTCAGTGTCGTGTGTCTATAATTAGAACACACCCGCGGAAAATTGTGCCATGTTCTGTATCCTTGGGGGGCAATTGAAAAACATGGCTGCATACACTTTGCCCTTTGCAGTAATATGTAATATTTATGCAGCCTCTATTTAGAGGCCACATTCCCAATGTCTGACTCTGCTGTCATTGCAGAGAAGTTGTACAGAGACGTGGCAGATCAAATATCTGCACACTCTTACAAAATGGCGCTGCAAGCATGCAGGATGGAAAGAACTTTGGGCTACTGATGGCTACTGATTTGAGCATCAAATACGCTGGTCAGTACTCACTGTGCCTCGGACGTGGCACAAAGTCAGCGATGGGGGATGTGATGGGACGGTAATTAGATTACTTTCCATGCGATTCAGAACTGCAAATCACAGCGTGGTGTGTCTGTGTGTTTATATTTAGAACACACCTGCGCATTGTGCCATGTTCTGTATCCTTGGAGGATGATCAAAACCACCCTTGCATACACTTTGCCCATTGCGGTAAATTTACTATTTATGAATCCTCTATTTAGAGGCCACATTTCCACTGTCTGACCCTGCTGACGTTGCATATCAAATGTCTGCACTCTGTTACACATTATTTAAACTAGGAGAGACACAGAGAGAGAGACAGAGACAAAATTTATGTATTAATTCTTTTATATCAAGGATAATGGAATAAGCACTCATGCTTTTTTTACACCCAGTGCTTTTTTTACATCCAAGTGTATGCAGTTTTGTAGATCTTTATTTTTTTTGCTGCCTGTCTTCTGTGATACCTCCGTCCTGTTGCTCCCACGCCACTCATTTCAATCTCCCTGCCACGGCCATACCCAGATTCGTTGTCTCATCTCCTGGGGTCGGGAGTCCACAGGGAGCCCATCAATATTAGGCCGCCATGGGGCCACCAGCCAGAGGGGCCCTGCACTTCTGCTTGGTCACTTTGGCGGCGTTCAGTGGTGCCTATTCTGAGCTAACATACGCAGGACACCACCTACTAAGCCACCTACTAACGACGGTATTAGCTCAGTCGCGGAGCCAGACTGAGTCACCCACCTAAGGTGGCGACCACCACAACGTTCCTCCAACGACTGATCCCTGCGAATGCCCAACCCCAAGGGCTCTGACACAAACTCACCACAGGCAAAAAAGTGTATGGGCAAACCAAATCTGAGGTCACCAAGAAAGCAGAGCAATGGGGGCCAGGGGGGGGCACTGAATCAGAGGCAATTTTTATTATTGCAAGATGATCAATGGTGATGAGGATGATGTAATGATGCTGTTGTGGAAGTGCATCCACTTTGAAACTACTTGACAGGGTTATTATCATCATATATACCGGCATCAATCGGGCCTGAGAGATACAGACAACTGCAGTGTTGGTCGGGTAATCTGAGCAACACTGTCAAATTTGCATCCTTAAAGTGGATGAAGCTCGACTGTGTGGTCCCAGACTTCCGTCTATTTTGTGTCTTCTTGGTCCATTATCCTGCCTTTATCTTAAGAAAGACTTCAATATAACTGTTCTCTTCCTCACTAAAGCTGGTTGTGTTGGGCTTGACATATCAGGCTCTTAATGGCAGTGTAACACATTTTAGCTCATATGACAAACAATAATTGGTGTCAAATGATTCAATAAGGAGGAATTAAGAATATGTGATATTGTTGCTGCTTGAAAGAATCTGCATGAAACCTTTTTCATTTCGTATTTGTGTGAATCCCCCCCCCCCCCCCCCCCCGCCTCCCCCCACCCCACCCCCCTGCCTACATTGCTTCCCGCCTTTCTTTGTTCCCATTCACCTCTTGACATGTAAGGAGCAGTCTGTGCATTGAAAGGCTGACAGAGCACCAAGAAGTGACCAGCATTAGCAAACAATGAAAATACAGAGTTACACACCGAGTGCCTTCTTGTGAAAATAGGGTCAAAGAAAATGAATGCTTGAACCAGATGACAAGGATTTTAAATTTGCACTTGAAACACAAGAGGGGAACAATGAATCAATGGCATGAAAAGTCAGTGTTCTACAATGAGGATGCATTTTTTATTAATCAGGTATGTACTTTTTTCTTCAGAAAATAAAGCCCCTATCCCTCTTCAGCCATATACACAAACACAGACACAGACACAAGCACAGGCACACATGCGCGGGCGGACACACACACACACACACACATACACACACACACACACACACACACACACACACACACACACACACACACACACACACACGCACACACACGCACACAACACACACACACACACACACACACACACACACACACACACACACACACACACACACACACACACTCACACACACTCACACACACACACACACACACACACACACACACACACACACACACACACACACACACACACACACAACAGAGTTTTGTCACAGTGGACAGTTTTGTCCACGATATAAAATAGTTAAATAAATAAATAGATAAACAAACACACACACACTTCCTCTCTCTCTTCCTCTCTTTCTGTCTGTCTGTCTGTCTGTCTTCCTGTATGTCTTCCTGTCTGTCTATCTCTTTCTCTGTTTTTGTTATTTTGTTTATTTTTATAATAATACATGTGATAAGGGCAGGTACTTGATTAAAAGGGCACATTATTGTTTATTTGGTATCCTCGAAATAAAGGAATCTGAGTGAGTGAGTGAGTGGTTGTTTTATTGATTGATTGTTTGATTGATGTCTTTCACTTTCTCCCCTCCCTAAAAAAGACAAATCATAAAACTATTCTGTATCAATTGTAACACTTACTAGCTACTTATGTTTACTTCAAGCAGCATCTGAGTATTTATCTCTTTTTTCCGGGATAATGGAATACGCACTCATGCAGGTTTTATTTTTACATGATTCATTAGGAAACGTAAGCCTACTGACCTGGCGAGAATTCACAAAAGTAAGTATTAACTTTTAAAGAAGTGCAGGGAGGTCTTCCTCTTGCAAAAGTAATGCTACCACACTCTACATACACACTTTGACACAAACTAAAACATTTACAATAGACCAGGCAAAAATTCACAGGAGAAATGCTAAATTCTGAGGACGCGCACGTAAGTCATCTTGCTCAAGTAATACCATTCCATCCTCGCCAACTTAAACTTTCCTCCTTTCACTGATGGTAACAAGAAGAGAATGATGCTGGGGATAAAAAATGTGCTGGTTTGTAGGGCTGGTGCCAGAACGTGTCAGTGACAAGGATTGCAGAGGTCAGCAGAGTAAGGGCAGACACATCTCACTACTCCATGGGTGCTACAGACAGTTTTGTCGCATGACAATGTAAAGTTTGCCACCAGGATAGGTGTGAAATGCAATGACTTTGGCCTAAGTGGAAAGCTTTGTCAACGTGAAGTTTGCCTCCAGAGTAGGTGTGCCGAAAGCGTTGTTAATTGGTAATGTACAAAAAGGTGCCAAAGCCTACAATGACATGCTTTAACATGCCACGGGGAGATTGTAGTGATCCATGACAAGCTCTTAGAACAACAACCTGTTTTCTCTATTAATGGGGAACAATTCTCTAAAGTTGGAATGCAGTTTCTTATATGGCAAGACACTAAAAGAAAACAGCTAAGGCTCAAACTATTCGTCCAGTGTGTACAAACGGTCAAATTCACATATGAGCAGTTATTAAATCATTATATAGAAAATTTCTTTATTTGTTTATGTTAGGAAGTAGTCAAACTTTAAAACAAAATTTAAAGGGAAATCCATACAAGCTTTGAATTACAAGAAATTTATTAGAAGTACAAAATATGTAAATGTGCAGATTACACAATTTGCGTTTCTCAAGCATATTATTTCAGTGTAGAAAGATGTGTACGTTCCATTTTTCGTGATAAGAAAACTGAGGAAACTTTTTTGTTGTGTCAGTTTTTTGTTTTCCACATTTTAGATTAAAATTCTTTCACATTGAGCATAACACAAAAGCGCCTATGTGGTGCTGTTCTTTTAGAACCAGTCCCTGTCTGCATGGGGGTTTGTCTATTTGTTCATATATTCCACTAGAATGTAAAGGCTTATTCTCTTTAAAAACAGAACGTGTTTTATCATGAGCACAAGATACTCTACATCCGTTCATTCACACACGCGTGTGTGTGTGTGTGTGCGCGCGTGCGCGCGTGCGTGCGTGCATGTGTGCGTTTTATTTTTATCTATTTTATTTTGTTTCTTTTTAATTTGTTTCTTTTTAATTTGTTTCTTTTATATCGAGGATAATGGGATATCGACTCATGTGCTTTTTTTTTTATCCAGTTCCCGTGTGTATGCATCTGTTCCCAGCGGCACACAATGGCCTGCTTTTACGAAAAGTGGAACAGGATTTAACATGTGCGCAAGATGTTCTGCGTGCGTTTGCACATGGGGCTTCGGTTTACAGTCTCATCCAAAAGACTTTTGGGGAGAGTGGAGTCGGCACTGATGTTAACTCCAGGGGAAAAATTCCCTCCAACGGGAATCGAACTCAGGTTGTCAAATTCCCAGCACAATGTTCTGACCATGTGTGTGTGTGTGTGTGTGTGTGTGTGTGTGTGTGTGTGTGTGTGTGTGTGTGTGTGTGTGTGTGTGTGTGTGTGTGTGTGTGTGTGTGCGCGCGTGCGCGCGCCGTGTTTGTGTACGTGTGCATATGTGTAGATGGGTGGGTAAGGGTGTATCGAATGAAAACTACAATTATGATAAAGTATAAGCTTGTTGTTTTGTTGCATAAATGTATTAGCTTTCATTTTGCTAGATCTGAATATAACACCGTGCGAGTTAGCATTATTAAGTCCGACACTATGATGTGGTGTGTGTGTGTGTGTGTGTGTGTGTGTGTGTGTGTGTGTGTGTGTGTGTGTGTGTGTGTGTGTGTGTGTGTGTGTGTGTGTGTGTGTGTGTGTGTGTGTGTGTGTGTGTTTGTGTGTGTGTATGTATATGTGTATGTGTGTGTATGTGTGTGTGTGCGTGTGTGTGTATGTGTGTGTGCGTGTGTGTATGTGTGTGAGTGCGTGTGCATGTGTGTGAGAAAGCTTGTGTGTAGATGGGTAAGGCTGTTTATGAGGGGACGACATCAAAATGAAAATAATAAAAATCAAATTATAAAAAAGCATGCACACAGGTGTCGTGTTTAGACACCATCCCTGAGGAAAAATCAGGGAATTGGATTATTCAGGGCGGTTCGGAGCTGTAGGCCGATATGGCAACGATCTGGCGGCTCCTGCGACGGCACTGTAACCATTCGTTTCCGCGATTGCCTTTCCAATGGACCATTCCACCGACGTGAAGAGGGAAAGAAGGGGGGGGGGGGGGAGTCAGGAAATTACTAAACATCGTTTCTCTCCCCTGTAACTAATTCTTTATGTACGAATATTCCTGATCATTATTACAGTCCATCATCATCAAGTCCATGTTCTTAGCGCTATGTTCGTTTTTTTCTTTGGAATTTAGACAGAGTTCATTTTATCTATACATCAGAAAATCTGGCTTCTTGATTTGTCTACCAGACCTTGTTTTGTAATAAACAACTGGTTCTGTGTGTCGTTCTGTCGGAGATGGTTTTGCGCTTGCTTCTGGCTCCTTGGTGCGTAGCTGTCGGCTGGTCTGGAGCACCATGTTCGGACGGCTGTGTTGAAGTTCTGACATCTGTCTGTTCTGCCCGTGAACCTGCCCTCTCTTCATCCTTCTTTCTCCTCTTTCTGTAGTCTGGTTCCGATGGCTCTCCAGTGCTTTGGTCAGGCTGCTGCACTGTTTCTTTCAGCGTCTGTTTTGATGACCTGATGTCTGTCTTTTGATTTCCCGGCGTCTTTTGCTGTTGGTTAAAGGGGAATATGCTCTGCTGCTCTTCTGAAATCTGTCTCCTCCATCTGTCAGTGTTGACCATTGCGTTAGTAGTCCTAAGACAAGGTCGGAAAGAGATTGATTTTGAGGGGACTGAAAGTTAATTTTTGATTAATTTTGTTTTCTGAAGAAAGGGAGATGTGACGTATGTTAATAGTAATCAGAATGCTGGTAGCAGCACGAGATGATTGTGTACATATGAAATGATAGTTGTTCAGTTATTCGATTGAATTGTCAGTTGAGAAGAAGACATCACAGAGTAAAGACGTAGAAGCATTCGCTCTGCCTTTGAGTCTTATTTTTGAAAGATCGAAACAGACAGTGACAGAGAGAGACAGAGAGAGACAGAGTCAGAGAGAGAGAGTGTGTGTGTTTGTGTGTGTGTGCGTGTGTCTACATGTGTGCGCGTGCATGTGTGTGTATGCATGTGTGTGTATGCGTGTGTGTGTGTGTGTGTGTGTGTGTGTGTGTGTGTGTGTGTGTGTGTGTGTGTGTGTGTGTGTGTGTGTGTGTATGTGTGTGTGTGTGTGTGTGTGTGTGTGTGTGTGTGTGTGTGTGTGTGTGTGTGTGTGTGTGTGTGTGTGTGTGTGTGTGTGTGTGTGTACGTTTTATCTAAAGTACCAGTTAATGAATAAGTGTAAATTGTGATGGGTGATGATAAGAAAGGATGTTGATTTTAAAAAAAAATCAAATTGCTTTTGTCATGTTCTGCATTTTAATGTAGAAATACTTACAACGGTAATATATGCATTCATTATGCTGACGAGATATTTTATTAGATGTGTTTAAATAATTATTGTGTTATAATTTTGCTTTGTTATTCTTATTATTGATATGTGTGTATGTGTGTGCGCGCGAGGATGTGTTTGTGTGGGGGTGTGTGCGCGTGCATTTCACTCAGGGTATTGTCGATTTTAAGATACTGTGTTGCATTTTACTTTTTCTTTTGTTTAACAATGCATGCGGTGTAATTGTAATTTTATAATGCCACTCATAATTTCTCAAGTTGAGACATTAAAGTATTCATGAGTCTTGAGTCTTGATACATACATACATACATACATACATACATACATACATACATACATACATACATACATACATACATACATACATACATACATACATACATACATACATACATACATACATACATACATACATACATACATACATACAAACCATACAACCATACAACCATACATGCATGCATGCATGCATACATACATGCATACATACATGCATACATACATACATCCATACATACATACATACATACATACATACATACATACATACATACATACATACATACATACATACATACATACATACATACATACATACATACATACATACATACATACATACATACATACATACATACATACATACATACATACATACATACATACATACATACATGCATACACACATGCATACATACACACACATCCATCCATCCATCCATCCATTCTTCCATCCATCCATCCATCCATCCATCCATCCATCCATCCATTCATACACACACGCATACACACACGCATACACACACGCATACACACACGCATACGTACGTACGTACGTACATGCATGCATGCATGCATCCATCCACACACACACACACACACACACACACACACACACACACACACACACACACACACACACACACACACACACACACACACACACACACACACACACACACACACACACACACACACACACACACACACACATACAGACATACAGACATACAGACATACATACACAGGAAGAGAGGAAGAAAAAAGAGAATGAGACATATAGACAATGACAAATCCGGAGCACACTGCCACAAAGACTTAGCACCTCATTTTTTCCGGTCTTTTCTTGGCAGTGAAGGACTGGTTTCAGAATAGGTTGTCGAGTTATTTGACGTTTGCATTGGATGTTTAAAATGTGGACCATTCCAGCCACGTGGAGAGGCGGTGGGGGTGGGGGGTGGGGGTCTGCTACATGGGTAACAGCTTGCCTTCCCTCCATAATTCATAGAATTCCGAGACTGATGGATGTCTATTAGATTACAACACAACAGATATAAACAAGAATCTATATTTACAACTAATTACACGCGACTTTTTTCCATTATACACACTGTGAAGGTTTTCAGTTCAGTTTTTATATCTAAGAAGCAGATGAGGAAGACTTTGTGTAAATTATGCACTATCAAACAATGCATAGTAAAAACTGTACTAATTACGCAAGCTTAATAGTCTGTAGGTACTTAGGTAAATAATGTTCATGGGTCTGCCTTTTGTGAGAATTTACACTGTTATACATGATGTACCTGCATAATTGATTTTTTGCATCTGTCAAGACTCTCACATTAATTTAGACTAGAAAAAAAAGAAAAAAAAGAGTCGAGCAAAGAAAATTGCAAACAAACACAAGCAAGTAAGCTAATAAACAACCAGCCAACCAATCAACCATCCAAACAAACAAGCACACCAAAATTAATTACCCAAAAGTGGAAAAAGAAATAACAGCAGGTGCAATAATTTGGGGCAAATATTGTTTCCAGCCCCTCTTAAATCTTTCTTTTATTTTTCTCGAGTGATCAGTGTGCCGTGAGTCGTAGACACTGATCATCCACCCGGTCTCGAGACATGGAGTGATCAGGAAAGTATTTTCGCTTAATCATATATTTTTTAAAGTTTGTTTTATCCATTTGGTTGGCGCTCAGTATATGTGTGATGTGAAAAGTGACATATATTCTCCGCGTGTCACACGCGAGGCGACATGGCCGAAAGACAAAACACTGTCGTAGAACCGGTATTTCTGCTCAACAAACAATTGCCAGCAGCAGAAGTTTCTTATTCAGTGACAGAAATCTGTTCAGCAGCAAAAAAAACCCAGTGGTTTTGAAACTGTAGAGGGTGCTCAGAGAATTGGTAATCTGTGGCGTATCTACGCAAAAAACCTTGACGCACGTATAGCCCTTTTAACACGCGGTAATGTGCTAGGGGGAATAAAAATCCAACCAAAAGACAGACCATCGTTAGAGAAGACAATGGTTCGGAAAGACAAACTCCTCTTAAAGTAATAATCAGTAACCTACCGTTCGTTGTCTTATGACAAGGACATTCAGTGCACGATAGAAAAACTGGCAAAACTGAGATCCAATATTATAGAAGAAAGGGATCGTGTGGATGGCAAACTGACCCGCTGGAAGACAGGGCAGCGGTTCATATTAATTTTGTTGACCCTCCAAATAAGGTAAGGTAAAGGTTAAGGTGTCCCATAACCTGTGTGGTCGTAGGGGAGCAAGGCATCAGACACCTCAGCTTCTCTAGGGGCCAGCATATTGAGGGTGGCGCCCATCTCCTCTCCCTCGCTGCTTTACCTTCCCTGACTTTAAAGAGGGCAGGTACCCATTTACAGCTGGGTGAACTGGGGGGACTGTACTGTAGCCAAGGCGCGCAAACGGTCACCCATCCAACTGACAACCACGCTCGACGCTGCTTAACTTGACTGGGGGAAAGCGAGCGCTCTGACCATTTAACTATCCCCCCCCCCCCCCCCCCCCCCCCGCCAATTTTTTAACCTCCAAATAAGCCTCTATCTAAAACAATCCAAGTCGGTCCATTTTCCATAGAGGCCAGACCCCAGCAGCCTGCAGCAGATGCCTGGCAAAAAGCCACACCACTGCAGAATGTGCATACACAGAACTTCGATGTCATGTATGCTACCAGATGGGACACACAAGTGGCTCTCCTTAGTGTTCCCTGACACCACCCTTGCCCCCTACTTCCCCCCAAACAGCCCCTCCCCCTCCACCACGCACATGTCCAGCACAGGGGACAAGAAAAAATAAAGTGTTCTTTCTTTCCCTATGGCTATGCAACGTAAACATAGCCCAGAACAACAAACCATGACCAGTGAGGTAACTGGCCCAGCCACACACCTTCCAACGCTAAGACCAATGCAAATGGGGCTAACGCAAAAAACAACAAAAATCGGCCAGGTCTCTCTCAGCTCGAAGGTCGCCTACTCTTTGTGGGCAAGCAAAGAGGCATCACAGCAGGGCTGAGCCCAGATGTTCCCTCCCATGGCACAGAGGGTACACAAGAGGTTAACATGGCAAGGGTCACCCCCCCTTTCCCTCCCTCTGTCCTTGGATGACCGCCTGGCTATGAACACGAACTAACGACTTTATAGTTTCTACATCTGTCAGTAGTAGTAGTAGGCACCCATCAGTCTCGGAAGACTATGGAGTTGTGCTCTAGTCTTTAGAGCGCAAAGCCTGGGTAAGTAAGTATGGAGGGCAAGCTGTTACCCATGCAGCAGATCCCCCCTCTCCACGCCACAGGAATGATCCTTTGGAAAGGCAATGACTGATACGAATGGTTTCAGTACCGTTGCAGGAGCCATCAGAACGTTGCCATATACAGCCCCGAGCCGCCCTGGGACTCCCAACTCCCCGATTTTTCCTCGGGGATGGTGTCTAAACAACGACACCTGTGTGCATGCTGGGTTTTTTTAATATAAAATTTTATCATCCGCTCCTACCGGCACACGATGGCCTGCTCTTCCGAAAGGCAGAATGGGGTTTTAATGTGTGTGCAAGATGTTCTGCGTGCATTCGCACACGGGGCCTCGGTTTATAGTCTTATCCGAATGACTTTGACATTCAGTTCGATTTTTTCGTCAAACTGGGAAGAAAGGGCGAGGCTGGGTACGAACCCAGAAACTCACGGTTTACGAATTGGCAGGCGAACATCTTAACCATCCTGCCACGTTCCTTCCTTCTGTCAGTAGACGTGGATAAAATTAAAATTACCAACCTAAATGTAAGGGGTCTAAAAACAAACGAAAAAGATATAGTACATTTGGCTTCATTGAAAAGAAACGTTTGACGTAATTGCCCTACAAGAATGCCACATATCATTAATTAAAGAAGTAGAGCAATGGGAACTCCAGTGGGGGGGGGGGGGGGGGGGGTATTTTATTCTTTAGGCAGTAACCACATTTTAGGGCAAATAATATTGATTACCAAAAAATGGGTAGAAAAAACACAATGCGTTTAGGAAGATAACCGCATTTTAATAATGAAATTATCCTTAGATGACAATACTTTTTTTAGCTGATATATTATGCCCCTCAATCTCCCAGGACAAAGTAAACTTCTTTGATCATTTATATGAAGTAGTGGATAACCATTGCAAGATAGATTCATCTCTCATTGTGCTCGGAGATTTTAACACGGTCATGAATAATGAGGAAGATATTGTAACAGGAGAGAAGGATAACAATAGAGAACTTGATTCCCTACACCAACTTATATTATACCTAGATTTTAAAGACACATGGAGATTAAAACATCCAGAAAAAACACAGTACACATGGAACCGCACCCAGCCATTCACAAGCTAGACGCTTAGATTATATCTTCATTTCAAACAAACCATTACCTTATCTAGAGCATAGCGAAATTGCATCTTTCCCACACTCAGACCACAAAACCCTTGCACCTCATAATTATATATTAGAAATTTAATAGTAGTCTTATAAAGGACACATCATATGTTGAATACATGAAAAATGCCATCTCGACATTCAAAGAAGAACCCACATGACAAATGGGAATTATACAAAATAAAGATAAGGGAAATGTCAATATTACATTGCCAAAATCAGCAGCGTAAGAAAAAAAAGTATCTGAATGAGTTACTGGTAAAACTAAATCAAATAGAAAATAGATTTGTATATGAAATAAACAATCAGACTCTTAAACTGAAATGAATAAAATTAAATCAGAATTAGAACTTAAGACCCGAGTCAAAGCCCAAGGTGCACAAACACGATCTAGAACACAATACATAGAAGAAGGGGGGAAATACTGCATATTTACTTAGCTTAGAGAAAAACAATGCTACAGCCAACATGACAACTCAAATAAAAAATGAGGATAGCAATATTGTAAAAGACCAGTGCAAGTTGAATTTTATTCACACTTATATGAAAAGGACTTAGAAAAAAAATAACAGAGAAACCACTTACATTACCAATTTCTTAGGCCCAGCTCATCATACACCAACCCTAGACGATCATGAAATACAAAGCTTTGAACAGCAAATAAGTGAAGCAGACATTGGAGAAGCTCTAAAACATGAAAAATGGCTTAGCCCCAGGTAGTGATGGTCTCACCACGGAGGGTTTTTTTTTCTGGCCACAGATCAAAACAAAGCTTTACAGCACACATCTACACTCTTTTCAGGAAATACATACAACACAGACACAGCGGAAATGAATAATTACACTGGTACATAAAGGAAAAAAAATTGCCAAGAGAAAACTGGCGTCCAATCACTCTCAAATAATACGCATTTCGCCAAAACTTCTTAACACGGATAGAAACCGTTTTCGCACAAACAGAAAGCTGCATAAACCACTACGCCTGGATATCTGAATCCTTTAAAGTAGAAAGAGGTGTACGTCAAGGCTGCCCGCTTTCTCCCTTACTTCTTGTGCTAGCAGTTGAGCTACTGGCATTAAAAATGCGAAGCAATAATCAAATAAAAGGATTACCGATACCAAACGCAGAAAGCAATGACCTATTAAATAACATTCTAAAAATGCAACAGTATGCAAATGATACAACACTGTATATAAAGGACAAAAGTGACTTAGAGGCGGTGATTAAAGTATTCCAGGCCTTTGCTGTAATCTCTAGACTGGAAGTGAACAAACATAAAACAAAAGCTATGTGGCTCTGTAGAAGTAAATTTAATGAACAGAAATACTACAAACTAAAATGGGGGAAACAACTTAAAATATAGTTTATTTCAGAAATGACATCAGTGCATGTCAGATGGAGGATAACTGGTCAAAAAAGTTAGAAACCATGAGAAGAACCATGCGACAATGGTCCAGGAGAAACTTAAGTATAAATGGCAAAATAGTAATAGCCAAAACATTTCTAATGCAATCCGTTGGATCCCAGAAGATGTCCTAACAAAGATCAACAGAGTACTGTACACATTTTTTTGGAAAAATAGTATAACACAAAAAAAGCATTGAAAAAACAAAACGTAAAGTATTAATGCAGGACATATAAAATGGTGGCCTAGAGTTATTTGAACTAAAAATCATGCAAGAAGCATTCCTCCTATCATGGATACTGAAACTCATAAATAGGAATCTTGTTAGTAAATGGAAAGCCTTTCCAAGACACGTGTGCTCAAAAGTCTGCAAGAATTTTGATCTACTCTCCACCCACACAAGTTTGAAAGACATTGACCGATCATTCACAGGAAACCTTTTTGGCTCAGAGTGCTACATGCTTGGATCAATCTAAAACAAAAAATGGATCAATACGAAGAGAAAAGTGTTTATTTAAACTCAACGTTATGGCATAATCATAATTTCCAATTTAAAAATAAATCTTTATATATAAGGAATGGTGACAATAAATGACATTGAAAGAGGAGAAATAATCACCCTTCAGCAAATAGAAACTAGAGTTGGGAAAGCAGCGCACCGTTTACTAGAATGCGGTCAAATGTGCTTTCACCAAAGTCCAAAATAGCAACCATCTACTTTTCACAGAAGTCGACAAGCTAGACCCAATAAATATAATTATGCAGAACAGCCAGTCGCTTCAGTCTATGAAAAATTGAGATTTTAGAAATCTGTTAATCAACTTGACCATAACACGTAGATGCTGTGCCATGTGCGTACAACTTCTAGAAAAAGAAACTAAACACAGAATTAGAAACCATCCACTGGACCTGCGCATTTGAAGGCACCAAAGAAGTACTACTAGAATGGAAAATACTACACAACATATATCCCCAAAACATCCTTTTAAACAAAATGGGCCTAACAACTATGAATAAATGTCAAACATGTGACAAAAAAGAAATCAAGAAGAACACTTCTTTTTCTCTTGTCCTATGGTCAGACCACTTTGGCACAAGGTAGAATCAGAGATTAATGCAAGAATAGGACAACTTATTACAATACCAGGAACCACTGCTCTTTTAGGCTATCACAACCACCTTACACCCAAAGCAACACGTAACATAGTAAACCACTTGATAATCCTGGCAAAAATGTGCATCAGCAAATATAGATATGGTTAGAAGGCCAACCTCACAGTTATTTCTTTAGAAAGAGCTTATGTTGAGAAGTAATTCACTTGAAACGCAATAGCAAATCTGTACCAAAAAAAACCTACTTAAACTAGAAGTCAGCTAACATCGTGTGTCTGAGTGTGTGTGTGTGTGTGTGTGTGTGTGTGTGTGTGTGTGTGTGTGTGTGTGTGTGTGTGTGTGTGTGTGTGTGTGTGTGTGTGTGTGTGTGTGTGTGTGTGTGTGTGTGTGTGTTTGTGTGTATGAGTGTGTGTTGTTCTTAAGTTTAATGTCTGTTCACATAAGTGATATTAGATATAAAAAAATATATATAAAAAAGCAAACGAATAATGTTACTTGTAACAAAAAGTAAATAAAAACACCCAAAGTGAACATAAAAATCCTAAACAATCAATCAGAACTTTTTAGAAAATTAACAAAAGAGCACGAGATCAATGTCTCTGTCTCGTAAACAAGCTACTGATATGTTCATAAACACTATAGTAAACTGTCAATAGGACTCTTCTTCAGCGATAAGGCGAGTTCACACAGCAACCTACAGTTGCAGCTTTCATCATTCCTTCATTACAGGTTGAAAAACTGTACCACATTGGGAAAAAAACACTCAATTTTCACAGCAGAGCTGACAGCCATTCTGATGGCTTTAAATTATTTACTTGATTTTCCTAGGACCATTGTGAAGGTGGTGTTATGTATTGATTCAAAATCAGTGCTCCAATCCCTTAAAAATTCTGGGTCAAAAGTAAGACAAGAACTTATCACTGAAATATTACATCTTATACGTTTTCTAATCCTAAGAGGCACTGATGTCACCTTTTGCTGGGTACCTTCTCCTTGCAATATAGTATTCAATGAAAAAGTTGATAGAGCTGCTAAAAATGCGGGAATGCGTTTTGATTGTGCTGATACTTTGAACAGACCAACATACCAATGAGTGTGTGTGTGTGTGTGTATGTGTGTGTGTGTGTGTGTGTGTGTGTGTGTGTGTGTGTGTGTGTGTGTGTGTGTGTGTGTGTGTGTGTGTGTGTGTGTGTGTGTGTGTGTGTGTGTGTGTGTGTGTGTGTGTGTGTGTTGGTTTCCAAAAGTTTTCATGATTTATTTTACTTTTTTCCCCTTAATTGTTTGGGTTTATTAATTTTGATTGTGTGTGTGTGTGTGTGTGTGTGTGTGTGTGTGTGTGTGTGTGTGTGTGTGTGTGTGTGTGTGTGTGTGTGTGTGTGTGTGTGTGTGTGTGTTTTGTGTGTGTGTTTTTGTGTTTTTGTTTTGTTGTTGTTTTTGTTTTTTTACTGGTTTGTTTGCTTGTTAGTTTGTTTGGATTATTTTTCTGCCGATTTGCCTATAGAATGAAACATAGAAAAAGAAAAGTAATGAGAAGGAAAAAAATGATACTATATGATTACTCTGCAACTTAAAAGAAGGAAAAAGAGAGATGGTGAGAAAGGGACTCCTTGTTTATGAACTAAATGTATTCACTAGTATAGAAGTATGAAAGAGTGTGAACAACAGATATCAAGCTCAGAGGCAAAGAAGATACTGAAGAGGGAAAAGATGCTTCACTGCCAAATACTGGAATGACTTGAAAGGAAAGTACAGTGCAACGACAAAACACAGACCAAGCCACACAGAACTGCCAGGCTCAACAACCCTAGGCTAGCCCAACCTTGCATAGAACAACGTCACAGAGATTACCATGCACAGAAAGACATCCCTGAAGGAAGCAAACCAACGGACGAGGAGCATGCACTGGCAGCCCTGAAGACCAGCACAGCATCTACTGGTTTACAGCAAATGATGGCGGGCGATGACAGTGGAACAGGAAGGAACCAACAACAACAACCAGAAGAGAAGAGGAAAGAAGCAAAGAAAGGAAACGACAAACAAGAGATTGATTTATTTATTCTTTTATATCGAGGATAATGGAATAAGCAATCATGTGCTTTTTTACATCCAGTCCCCGTGTGTATGCGGTTTTGTAAATGTTACCTGTTCCCACCGGCACACGATGGCCTACTCATACGAAAAGTGGAACAGCATTTAACGTGTGCGCAAGATGTTCTGCGTGCGTTCGCAAACGGGGCCTCGGTTTAAAGTCTCATCCGAAGGAGTTTTGGGGAGAGTGGAGTCAGCACTGATGTTAACTCAAAGAGAAAAATCTCCTCAACCGGATTCAAAACCGGGTCGTCAAATTGCTAGCGCAATGTTTTGACCACTAGGCTATCCATACCCAGAGAGAGAGAGAGGAGAGAGAGAGGAGAGAGAGAGAGAGAGAGAGAGAGAGAGAGAGAGAGAGAGAGAGAGAGAGAGAGAGAGAGAGAGAGCACTGAACACTGAACACTGAACACTGAACACTGAAATGCTTTAATGTACTCCGGCCATAGGCCACATTACAAGCAACAAAAATAAAGTAGGTGGGTGGTGGTGTGGTGATGACACATATCCTCATAATAACTGTCAATATATATATAGAAAATGTACTGCACATACATATTATAGCCTTATCATCATCATTATCATCGACACAACTCTCCTCTCCATCATCTCATCATTATTACTGTTATCATCTCAATCATCACATCATTATTACACTCAAACACACACACACACACACACACACACACACACACACACACACACACACACACACACACACACACACACACACACACACACACACACACACACACACACAAAGAGAGAGAGAGAGAGAGAGAGAGAGAGAGAGAGAGAGAGAGAGAGAGAGAGAGGGGAGAGAGAGAGAGAGAGAGAGAGAGAGAGAGAGAGAGAGAGAGAGAGAGAGAGAGAGAGAGAGAGAGAGAGAGAGAGAGAGAGATTTATTCTTTTATATCGAGGATAATGGAATAAGCACTCTTGTGCTTTTTTTTATATCCAGTCCCCGTGTGTATGCGTTTTTGTAAATGTCATCTGTTCCCACCGGCACACGATGGCCTCACTCACTCACTCACTCACTCAGGCCCATGTCCCAAAGGACGTAGAGGGGACATGAGAGAAGACGCAACAGAGATCTTTTTCCATGTTTCACGATCCTGTGTGGTTAGTAGGAGGTGTTGCAGGGGTTGGGTGGTCCAGTCTTTGATGTTGTCAACCCATGATTTCTTTTGGCGGCCTCTTCTTCTCTTGCCCTCGACTGTTCCTTGTTTTTACTAGGGTGTTGTGTCCTGTGGTGTGACCAAACGACATCAGCTTTCTCCTCTTTATGGTGGAGAGCAAAGGCTCTTGGGGGCCCACACGCTTTTTGATTTCTTCTTTCACATAGTTATTGGTCTTGTGTTCTTTGTATGATATTTTGAGGAGTCTTCTGTGGCACTTGTTCTCGAATGCTTGGATTCTCCTCTCTAACTCTGCTGTCAGAGTCCATGATTCACAGCCATATAAGGAGGATAGATATCACAAGGGATTTGTAAAGGTGGTATTTGATGCAGAAGCTGATGTTGCTTCTGATGATCTTCTCAAGTCTGACTAGAGCAGATGTTGCTGTTGCAATGCGAGCTTTCACTTCATTGTTTGATGTGCCATCTTTTGTTAGGATGGAGCCTAAGTATTTGAATTGGCTCACCTCTTCTAGTATTTCTCCATTCATCTTTATTTCCGTGATGTCATTACTCGCGCTGTTGACCATGATCAAACAGCACTGTGTAAGCCTTATGTGGTAGTCTACTTATATCCATCTGTAACAGATTTTGCCAGTATCTCAAGCAATTAATACAAGAATGAACAAATAATGGATATCTTCCCAGCTTACCATAAACCATCTTATTTGGTGTTCTCTACTGGGACTCCTAGAAACTGTTTACAGGCCATTAAATGAACCTTTTCTATGTGTTCTAGTCTCTGCAGTCTCCATATTTCTGATGAAAATAATAATATTGATAGAATTTTAGTGTCAAAAATTTTGAAAAATACATTCGAGGTCATCTCCTGATACTTTTGAAACACCTTATTTAATTGAAGAACTGCTTTCTTTCCCTTTGCTGCTAGATGTATAGTACCCCTTTTAACATTGATCATAGTTGTAAAGTTAAACCCCAGAAAACAGTAACCACCGCTAATTTCTTAGAATTGTAGAACCATTTTTCATGCGTAACTAAGTACCCCCCTTTTCTAAATACTATCACTTTAGTCTTTCCGGAATTTACACATAGCTTCAATTTTTTGCAACATTCATGCAAATTAAGTTGAGTTTGAAGGCCCATAGGGGTAGTTGAAAAGCAACATCATCAGCAAACATCAATATGAAAAGCTCCATATAATCTAGTAACAGTGCTCCATGTTTGCCTTTTTCTTCAATGTTTTGTGCTAACTGATCAATAAAAATTGGAAACAATGTTGGGCTCATAACACATCTTTGCCGAACACCAATAGGACATTCACGCATTTCTGAGAGTTCATGGTTTATACATATACATGACAAAAATGATTGATACATAGCTTTTAAACAGGCAAACAATTTTCCTTTTACACCTTGAGCATCTATACATTCTAAAAGTTTATCATGTCCAACTGAGTCGAAGGCTTTTCTAAAATATACGAATACCACATATAACTTTCTGCCTTTTTTGCACAAATATTTCTGAACTGTAGCATACAATGTAAAAATGTGATCAACTGTTGAGTGATTCTTACGAAATCCTGCTTGGGAATCTGAAAGTAAATTATTTTCTTCTAGCCATGTGTACAGTCTTTTGTTTAAAATAGTTGTGTAACACTTTGAAATAATGCTAAGTAGTGATATTCCTCTGTAGTTATCAACCATTTCAGGATTTCCTTTTTTATATATTGGGACCATTCCTGCGGAAAAAATACCTCGGTCAAAAATAGCATTGAACAGTTTTGTCAAAAATGACTATACCTCTTCCCCACCAGCCTGTAGCATTTCAGCAGAAATGGCATTAAAGCCACTTGCTTTACCTTTCTTAAGTTTTCTAATGGCTTGGGTGACTTCTACTTCTGATATGGGCTGATTTAAAACATGATTATTTTCTTCAGATAAATCAGCTTCAATCACCCTCTGATCTAACTCTTCATTACTATTTTGAAACAGATTTTTAAAATGGTTAAACCACTCTTCCATACTAATATTGTTACCAATTTTCTTTTTCCCTCCACATCCCATACTTCTTAACTGGTTCCAAAACTGAGAAGAATTATCCATTTCTCTTGCCAGACATTCTGTTTTTAGTTTTTTTAATTTCTGTCTTTTATCTCTCAGTAGGTGTTTATACCTTTTTCTTGCTTCTACATACAGCAATCTATCTTCATCTGTTCTAGACTTTCTAAAACAGTAAAGTTTTTTCCTACTTTCCTTTTTTACATTCGTTATCAAACTATTCAGATTTTTTCTTCTTGTTTTTATGGAATGTCTTTAGCATGCACTGACAAGAAGTTTTCAGACATGCTATAAAAATATCTAAGGCTTGATCTATATCTATATCCAGACTATGTGTGGTGAGAGTCAGTTTTTCCTTGATGCCTTCACTATGCAACATTGTAATATAGTCACTGTTACATTCTTCATTCCATACAATTTTCTCACAAACCAAACTTTCATCTTCAGCTTCCTTCCAATTTTTATCTATTGGCCTTTTCTTATTCCGTAATTCCAAAACAACTGGAAGATGGTCTGAATCAGTTAAGCTTTCAACAGTAAGGGAAACAACATTGACATAGGAAAGAAAATCATATGATGCAATAAAATAGTCCACTGTACTTGTTCCAGGGCTGCAATATAAGTACAACTGTCATCAAAGTTATGTTCACTGAGCCCATTTAAAATAATACATCCAAACATATTACATAGTTCTAATAACTGCTCACCAAAGAGATTGACCCCACCATCTTGAGATTTCCATGGGAAGTTGTTGTCATCTGAAACAGTAGTATCTGTGAAGTCAGTATCATCACCACTGAAACTATAATTTTTTGATGCTGTTCTTGCATTTAAGTCACCATTTAAGAGAATATAAAAATCATTCCTCTTCTCATGTAAATCTACTAGGCATTGTTCTAACATTTCTATACCATATATACCCTCCTGATTTTTCCAGAAAGGGGAATCATTTGGTGGAATATATGAACAAACAAACATGATTTCCTTGCTTGTAGAAAAGAGTTCTTGATCAATTTTAACAATTCTAGTATTTTCAACTTCTAAATGAATTTGTTCCACAAAACTGGCAAAGGATTTCTTAATTAGAACTATGACACCCCCTGAATAACGTACTTTCCAAGACAGCTTTTTGGCCTTTGACATGTAGATAATATAATCACTGAAAATAGGAGAATCAAAATCGTTTGCAAGAAAAGTTTCTGTCAAGCATACAAAATCATAAGAAAGATGGACATTTATAAAGTGGTCATCTTCTAGCTTTGGTAAGAGGCCATTTACATTGTAGTTTAGAAATTTTACTTGATAGCTATTTACACTATTTACAGATACAACTGATTGAGTAGCTCAACTGTTTGCTTGCACAATAGCTGTATCATGTTCAACATCATGCACTTGCTTTCTTATGTACCGCTTTCTGGATATTGTGGCCTGGCTGAGTTCATATTTAGTAGTGCATTGAATCCCCTAGGCTTTCTGCTCAGACTGAGACTTTTAGGACTGCTTCTTTAAAGCATTTGACTATTCATGTGGTTGTACCTTCATGAACGAGTCAATGATGCTGCTTTGACTACTGGCTCTTGTAGAGGTCTTAACTCCTCTATGGCTTTTTATTCCAGTGCTAGAGACAGCACGTCTTTGACGTGATGTTCACACAGAGGACCTTGTTTTTTTGTCATTTGTGACAGCTTTACCACGTACATTTATTTCTGATTTATTGCCATGTTTTGGTGGTTGGTCAGTAGTCATGTCTGGTCTTTCTATATTTTCTGTGTCAATGCTGTTTGTCTCCTTTTGTTTGTCACATGCAATGTCCTTGCTCTGTTGTTCTATACTTTGTTGAGGTTCACTACTGTCATCTGTTTCTTGTGCTTTGTCACTGTTCATAAGAATCTCAGAATCAGCCTCAACATGGACCTCAACATGAGCATTAGTAATTTCTGTCTCTCTTCTGATGTCAGTAACATTGTCGGTATCTCTCACTGCAAAGTCCTCTACCTTAACACTGTCATCACTGTCACTGTCTTCATTGTTAGCAAGATGTTTGACCCAGGTTCTATGCACAAGATCCTCACTGCATTCAGTTTCAGTTTCTAGATCAGAGTGTCTGTCCTTGTCTGTTAGGTTAAGTCTGTCATTTGTCGTTCAAAGTCACCATGATCAACAGCCTCAGCAGGGCTGACAGTCTGTCTGACAGGATCTCTTCTGTTGTTGGCACAGCTGGGCTCCTGCCTCCTTGAATTCTGGACAGGATGTCTTGAGGTACTGGTTCCCTTCTGGCTGTCTTTAAGCATGACCACCATTCTGTGGTCTGATGTGGTGTAAGACTGTGAGGGTCTTCCATATCTTGCTGCTTGGCTGTATGACTGGATACCAGGAACCACTGGAGTAGGAAATGTTCTTGACTCTGGATATTGAATGTTCTTCCAGTCTCTTGGTCGGTCAACCCATCTGTCATCCCAGCTTGTATGTGCCTCTCTGCGGTTAGAGTTTCCTTTTGTAATGTTTCTCCTCTCTTCTGATTCCCGGGGCATCAACTGATGGCAATGAGTTAGTGAATTGGGCTTGTTGTAGTGTCTGTCTTCAGCCAGGCTCATGTTGTCTTCAGAGACCTCACAGAATCCAAACCTGCTTGGATGGTGCCCATTCTGGTTTCCATCGAGGACCATTTATTTCTCTGGCCTGGTTGTAGCTGTGGCTGGTCCTCCACCTGTCCACAATCCTCTGGGGTTTGGTACCATTCATGTCTATACCTGGTTGAGGCAGGTGGTTGCCTGTTCCTGACTTGCAACTTTCCATTGTGTATGAATGCAATCTTCCCCTGCCCTCTGTGAAATTCAACCATATCCTGCTGTCTTGTGGTGAGGTCAGAGGCCACCCGTATACCACAACTCCTCAGATTGTCACGTAGGTCTCCATCACCCAGAACTGCCACCTTGTCCTGGACAAGGATGGGGCGAGGGTCACCTGAACATGGTCTTTGCCTCCCTATTTGGAAGGCTCTGGTGATGTCTTTTTTGCTCCATCCCGAGTATCGGCTATGGGCATTCAGCAGGTCAACAACAATGTGAGTGGTGGCATACTCATCCTCCCACTGCTGTTCTTCCACATTAATGATCTTGACACTGCATGCTTTAAGGTTCTGTTCTGTACTTTCAAATCTTCTCTCCAGTTCATCCAGTCTGTCCATGATGCTTCCTTTGTCTTCTTTCATTTCTTTTAGCTCGTCACTGTTACATATCACCCTTTCCTCCAGATTGCTCATCTTTGAGAAGAACCGAGAGAAACTGTCCTCAAGGGAGCAAAATCTCTCGTCCATGCTTGATTTAATTGCTGCAGAGTGAAGGGCAAAGCCCTGCTGCATCTGTGCCAAGCGCCAGCCAATCATCTGCAGTAAACTATTTTCTGCCATTTTTCAGGCGCCTGTGGTGCACTTTGCTGCAAACTAGTTTACAAGCAGCTCTCACTCTAGTGCCAATACACACACTTAAATGAAAATGTGACGAGGTAGTACAAAAGAACTTTCGATAATCTTTTCAAGTGCCTGTGTATTTTACTTCTCAACAGAGTTCATATTTCACACTAGAATGTAGCCCTAACCTGCACCAACACTTGTGATCTTTTCTGCTATTGGGCATGTCCAAAGCCAGCTTTGATCTTGAAGGCAAAGTATGGGATGCACTGGACTTGAATTGAAAATATTTTTTTAAGATCCTTCTTATTTTCATATAATTAGTAAATTACTAATTTTGACTAATCCACTTACCTTTTCTGTAGACTGTTTACATGTTTAGCTGTGCACCAACTTTATGTACAATTCTGCAAAGTATTGTATGGATTCTTGCACTCAAACGGTACAATTTAGCTAACAATGTGCAGAGCAATTTCACAGGTCAAACTCCCTAAAGCTCCCCCATCCAAGTCAGAGAGAGAGAGAGAGAGAGAGAGAGAGAGAGAGAGAGAGGAGAGAGAGAGAGAGAGAGAGAGAGAGAGGAGAGAGAGAGAGAGAGAGAGAGAGAGAGAGAGAGAGAATGACAATGACAATGACAATAACAATGACAATGACAAAATAATTTATTGTTCAGACTCAGGATGTCCATAAACAAGGGGAAGTGAATATAACATATTTACACAATTTGCAGCAAATTTGCATAGTTACTAAAGAAAAAAAACAAACAAAAAAAACTAAAACAAAACAAAAACAAAGAACAAAAAAATGCCTCAATATTCTAATATTTGAGAGGTCTTTGGCCAGTGTCAGGTAAATATACTATCTAGTTGATTTAAGAATATCATAGCCACTAGGTGGATTGTGATTTCCTGCATTTGAAGGCATAGAATATATACTTTGCCAAGTCAACGATTTGTTCACGTTTCTGTAGCTTTAATATGGATAACTTCTGGTTTCTAAAAAGCTCTAGATTAAATTTGCCTAAATAAGTGTATCGCAACTCAGTGTATGCTGGGCAATAGAAAAGAAAGTGAATTTCATCTTCACGTGCACAACTGCACTTTGGGCAAGTCAAAAAACTACTATCTGCTGTGAACCTGTATTTGTTGCTATTCAGTTCTGTGACTCCTAATCTAAAGCGTATAAACATAGTACGTACATATCTGGAAGTGATCAAGTTCATGTATTTTTCTGGTTCTAATATACTTTTCGAAGAGTTATATAGACTGTAGCGTGGTCTATTGGTTATTTTTTCTGACCACTGCTGTATGAAGTAATCAGTCAGTCTTTGTTTTATTTCCTGTAAAAAAGCTTTATGGTTTCCTACACCTTGAAAGACCCACACATAGCCAAATCCAGAGGAGCAGAGAAGATTTCTTATATGCGTATAGTTATACGCATAACTTCTTATAGTTGTTTTACCTTTTTCATCCAGGAATTTTAACATATGGTAGGCCATGCTAGAATATCTCTGAATAGGTAAAGAGCACAGACGTAACCAGTAGGAAACACTTCTAACAGCTGACAGAGCAAGAAGAGGGTAACGGCCTAATTCTCCATATACCATATAATTTGGCGTGTGCA
The DNA here is from genome assembly GCA_030674155.1 of Stramonita haemastoma. Lineage (NCBI taxonomy): Eukaryota > Metazoa > Mollusca > Gastropoda > Neogastropoda > Muricidae > Stramonita > Stramonita haemastoma. The sequence goes on along the minus strand of CM060319.1, from coordinate 38,037,508 downwards.
TACTAACATTCAAAAAACGTTTACATGCAAACATGTGAACTTTTTCAATGTGGTTAAATTCATGAACACCCCAAACCTCAGATGCATACAGCAGCATAGGAGCAACACGTGCATCAAAAAGCTTAAAAAATATCCTAGGAGATGAGCAACCTAATCTCCGCAGTGTTCTACATATTTCTGCAGAAGCTGATGTTGTTGCTTCTGATAATCCTGTGGAGTCTGACTAGAGCAGATGTTGCTGTTGCAATGCGAGCTTTCACTTCATTGTTTGATGTGCCATCTTTTGTTAGGATGGAGCCTAAGTATTTGAATTGGCTCACCTCTTCTAGTATTTCTCCATTCATCTTTATTTCCGTGATGTCATTACTCGCGCTGTTGACCATGATCTCTGTACTGACCTCCTTGCCGTATGCGCTCGCTCAATCTGTTAAATTGTCTGTGAGGATTTGCAGTTCTTGTTTGGTGCTGCCCATGATGTCAATGTCATCTGCAAATCTGAGGTTGCAAAGGGGTCTTCCACCAATGGAGATGGAAGTGTGGTGGTTTTGCAGTGTCTCTGTCATGATGTTTTCGAGGAAGAGGTTGAAGAGTACAGGTGAGAGAAGGCAGCCCTGGCGAACCCCAACCGTGGTCTTGAAGAACTCGCCCACGTGATTGTTTATGAAGACTGCACTTCTTGCGTTCTCGTACAGAGCCTTGATGACTTCAATTAGGCAGCTGTCAATGTTGAAGTGCCTGAGTACTTGCCAGAGGCCGTCATGCCATACCCTGTCAAAGGCCTTTTTGAAATCTATGAAATTGTGGTACAAGTCTTTTTGGTGTTGGAGATGCTTCAATAATATATATATATATATATATATATATATATATATATATATATATATATATATATATATATATATGTACATACACATACACATACATATACACATATATACATACACATGTACATACACATATGTATGTATGTATGTATGTATGTATGTATGTATGTATGTATGTATGTATGTATGTATGTATGTATGTATGTATGTATGTATGTGTGTGTGTGTGTGTGTGTGTGTGTGTGTGTGTGTGTGTGTGTGTGTGTGTGTGTGTGTGTGTGTGTGTGTGTGTGTGTATGTATGTATGTATGTATGTATGTATGTATGTATGTATGTATGTACGCATGTATGTATGTATGTACGTATGTATGTATGTATGTATGTACGTATGTATGTATGTACGTATGTACGTATGTACGTATATAGTATGTACGTATGTACGTATGTATGTATATAGTATGTATGTATGTACGTATGTACGTATGTACGTATACATACATATACATACATACGTACGTATACGTCTATCGACATCGCGGCTCTTAGTGAAGTCTGCTTCCCAGATGAAGGCAGCCTAGAAGAACACGGTGCCGGTTACACCTTATACTGGTCAGGCAAGCCCCAATGCGAACGACGCCTTTCAGGTGTATGCTTCATGATCAAGAACACCATTGCCTCAAACCTGGAGAACTTACCAAGAGGTCATTCAGACCGTATCATCTCCATGCGTCTGCCACTGGAGAACAAGCAGCACATCACTCTCTTCAGTGTGTATTCCTTTAAGCAGACCCTGCAGACAAGAACAAGTTTCACTGTGACCTGCGCAGCCTGGTAAGAAAGAGCCCTGCAGACGACAAGGTCATTATCCTTGGGGATTTCAATGCTAGAGTTTGCCGAGATTCAGAAGCCTGGAAGGGAGTTCTGGGGAAACATGGAGTTCTAAATTGCAATGACAACGGGCGTCTCCTGCTAGATACATGTATGTATGTATGTATGTATGTATGTATGTATGTATGTATGTATGTATGTATGTATGTATGTATGTATGTATGTATGTATGTATGTATGTATGTATGTATGTATGTATGTATGTATGTATGTATGTATGTATGTATGTATGTATGTATGTATGATGTATGTATGTATGTATGTATGTATGTATGTATGTATGTATGTATGTATGTATGTATGTATGTATGTATGCATGCGTGTGTGTATGTGTGTGTGCGTGCGTGCGTGCGTGCGTGCGCGTGCGTGCGTGTGCGTGCGTGCTGCGTGCGTGCTGCGTGTGTGCGTGCTGCGTGCGTGCGTGCTGCGTGCGTGCGTGCGTGCGTGCGTGCGAATGTATGTATGTATGTATGTATGTATGTATGTATGTATGTATGTATGTATGTATGTATGTATGTATGTATGTATGTATGTATGTATGTATGTATGTATGTATGTATGTATGTGTATGTGTGTGTGTGTGTGTGTGTGTATGTATGTATGTATGTATGTATGTATGTATGTATGTATGTATGTATGTATGTATGTATGTATGTATGTATGTATGTATGTATGTATGTATGTATGTATGTATGTATGTATGTATGTTGCACACGAACTCTCTCGACTAAATAGACCGTCTATCGACATCGCGGCTCTTAGTGAAGTCTGCTTCCCAGATGAAGGCAGCCTAGAAGAACACGGTGCCGGTTACACCTTATACTGGTCAGGCAAGCCCCAATGCGAACGACGCCTTTCAGGTGTATGCTTCATGATCAAGAACACCATTGCCTCAAACCTGGAGAACTTACCAAGAGGTCATTCAGACCGTATCATCTCCATGCGTCTGCCACTGGAGAACAAGCAGCACATCACTCTCTTCAGTGTGTATTCCTTTAAGCAGACCCTGCAGACAAGAACAAGTTTCACTGTGACCTGCGCAGCCTGGTAAGAAAGAGCCCTGCAGACGACAAGGTCATTATCCTTGGGGATTTCAATGCTAGAGTTTGCCGAGATTCAGAAGCCTGGAAGGGAGTTCTGGGGAAACATGGAGTTCTAAATTGCAATGACAACGGGCGTCTCCTGCTAGAGTTTTGCACTGAACTGCAGTTAATCATCACTAACACAATCTTCCAGCAGAAGGACAGTCTAAAAACAACCTGGATGCATCCTCGGTCCAAACATTGGCACCTCATAGACTACGTCTTAGTGCGCCAGTAAGACCACCAGAGTGCACACCAGAGTGATGCCCATTGCAGAATGCCACACAGACCACCACCTCGTGCGATGCAACCTCAGCCTTCACATCAAGCCCAACCCAAAATAAGGAGGTCCCCCCAGAAAGAAACTCCAGGTCGGCAGCCTCAAGTCCGCTGAAGTGAAAGCTGACCTACAGTCCAACCTCCAGTCAAAGTTGGAAGTCGAGGACTGCCCCTCTGACCCCTGTCTAGAAACGCTCTGGACCCACCTAAAAACTGTCATCCTGCAGACCTCTGCAGAGGTCTAAGAAGAACAAGGACTGGTTCGACGAAAATGACCAAGAAATACAAGATCTGCTGGCGAAGAAGAGAAGTGCTCACCAGGCTCACTTTTCACAAACATCTTGTCCAGCAAAGAAAGCTGCCTTTCGTCTTACATGCAGCAACCTCCAGCTCCTGCTTAGAGTTATCCAAAACGAGTGGTGGACTAACCTCGCCCAGAAAACTCAGCTCTGCACTGACACAGGTGACTACAGAGGCTTCTACGAAGTCTATGGACCCTCTCACCAAGTGTTGAGTCCTTTGCGCAGCAATGACGGCCAGGCACTCCTCACAGACAAGATATCCATATTGAACCGCTGGGCTGAACACTTTCAAACCCTCTTCAGCACTGATCGCACTGTTGATGACGCAGTGATCCAACAGGTCCCAAAGCAACCAGTGAAAGAAGAACTGGACGAAGCCCCAACCCTGGAGGAGGTAACCAAAGCCATAGAGCAAAGAGAAAAGTGGGAAGGCTGCAGGCGTCGAAGGTATTCCATCAGAATTATGGAAAAACGGGGGGCAAACACTGCACTGCAAGCTCCATGAATTTTTTGTTTGCTGCTGGGAGCAGGGAAAACCTTCGTGATGCAATTATAATCACCCTTTACAAAAACAAAGGGGAAAAATCAGATTGCTCCAACTACAGGGGGATAACTCTTCTCTCCATCGCAGGCAAAATCCTTGCAAGAGTTCTCCTCAACAGACTAGTACCTGCTGTTGCAGAACACCACCTCCCTGAGAGCCAGTGCGGCTTCAGAGCTAACAGGGGTACCACTGACATGGTCTTCGTGCACAGACAACTTCAAGAAAAGTGCCGTGAACAGAACAAGGGACTGTACATCACCTTCGTTGATTTAACCAAGGCATTTGACACTGTGAGCAGGAAGGGCCTGTGGCAGATTATGGAGCGTCTTGGCTGTCCTCCAAAGTTTCTCGACATGGTGATCCAGCTACATGAAGACCAGCGTGACCAGGTCAGAAACAGCAACGACCTCTCAGAGCCTTTTCCAATCACAAACGGGGTGAAGCAGGGCTGCGTCCTTGCACCAACCCTCTTCACTATCTTCTTCAGCATGATGCTTCAGCGGGCCACAGAAGATCTTGATGACGAAGACGGAGTTTTCATACGCTACCGCACAGATGGCGGCCTATTCAACCTGCGGCGTCTTCAGGCCCACACCAAAACCCTGGAGCAACAAATTCGAGAGCTACTTTTTGCTGATGATGCTGCCCTTGTAGCCCACACAGAAACCGCCCTGCAGCATGTAACATCCTGTTTTGCAGAGGCAGCCCAGCTCTTCGGACCCGAAGTCAGCCTGAAGAAGACAGAGGTTCTCTACCAGCCCACACCTCAGGTAGTGTACCACCCACCTTACAATACAATTGGTGAGACAGAACTGAAGACAGTTCAGCAGTTCACCTACCTGGGATGCACAATCTCCTCTGACGCAGAGATTGATAAAGATTTAGACAACAGACTGGCCAAGGCAAACAGTGCTTTCGGCAGACTTTACCACCGCGTCTGGAAAAACAAACACCTGACGAAAGACACCAAGATCAGTGTCTACAGAGCCGTGGTACTGATCACCCTCCTGTACGGCTCTGAGTCATGGGTCACATGCAGACACCACCTGCGAATTCTGGAACGCCTCCACCAACGCTGTCTCCGCTCCATCCTCGAGATCCACTGGAGCGACTTCACCACGAATGCTGAGGTGCTGGAGCAAGCAGGGATCACCAGCATTGAGGCCATGTTGCTGAAAACGCAGCTACGCTGGGCAGGGCATGTCTCTAAAATGGAGGACCATCGCCTACCGAAGATGGTTCTCTATACGGTGAACTTTCCACTTGACACCGCTACAGAGTCGCACCAAAGAAGAGGTTTAAAGACTCTCTGAAGAAATCTCTGTCAGCCTGCCTCATAGACCATAACCAGTCCTTGCTGCTGACCGGCAGGCCTGGCCTGTGTGTGTGTGTGTGTGTGTGTGTGTGTGTGTGTGTGTGTGTGTGTGTGTGTGTGTGTGTGTGTGTGTGTGTGTGTGTGTGTGTGTGTGTGTGTGTGTGTGTGTGTGTGTATGTGTGTGTATGTGTGTGTGTATGTATGTGTGTATGTATGTGTGTATGTATGTGTGTGTGTATGTATGTATGTATGTATGTATGTATGTATGTATGTATGTATGTATGTATGTATGTATGTATGTATGTATGTATGTATGTATGCATGCATGCATGCATGCATGCATGCATAAAGTAACTTGGTCTGTCCAACAAGACTTGTGAAGACGACAGCCTGGCCTTTGACAGTAAACACAGCTTTTGTTTTCGTTCCCTGACCCACACAGCAGAAGTAGGGTAGAGTCATTGAGGGAGTGGAGGGGGAGGAGGGACATGGTGACTGTAGGGGGGCAGCGAAATGAAATAGGCCGAAGCAGTGAAAGGGGGCCAGATTGAAATACCAATGAGTCACTGTCTTGCTCTTGTTCAGTCATGCCTTTTTATTTTTCTATTATTGTTCTTTCGGATGAGACTATAAGCCGAAGTCCCGTGTGCGAACGCACGCAGAATATCTTGCATGCACGTTAAAACCTCGGTCCGCCTTTCGGAAGAGCAGGCAATCACGTGCCGGTTGGAGCGGATGTCAAAATTATTTTTTAAAAAACAAACAAACAAATAAAACAGCATGCACACAGGGGTCGTGTTTAGACACGATCCCTGAGGAAAAATCGGGGAGTGGAGTCCCCAGGGCGGCTCGGGGCTGTATATGGCAACGTTCTGGTGGCTCCTGTAGTGGTACTGGAACCATTCGTATGGGTCATTGCCTTTCCAATGGATCATTCCAGTGGCGTGGAGGCCGGGGGGAGGGGGGGGGGGGGGGGGCTGCTGCATGGATAACAGCTTGCCCTCCATCTAAAGACTAGAGCGCAACTCCATAGTCTTCTGACACTGATGGGTGCCTACTACTACTACTACTACTACTACTACTACTACTACTACTACTACTACTACTACTACTACTACTACTACTGCTGCTGCTGCTGCTGCTGCTGCTGCTACTACTACTACTACTACTACTACTACTACTACTACTACTACTACTACTACCACTACTACTACTACTACTACTGTTCTTTTATTTCGAGGATAGTGTAATAAGCACGCCTGCTTTTTTTACATGCAGTCCCCATGTGTATGCATTTTTGTAAATTTTGTCATCAGTTCCCACCGGCACACATTAGCCTACTTATCCAAAAGGCGGAAAGGGTTTTAACATGTGCCCAAGATGTTCTGCGTGAGTTCACTCATCGGACCTCGGTTTATAGTCTCTTTTGAAGGACTTATGGAGTCGGCACTGATGTTAACTCCGGAGGAAAATCCTCTTGAATGAGATCCGAATTCGGGTCAACAGATCACGAGTGCAATGCGCATCACCCTAACCACTAGGCTATCCGGTCCGCTGCCCTCACCGCCCCCCCCCCTTCCCTCCCCACCGAGAGAGACAGACAGACAGACAGACAGACGGACAGACTGACAGACAGACAGACAGACAGACAGGCAGGCAGGCAGGCAGGCAGACAGATAAACAGACAGACAGACAGACAGACAGACAGACAGACAGATAGATGTAGAGGAGTTTTGGACTGCACTGGGTCATCTTATTGGAGGAACAGTTGGCAATTTCACACATAGGGATCAATACATCTGTGTGATTTTAAAGCACATTTCTTAAAAGTAAACAGATCTTTTTGTATTGGAAAAAGTTGTACAACATTCATTTCTGAATTGTTCTCAATTTTTATGGCGCTAAATTATCTTTCAAATATTTCTCTTGCGATTTACAATGTCCTTTTTTATGTTGATTCAAAATCATTTTTAATGGGACTCTAAACTGAGAAATGATGTCATTTTAGGAATCAAGTTCTTTGTGCATTCTCTTGTTTCTAAAGGTAATGGGATAAATTTTTGCTGGGTGCCAACGCATTGCCGTATTTACTGGAACGAGTTGGCATACACACACTCTGGCAAAACGCGGTGCTTCAGAATGTACAAGTGCGATAATGATTAATTATACAGGTCTACGTTTATCTTCATTTGAATTTATTTTAATTCTTGCAAACTCTATGTATTCAAAGTTTTTTAGACTTCACTTAAATCGTTTGTGTTGCCCACGAAATATAGAAACTATAATTCATAAACTATGTCTAAATGCTTGGAAAACTAAATATTTAAAAAAAAATGTTTTTTTTCCATTTGTTCTGTCTGCTATTAATTTCTTTGGAAGGACTTATGGAGTCGGCACTGATGGTTGACTACTACTACTACTACTACTACTACTACTACTACTACTACTACTACTACTACTACTACTACTACTACTACTACTACTACTACTACTACTACTACTACTACATAATGATTAATAACATAGGTATACATCTCCATAATCTACATCATCTACATCTATGTCTCCATTGCCCTGTGCTCATTGCCTCGTATAAAAGCAGAGGATAGATCTACGAAAAAACATATAGAAGTATCCAAAGTGTCGTGTATGATTCCGAGTCGCATGTCCAAATAGCAATTGCATTGCGGAAAGTATTTGCCAGTTCACAGTAGGGCAGTTATTATAAATGAAATTTTATAAACTTATCATCATCCATTACATTCTTTATCCTTTCACCTTTCCTCCCCTCATCCCCTTTTCAGTGCATTCTAAATCACCTTGTAGTAAATGGACATTAAACCAATGAGAAGAAGAAGAAAATAGCACATTTCTTTCCTTCAGCAGAACACAAAACACGATTTTGCTCCCTTTTAAGCTATGGGCATTAACTCTGGGAAAACTGAAAATGAAAGCGCTGATGAAATCAAGGAAAATACAGCCAGGCAAGGACTTCCTACAATAAACCTCTACAGATCCTTATATGATGTCAAATTGATGGGATGATTACAGTATTTTTTTTACTTTACTTGACTTGACTAATGAAGAAGTGCTTTAATACACTTCTAACAATGTTATTATGGGACACTTAAACGAAAACATTGGCAGAAATTAGCAGTCAGACTATAAAATATTATCGTAATGTTACTTCAGAAGCATAAACTGTGACTTAATTAATATAGTCTTCGGGATTCCTTGTGACAATCAGAAAAGACGATTCAATGTCAAAACTCATACAAGCAAACATTTCCAGGTTTTGATCGTCCCTGACATGGAACTTCACTAGGCCCCTATCAATTCATGTGTATTGAAATACTTTGCAAGAACTTACAGTAAGTTAAGACGCAAAGTTATTTGAATTTAACATGTCAAAAAAATACAGTAAGACAGTTAACTAATATTTATGCCCTTTTAGAAACTTTTGAAAGAAAAAGACCATGAATATAAAATTTTATAATTTAATAAGCTAGCGTAGAGCTAGTCTACGCTAGATGTTTCAAGCTTTCTTACTTTTGTAAAACGGAAGTTTGTCAGTCACAAAACAAGAATAAATCAAGAAAAAAATGTATACTAACTTAGATATGCACTTGTGAGTCAAATAGAACTTGACAGGCGGTTGCGATGATAGTATCGGGGTATTGTGTGTGTGTGTGTGTGTGTGTGTGTGTGTGTGTGTGTGTGTGTGTGTGTGTGTGTGTGTGTGTGTGTGTGTGTGTGTGTGTGTGTGTGTGTGTGTGTGTGTGTGTGTGTGTGTGTGTGTGTGTGTGCGTGTGTGTCTGTGTGTGTGTGTCTGTGTGTGTGTGTGTGTGTGTGTGTGTGTGTGTGTGTGTGTGTGTGTGTGTGTGTGTGTGTGTGTGTGTGTGTCCACCACCACCACCGTTACTGCTATTTCTCATGTGATGTCGGTCTAAATCAGCGGCCAGGCATTTTCCTGAGTCAACATCAAAGAGGGTCATCAGCATCAGCAACGTCCGTTGTTTTGTTTACAGTCTGCCTGGACAGGTTAATAGCTGTTTACTGACTGAGAACGCACTGAGTAGCAGTCTGAAACAGTCCTGGGCATTGGGGGTGGGGAGTGTGGTCAGGCATCACTGTGCCACAAGCTGCTTATTACTGCGAATGGGAGGGGAACTTCTCCTTAATGGGGGACCTGCTGATTGGATTATTCTGCTGGATCTGGTTTTGGGGCTTGTTGGGTCTTTTTTTGTCAGCTGGTTTTATTGTTGTTCATGTAATGTGTGTGTGTGTGTGTGTGTGTGTGTGTGTGTGTGTGTGTGTGTGTGTGTGTGTGTGTGTGTGTGTGTGTGTGTGTGTGTGTGTGTGTGTGTTAGATTTTTTATCTGAATTTTTGTGAAATTAACGGATTCCTAAGCTTTAAAAAGTTTTTTGACTTTTGAAAATGATACTTACACCCCACCCCTAATGCATTTATGTTAAAAAAAAACAAACCAGTTATCTTAGTATTCGTGACCTTAATGTGTCTCTTCTAAAAGAGACAATGTTTATGAGATAAAGAGAGAGAGAGAGAGAGAGAGAGAGAGAGAGAGAGAGAGAGAGAGCGAGACAGAGACAGAGACAGAGAAGAGACAGAGAGAGAGAGAGACAGAGAGAGAGAGAGAGACAGAAGAGAGAGAGACAAGAGAGAGACAGAGAGAGAGAGGACAGAGAGAGAGACAGAGAGACAGAGCGACAGAGAGACAGAGAGAGACAGAGAGAGAGATGTACTGAATATGAACAAAGGAAACAAAATTGGAAGAAAGGCAAAAAACAACAACAGAGGTACAAAAAGTAGAAAACAAACACAAAGCAACCATAACCCCGAAAAGGAAAACAAAAAAAGAAAACAAATCCATGAAAACAGAAATCACCAGCCAATAACTTACCAAGCAATCACCAACAAAATGAACGAAAATCGCACCCCCGCCCCCTCCCAATAAAAAGCAGAAGAAATATCTCTCATGTAGAATTTTGCAGTCAATGACCCAAGGTTCACATCAAAGACAGCGTGCAAGAGCAGGGGAGTGATTAGGGGTCCAACTTTCAGACAGGAAGGTCCATACCTGCCTTTTTCGCCTTTAGTCTTTAGCGCCCAGCCAACCCCTAAGGTAGTATAATAGTATATTATTAATTGTCTTGAATGCTTTTTTATCTTTGACATTTTGGTCATTGATCATTTAGTGGGTTTTTTCCAAAAGCACTTTAATTTCAAGTCCACACACACACACACACACACACACACACACACACACACACACACACACACACACACACACACACACACACACCACACCACACACAACACACAACACAACACAACACAACACAAACACAACACAACACAACACAACACACACACCACACACACACACACACACACACACACACACACACACACACACACACACACACACACACACAGTGTGTGTACACATACATACATACCTAATACATACATACATACATACATACATACATACATACATACATACATACATACATACATACATACATACATACATACATACATACATACATACATACATACATACATACATACCTACCTACCTACCTACCTACCTACCTACCTACCTACCTACCTACCTACCTACCTACCTACCTACCTACCTACATACATACATACATACATACATACATACATACATACATACATACATACATACATACATACACACACGTGTGTGTGTGTGTGTGTGTGTGTGTGTGTGTGTGTGTGTGTGTGTGTGTGTGTGTGTGTGTGTGTGTGTGTGTGTGTTGTGTGTGTGTGTGTGTGTGTGTGTGTGTGTGTGTGTGTACGCATATGTGTCATGCACGCACGAACACACACACACATATATATACACACACGCATACACGCACGCACGCACGCAAATACACACATACACACATACATGTTCGTGTTACTTCACCTGCAAGTCGATCAACATAGACACGGGATGATGCTTTCAAGCGCTTTGGTCTTATTGATTTACAGAATTCAGCGCTATAAGGATTCAATATTATTATTGTTATTTTTTTTATTGTTATTATTACTACTACCGATTCAGCTATCCTACTTTCTAACCAGGCGGTGCAGTGTTTCTGATCATTGGTGTCTGGTGTTTGGTATCTGGTATCTGCAATCTGCTATTAGTCTACATCACTGTACAAGATGATATTTTGGTAGGCCAGTTATGGCTTGTTTTCTTCTCATTTTTGCATTGCTAATCACACAGCATGTTGTTGCCTGAAATTTTGTCTCTTTGTAAGAAACGCAAGACTCATCATGGCTACTTGGTTGTTGATGTTGATTTTAAATTTAGGTATGTATTGAATACTTTTACTAAACTTTTTCACCTCATTTTCCTCGTAGTGATTCAGATGCACTGCACCAAAACCAAAGGTTGTTTTCTTTTGTTTTCGACTCATACCAAGAACACTGATAAATGGATACAGCAATTTGCTTTTATAAACTTTACAGAATTCTTACTTCAAGTAGCTTAAGTCACGAACTGTTATGACAGCGTTTCATTTTTTCATAACAGGGGCAATAGCTGCTGGTTTCTGTGCATGCAGGTGTGCGCGATGTGTGCTTACTCGTTTTCTTGGTTGGTAGGTTGATTGATGCATTGGGTCAGTTTAGCTGGCTGGTAATGGGTTGGTGGGTTTATAGGTGGACTAACTAATTAATCATCTTTCTGAAGGCTGGTTTGCTTATTTTTGTTGCAGTGTGTGTTGCAATGATTAATAAAAAGCAAGTCACCACGATTAAAAAAGATATCCCCACTCATTTCTTAACCGGCAGAACAGATTAAAACCACGCACTATTATCTTATTCAAACAAGCCAAAAGAGTTCAGTTTATGTTTTTCTCTCCTATCGACGAGCTATTGTGTATTCACCTACAGCAAATATCCACACCATATTTAGCCTTCAAGGCGCAGCTGTTGACCCAGATGGCAGGCATAAGCAGTGTCTGTCTTTGACTTGTCTGCTAGACATTCTGTGACAGACTCTATGACTCTGAAACAAATCTTCAGGAATTCTGCCATCGTCAATACGCCGTACAAACAAGCCTGGTCAGCTTATGTTCTCTGCTAGAGAAATCTGAATAAAGATCAGGTAGTATTCTAGCTAATCTGTATCGTCTGCTATTCCGTTTCTGGTTGATGTTCTGAGGATTGCTTCCAGACGGAGTATAATCAGAGATCAGCTTTGGTAACTTGACTTTGGATAGGTAATCGTTTGAATCTATGATTGATAGCAAACGCAAGATATTTAGTAAAAACCTATCCAGCTATATGTTTATGACTATACAAACCAAGGTTCATCTTTGCTTTTAAAACTTTTGTATGGCGACGTTTTTTTATTTTATTGTCGTTGTTGTATCTAAAGGGTTTGTTGTGGTATTTTGCTTGGTTGATTGATTGTGTTTTCACTGTCAGTTTCTAACTCTTGCATCATTTTGAAGAAAAAAAAGCAAGCATTAACTTCATTTGTGGACAAATGAACATATATAATTATCCCTGATAATAAATGTGAATATCTGATGCCTAAAAACTAGCATCCTTGTAAAAGAAATGAGTGCGGTGTCAGCTTCTGATGAACTGAAAAGCGATAAGTTAGCAACATGTTATTGTTGTTGTTGCGTTGTTGACCTTCATCGAAAACGCAAACAGCAAATCAGGAGGCTCTGACAAATTTCGCTGAAGATCCTTTAGATCCAAGGGTCTGAAGAGCTTGTCCCTCGACGGCAAATTCCAGATGCTGGCTCTCAGGTTTTGGTGTGTTGGACAGGTCTGGAGGAAGTGTTCAACTGTCATGGGAGAAGTGCCACAGGGGCACGCCTCAGAATTACCAATGCAGAACTTGGTGAGCATGTGATGTCTAAGTCGGCAGGAGAGTGCTGATGGTGCTGGTGGTGGATCAACTTCAATTGGTGTTTTTGCTTCAGCTACAGTTGTGGTTGCCTTGTGTTGCTGTTTGGTGCGTTCCCATGCTTAACACCCTGAAGGTTGCCTGGAAAATGTACTCCGATTTACTCATCACACCTGGCAATAACCGTGAGACTCCTGTAGGGACACATTTAATCGAAGATTGCTTGAATGGCTGTTATCCAATACGTACTAAAGTATATCAAAGCCATACTCACACCTCAAAATGCATGTTTTCTTTGTTAATAAGACCAAGCTGATCATGGTTTGAAGAGGGTAACATAAGACAACTTTTCTTTTCAAAGCTAAAAATACATTTTGATGTAAACTTTGGCACTTTTCTCTCATCAATAACCTTACAAAGTTTACAGAATGGACAAAAAAAACAAGAATCTGATAAAGATCCAGTCTAAAGACCCCCAGCTGATATTGCAGGACTCTAGCTACTGTACCTGCTGTTGCAGAACATCACCTCCCTGAGAGCCAGTGCGGCTTCAGAGCTAACAGGGGTACCACTGACATGGTCTTCGTGCACAGACAACTTCAAGAAAAGTGCCGTGAACAGAACAAGGGACTGTACATCACCTTCGTTGATTTAACCAAGGCATTTGACACTGTGAGCAGGAAGGGCCTGTGTTCCATGGAGCGTCTTGGCTGTCCTCCAAAGTTTCTCAACATGGTGATCCAGCTACATGAAGACCAACGTGGCCAGGTCAGAAACAGCAACGACCTCTCAGAGCCTTTCCCAATCACAAACGGGGTGAAGCAGGGCTGCGTTCTTGCACCAACCCTCTTCACTATCTTCTTCAGCATGATGCTTCAGCGGGCCACAGAAGATCTTGATGACGAAGACGGAGTTTTCATACGCTACCGCACAGATGGCGGCCTATTCAACCTGCGACGTCTTCAGGCCCACACCCCTGGAGCAACAAATTCGAGAACTACTTTTTGCTGATAATGCTGCCCTTGTAGCCCACACAGAAACCGCCCTGCAGCATGTAGCATCCTGTTTTGTAGAGGCAGCCCAGCTCTTCGGACTCGAAGTCAGCCTGAAGAAGACAGAGGTTCTCTACCAGCCCGCACCTCAGGTAGCGTACCACCCACCTCACATTACAATTGGTGAGACAGAACTGAAGACAGTCCAGCAGTTTACCTACCTGGGATGCACAATCTCCTCTGACGCAAAGATTGATAAAGATTTAGACAACAGACTGGCCAAGGCAAACAGTGTTTTTGGCAGACCCTACCACCGTGTCTGGAAAAACAAACACCTGAAGAAAGACACCAAGATCAGTGTCTACAGAGCCGTGGTACTGACCACCCTCCTGTACGGCTCTGAGTCATGGGTCACATACAGACACCACCTGCGAATTCTGGAACGCTTCCACCAACGCTGTCTCCGCTCCATCCTCGACATCCACTGGAGCGACTTCACCACGAATGCTGAGGTGCTGGAGCAAGCAGGGATCACCAGCATTGAGGCCATGTTGCTGAAAACGCAGCTAGCTGGGCAGGGCATGTCTCTAGAATGGAGGACCATCGCCTACCGAAGATGGTTCTCTACGGTGAACTTTCCACTTGACACCGCTACAGAGGCGCACCAAAGAAGACATTTGAAGGCTCTCTGAAGAAATCTCTGTCAGCCTGCCTCATAGACCATAACCAGTGGTCAGTCCTTGCTGCTGACCGGCAGGCCTGGCGACACACTGTGCATCAGTCGGTCTCCTCTTGTGAGGACAATCGCAGAGCGGCCCTTGAGGAGAGGCGAATGAGGAGGAAGAACCGCGTCCCCGAATAGACTTTCCTCTGCAGCCGCTGCGGCCGGGTTTGTTTGTCACGCATTGGACTGAACAGCCACCAGCGAGCCTGCACCAGACGTGGACAGTGCCCTTAATCTTCGTTCGCGAAGCCAAGGCATGAAGCTACTGTGTCAAGTTTGCTGGAACTACAAAGGTTGTGGTGAGTTTGGAAAATGTGTCTGTGCAGGGAACTCACTTTCTGCTTTCAAGACATAATCGATCATTATAGTCAAAGCAGCTGCCGACTGATTAGACTCTGTCTGTCTGTCTGTCTGTCTGTCTGTCTGTCTATCCCTCCCTCCCTCTCTCTCTCTCTCTCTCTCTCTCTCTCTCTCTCTCTCTCTCTCTCTCTCTCTCTCTCTCTCTCCTCTCTCTCTCTCTCTCTCTCTCTCTCTCTCTCTCTCATGTATTTTCTTCGAATTTCTGCCCATGTGGTATTGTCAATCTCTCCTACGTCAACCATGTATTGTGGCCGAAGGCCGAAGTACATTAAATTTCAGAGTTCAGAGTTCAGAGTTCAGAGTTCAGAGTTCAGAGTTCTCTCTCTCTCTCCTCTCTCTCTCTCTCTCTCTCTCTCTCTCTCTCTCTCTCTCTCTCTCTCTCTCTCTCTCTCTCTCTCTCTCTCTCTCTCTCGGATAGCCTAGTGGTCAGGACATCGCGCTCGCAATTTGACGACCCAGGTTCGAGTCCGGTCGAGGAGATTTCTCTCCTGGAGTTAACGTCAGTGCTGACTCCACTCTCCCCAAAAGTCCTCTGGATGAGACTTTAAACCGACGCCCCGTGTGCGAACGCACGCAGAACATCTTGCGCACACGTTAAATCCTGTTCCGCTTTTCGTAAGAGTAGGCCATCGTGTGCCGGTGGGAACAGATGACATTTTACAAAACTCCATACACACGGGGACTGGATGTAAAAAAGCACAAGAGTGCTTATCCCATTATCCTCGATATAAAAGAATAAATCACATAAATCTCTCTCTCTCTCTCTCTCTCTCTCTCTCTTCTCTCTCTCTCTCTCTCTCTCTCTCTCTCTCTCTCTCTCTCTCTCTCTCTCTCTCTCTCTCTCTCTCTCTCTCTCTCTCTGTTCTAGACTATTTCATTTTCTTTTTTCTCCTTCCCTTTGAATTGTATTGTGGCCAAAGGCTGAAGTACAATAAATCATTTCAGTGTTCAGTGTTCAGTGTTCTCTCTCTCTCTGTCCGTTTTTCCGTCTCTGTCTCACTCTTAATCTCTCTCTCTCTCTCTCTCTCTCTCTCTCTCTCTCTCTCTCTCTCTCTCTCTCTCTCTCTCTCTCTCTCCTCTCTCTTCTCTCTCTCTTTCAGTTTATTTGTCTCTGTCTCTCTCCGTTTCAGACATTCTTTGTGTCTTTGTCTCTACTTCTGCGTCCCTGTCTGATTTTGTCTCTGACTGCTATGGATGCCTCTGTCTCCCTCAGTATGTCTGCCTGTCTGTCTGTCTTCCTCTGTTTCTATCTTCGTTTCTGTATGTCTGTCTGTCTGTCTGTCTCTGTCTCTGATTCTGTCTCTGTCTCTGTCTCTGTCTCTGTCTCTGTCTCTCTCTCTCTCTCTCTCTCTCTCTCTCTCTCTCTCTCTCTCTGTCTCTCTCTCTCTCTCTCTCTCTCTCTCTCTGTGCTGATCACGTGATGTGGAGAAGCAGACCAATTTTAAAAAATTGCTCTTACATTTAGGTGGCTTTCGTTTCTCATCGTTTGCAATATAGATTGTTTAGAAACATTGGAATATTGGTGCAGCTGCATAGAGCCGTATGTGGGACGTTTGCAGCAGTATTTGCCTGTTTCATGTCGAAAGGGCAGAATTCAAATCTGCTATGCATACCCCCATTCTCACACTGAAAAGCAGACAAGGTGTCCTGCTAGGCCTGACCCTCACCTTTCTATTTTGGGGCGGACTTTTACTGCAGTGTGGTGGATGTTGAGATCAATCCTGGTCCCACCACCCCTGGATCTACTGGCCGCAAGCTGAGGCAAGCCAGCTTGGTTGGTGCTGCTGGTGGTCACTGTACGACTACAGGGAAAGCTGTAATAAAGATCAAAGCCAGCGCAGATATGCCTGCCAGCAGGCAAATGGTGAGACACCACAGAGAAGATTCGTCCTCTGTGGCAGCATCTGAGGAAGTGACGATCCAGACGATGACAACCAAAGTAGAGAAGCTTGGAAAACTGATTGAAGTGCACAATGGACAGCGTGGAAAATACAATCAAATTGTTGACATAGTGTTGGTGTTCTGAAAGAGGAATTGTGTTGCCTTAGACATGACATGGACAATCTTATCCGATTCTTGTCCCTGATCACCGATCAAAATTGATTTCCCATTTGATTGACTCATCTCTGACCCTAGTGCTGGTCTTTTGCTGTTTTGGGATATGATAAGGTTCTTCATTTCTATTTTACTTCATCCTATTTTTTTTGGTTAATGTGAGTACATGTAGGGTAAATCCGTGAATGTGCAGTTTTCTTTGTTATTCCGTGTTGTGTGTTTTGTGTATGCGTGTAATTTTTGCATGCACGCGTGCGTTTGTATATGTGTCAAGTCAAGTCAAGTCAAAATGATCTTTATTGAGGGTAAAAGATTAAGTTTACACAACTTTTTTTCATCCTGCCCTCACAACAAAAATCAAGAAAATTGACTTTTAAAACAATCAAAGACAAATATCAACCTTGGTTGAAAACAAATAAAATAAGGATTTTCATCCAAACAGAAACTCACAAGATAACAACTCAAGACAGTAACATACCCAAGTCATACATACAAAATAATAGAAATACAAAATAACATGGGTATGAATAACAACAAAGCAGCCAAATGTGTCAAACATAAGGGTGGACTTCTAATTTGTCCATCAGATGTTTCTTCAAAAGTTTCCTAAACATTTGTTTTGAAGGAACTGATTTAAGAAAGGAAGGCAGTTTATTCCACAATGTTCTTCCTGAATAAGCAAGGCTTGATTTATAGAGATTGTTATGGGGCCTGGGCAAAAACAGTCTATGGGTAAGCCTGTTTTTATTGACAGCAAATTTTTTCCAAGATTTTCTTTGGGGTTTTCCCGTTTAATATATATATTGTACATACATAGATACTTGTTGAACTGCAGTCTGCCTTTGAGTGGAAGAATATCTAGTTCTTTGTAATTGGTGTTGGTCAGTGTATAAGGATGCAAATGGATTAGTTTCACAGCTCTTTTGTGCAGGTGGTTTATATGCTTTAGGTTTGTTTCACTTGCACTATCCCATAAGGTAGAGACATAATTTATAAGAGATAGAATATGGGCGTGAAAGAATAGTTTTCGTGACAGTAGATTTAGGAAATTCTTGGTTTTTCTAAGTTGAAATAATCTTACTGAGATTCGTTTTCCTAATGTGGCTATGTGATCTGACCAAGACAAGTTGTTGTCAATCACTGCACCTAGTACTTTGTGTGAGACTACTTCTTCAATTTGTTGTCCATATATATATATTGGCCCGAAGGGAGAACGCAATTTCTGTCTTTTTTGCCGAGTGGTTATAAACATACATTTTGTTTTATTTGAATCAAGAGACATATGATTGAGTTCTGTCCATTCAATAAGTGTATTGATATCTGCCTGCATATCATTCACAAGGTGGTTTGGATCATCGTTGTTACATTCAATTGATGTATCATCAGCAAACATTTGACATGAACAAAAGATATGCAGAGGTAGGTCGTTAATATAAATAGAGAAAAGAAGTGGTCCTAGTATTGATACCTGTGGTATTCCATATTTTATGGGTAGTGAGGTTGACCTCCTAAGGCCCGATTTCAACAAGTTGATGGCGATTAGTGAGAAATGAGTCTAAGAATGACAATGCTTGGTTGGAGATTTTATAGTATTTTAATTTTTTGATGAGGAGAGAGTGGCTCATAATGTCAAAGGCTTTCACAAAGTCTAGAAAAAGAACTCCTGTAATTTCATTATTATTGATATTCAAAAGACAATGATCAATAAGTTGTATTAAGGCTGTATGGCAAGAGTGGTTTTCACGAAAGCCTGACTGGTTTTCATTAGTTAGATGATATATTTTAAAATGAGAATGTAATCTAATGGTTTAGATAGGACTGACAGTATGGATATTGGTCTATAGTTCGACGGATTGGTAGGGTGTAAGGGTATTACTTTTGCTCGTTTAAATTTCAATGGGAAATAATGTTTAGTTAAATATGTTACGTTAGGGTATCGCTTATTTTTAGAATTTTACTATCGATTTTGTCAAGGTCTTTTGATCCTGACTGCTTCAATTTGAGTAAGCTATTTAGCACTTCTGTTACTGTTATTGGGGGTATGGTAAAATCAGATTAGATGCTCTTTGATGAACATATTGTTTTAATTCTTTCAGCTCTTTGTTTTTGTTTTATCATTAGGTATATAGAGTCAGCAATGTTTGCAAAGTGAGAATTTAGGTTTTCTGCTGATATTTCTTTTATGACTTTTGGGTACTATGTCTTGATTTATTAGTTAAGGTATTAATGGCTTTCCAAATCGGTTTTGGATTCTGGGCTGAAGACACCAAATCTTGAAAGTATTTTGTTTTGGCTTTGCACTTCATTGAATTGACTTTGTTCCTTTGCTTTTTATATTCATCTTTTTGCTTTGATTTTAACAAATAGATTCATTTCTTTTTGATTTCTTTTGTTAACCATGAGAGGTTTCATGAAATATTTTATTCTTTTCCTAATAAATGGAGCGTGTTTATCATAAGTAGCTATAAATGTCTCTATCCATTAGTTAATAGCATCATCTCGGTTTGTAAGCTGATAAAAAAGTATAAGTTTGAATTAAGAATATCATTAATGAAGGCATCTTTATCAAAAAGTCTAAAGGAGCGGTAGGATATCTCCTTGTGTCCTGATTTGGGTATCTTTATTCCTTTTTTCCACCATGTAAAACAAATGGAAGAGTGATCGCTTCAGTCTGTCTGCACTGAGCATGTTTCTGCTATGTTGGTCTTTGAAATAGTGTAAATGTGATCAATGAGGTGCTAGTGTTATTAGTGATGCGAGTTGGACGATCAATTATTTGCTCCAAACCATAGATCGCATAATTAATATTCCACTTTGTTCCAGGGACTGTCAGATCTATGTTGAAATCTCCTCATAAGAAAGATTTCTTTGGACTCTAGAATTGCGGCATCCATCATTGAATTAAATTTATCATACCAGTCAATAGTTTCAGCTGAGTTCCTGTAGATGAAGCCAAGTATAATTAATTTAGAGCGTATAAAACGTGATTTCTACCCATATAGATTCTACATGAAACTGTTCAAGATGTGTTAGTCTTTTCCACGACAGAGAGGATGCACAGTAAAAAGCAAACCAGTAGATCTGACAGTCACAGGATCCAGTCTACAGTGTCATAGCCTGGGTGTGTGTGAGTGGTGATGTGTGTGTGTGTGTGTGTGTGTGTGTGTGTGTGTGTGTGTGTGTGTGTGTGTGTGTGTGTGTGTGTGTGTGTGTGTGTGTGTGTGTGTGGTGTGTTGATGGTGTGTATGCATTGTACTGTACTGCACATTTTCTTGATGATATTGCTCTTATTTTACTTTTATTCTCTGGCCATGTAATATGCTGTGTATTGTATGTGCATGCATTTTTATGCATTTTTTCCTTATTTTTTGTGCTAGTCAAATTTTTCACGTTCAATGTAACCTATTTAAATCGATTTGATTGTACAGTGCGGGGAGCCCATGTTTTAGGGAATTTGCGCTATATAAGCCTCTAATTATTATTATTATATTATTATTATTATATTGTAATTATATATTATAATTATTTTAAACTGTTAGAGAAATCCGGTATAAACTGACCCCATATTTGAGAAATGAGTAAGAATGGTCTTTGACCATCTGATCATCAATGGTGAGAAGATGACCCTTAATGATCTTCAAAGAAACAAATAGTCCTTTGGCCGGCCAATATACATATACATTCCTCCATAGACACAACTCATAGGGTAGGTAGGACAGAAAGTAAAAGTACACCTGGTTGTGATGCCTCAGACAGACACTGACCTAATACCGATTTGGGCTGTAGTGCACTGTGGTGGTGACAAAGACACTAGGCCTAGCATGAAGTTGCAAGACAGGTCCAACCCCTGTTTGCCAACGGCAACCCGTGAGTGAGCTTGTAGTATGAGCTGTCTTTATAATGATTGTCATACTGTTGAAACCATTACCTGATGTCTAGTCTTATTAATGAAAATAGTGATTGTGTCAGTCTAGATGATGTAGAATCAATTAGCTCATGACATTATAAATAAAACAAATAAAACTTTTTCTTTTCTTTTTTATCCTGGAATGTAAATGGATTGCTTTCAAAACTCTTCGACAGGGATTTTGAATTTATGTTCATAGTTTTGATTTTATTTGTCTGACAGAAACATTCTTAGAAGATAATTATCCAACCAGATGTATTTAGTGGGTAGAAGGCCTTTGTAAGTTGGCAATTAAAGTTACCGTCAAGGGAGGCAATCAGGGGGTAGTTTGTTTCCATACCCTAACATTTGTCTTTTCTCTGTGACAAATCTTGATTGTAGTCATCAAGAAATGTTTGTATGTGTGTATATCCCACCTGAAGGTTCACTTTTCATAACATGTTTGACAATGATAGCAGGCTTGCTATGATGGGAGAATATTTAGTCAATTGTATGGTTACGTTAAATTGAAGACAACAACAAACGACAACATCAAACTTGTCTTTTTCATCATGTAGCAAATGACATTATTTCAGATCTCCAAAGTAAAAGCATGTCTGTCAGCGGTAGTCATTATTCTGAAGATTCCATTATCAATAATTATGGTAAATTATTATTGAATATGTGTACTGCACTTAGTTTACAAATTCTGAATGGCGTCTGTAATGGCAATCAGCAAGGATGCTACACGTACATTTCTGATGGAGGATGCAGTGTTAATGGGTTATTTTTTTAGTGTCAGATGATTTGTTCTCTCAGATTCTTGACTCATGTCATTAGTCTTGTTGCCGAGCATTCTGATTCAAATCACCTGCCTGTTGAATTACATATTAAGCCATTGTACAAAACATAATTATGCATAGGATGAAAACAAACTTTCAGCTTATAAAGATCATTTTTGTGAGGAGGACATGTGTGTAAATTTTTCAAATGCCTTACCATGATTGATGAGAACATTAATGAAGCTACAGATTTGTTCAATGGTTGCATAAAGTCCAGTGTTGAATGTATGAAGAAACAGGTACATGTCAATAAAGGTTTATCAAGGTTTTGCTACATGGTTTGATTATGAATATAAAAGTATGAAGTATAAGGTAGAAAATTTTTGAACACTTACATTAAAACATTAAGGAATGAAGACAAAAACTTGTACTGTGTCTTAAGAAGGGAATATAAATACATGATATAAGGAAAAGGAAATAGTATAATATGACATGCAAATGTGGTATCTTCAATCTCTTCTCAAGTCCAGTTCTAGAAAAGTGTTAAGAAGGCATCATTCAGAAATAATCAGCCAAAAAATAGTTATCAGTTGGCAGGTGGTTTCAACATTTCACAACTCTGTTGACTCATCAGATAACTCCATGGATACTAATGTTGACAATGATGAAAGTGAAGAAGATTTTGATCGTCCAATATCTAAAGATGAAATATATTGGGCACTTAGAATACTAAAGAATGATAAGGCAGCGGGTCGTGATCAAATCATCGGAGAGGTGCTGAAAATGGAGGTGAAATAGCTGTGCTTTTCCTACTAAAATGATTCAACCAAATCTTTGAGGATGGCCTTTTTCCAGATAACTGGACTGAATCTATAACCCTAACATTACACAAAAAGGGTGATGTTGATAACCCTAATAACTACAGAGGTAGTAACATAACCAGTAAGTACTATCATTAACAACAGAATGGGTTATGAAAAATGATATTACAGATGAACACCAAGCTGGCCTTAAGAGAGGATACTCCACTATAGAGCATATGTTTACTCTTCTTGCAATTGTACAGAAACAGTTTGCTCATAACCGTAAGTTGTATGTGGCATTTATTGACTTTGAAAAGGCATTTGATTCTGTTAATAGAAACTTGTTATGGCCTATTCTCCTGAAAAATGATATGAAGGTAAATTATTACGATGTTTGACAGCCATGTACCACAATGTCAGAAGCAGAATAAGATATGGTATTAAAGTGACTGACATAATATACTGTACCACTGGTGTTAAACAGGGTGATTACATTGCCCTTTATTGTTTTCTGTTTTATTAATGAGTTAGCCAGGAGGTCATCAATAATGGTAAACATGGTGCCACTTTCCCCCAAGATTTCACAGAATTGTTTATTCTTCTACTTGCTGGTGATGTTATCCTGCTATCTGAAACAGTTGTAGGCTTACAAAAGCAGTTAAATAGCTCAAGCAGTGCTGGAATGGTGCTTGATGTTAAGGTTATTCTGAATAAGAGCAATATTGTTGTGTTCAGAAAAGTTGCTATTTAGCTGCTCATGAAAAACTGTTGTACAATAGAAAAGTCATGCCTGTGATTAATGTACATAAATACTTAGGAATTTGTTTTTCTACAAAGCTTAGTTTGACAGCTGCATGTAAAGATCTAGCAGGTCGATGTAAACGAAGTTTGTTATTAGTTTTTAGAAAGTTACAACTATTGAATAATAACTGTTTTGACTTGCTCATTAAGATATTTGATGCCAAAATACAAACCTACAACTGTGTCTGAGACCAACAAGCAATGGTGAGGGACTGCTGCAGGATCTGTGCTCAGAGAAGCTGGACCTGGCAGAGACAGTTGAGTTTAACAAAGTTCATCGCCTCAACCCCAAGCCCGACTCACCAGTGGAAGCTCGCAGTGTGTTTTATTCACAATAAAGGAAAATTTCAAGTCTGAAAAGAAAGTTAAAGGGCACAAATGTGTTTTGGGGGATGACTTTTCTAGACGTGTTAGAAACAGTAGAAAGAGACTAACTACCTCTAAAAAAGGCCAGACAAGAGGGGCTATTTTTTCAAGGGTAGTAAATTTAAATGCTTTGCCAGTAGTTTTGCTTTCTAAAACTATCAGTGTTGCTACATGTGAATTGTGTGTGACAGAGAAGGCATGTTATTTATCATATATAAAACAGATTTCCATGTGAATGAGGGCATGACAGAATGTGTCTAAAGATAGCTGGTCAGATCATTTAGCACTGATGATATAGTAAATGCTGTTGTTGGTAGTAAATAGCAAACCATTATTTTGTCTTGGGTTGTCAAAGGTGACCTCCACAACATAAGGAGTCGCATTGCACCAGAGGTCAATTTTTAGTTATTGACAATTTATTAATCTGCAATAAAAAGGCTATTCAATACAAAAAACATATTGAAAATCGGACATGTCTGTGCAAAGTTATTATCAATTGAAATGATAGACTGAAGGTATGACAAAATGAGAAACGGGCAAGTTTATTTTAGTAAAAGGTTGTTGGAATGAGGGCTTGGGTATTTTCAAAACACATTTAAAAGCAAAAGGAATTTTTAAAAAAATTTGCCTTGATATTTCATTACAAGGTAGAATAACGGATCTAGTTTATTAATCGATCAAAATCTCAAAATTGGCAACTTGACCCCCACCTGCCTTTAATGGCTGCTAGGGCAAAATTGGGTAACGTGCTAAGCACTCATTTCGTGGTGGAACGTCACTATCCTTTAAGGATAATGTTTAATGTTATCAGGTACAGGCTTTGTTTATATCCTGTGTTTTTATTCAAACTTTTATTGAAGAATAAATCCTGATCTTTTTTTTTTTTTTTTTTTTTTTTTTTTTTACTATGCCAGTGTATTATTTTATGAAATTACCACACAAGGGAGACAATTGAGTGGCTGTGTGTGTCTGATTAAAAGGAATTTGCGTCATACTTGATAGTAAACAGTAAACAAGGTAAACAATAATTATTTAATTTTTGTGTGTTTAGGATCAACAAAGTATAATTTGGTACTGTGACAGATATATTATACATTGTATTTTGTTGTGTTCCTCAAGAGGGTTTCTCCACTTTAAGTTTTGATTGTTTGAATGGAATTACATGTAAGAATACTTGACTGATTATTTATTGACACAAGGTGATATGTTTGTGTTATGTGATGATTTAAACAAAAGGAATTCAAAGTATCACACCATTTTAATAGCAACAATATTGTACAGTGTCAATATACCAGACATCTAGCAAGTTCGGTATATACTTTTGTGATATTTCTTTGAAAAGTTATGATGAAAATTTACGAAGTACTTGTAATGCTTTGGGTTGTACATTTAAAAAGAAATGTGTTATGGCGATCCTCAGAATTGCAACACATTAATTGTATCCGACGTGGAAACCGGTGCAGTGTGAATGAACATTTCTTGATGTCTTGTTTTGAGTTTTGTTAGGTTTTTTTTTTTAGAATGTGGTGGGTGTAAGCAGAATATAATATATTATTGAGCATTCGACTTTAATCACAAGCCCGTTACATTCTGTTTTGACTGTTTGAAGATTGACATGATGCAGATAGAGAAAAATTGCTTGGAATAAAAGAGAAGTTCATGTCGATCGTGATGATACATTGTAAGGAATTTAAAGAAATTCCGAGTTCTGCAATCAATCTGAGTAATGTTGATATAGTTTGAAAAAATATACATATAAATTGTTTGTATGGGCCTCTCCAGGTTCAATCTGTGACCTTGAACGTAGAGAGTTTTTTTTTGTTTCTTGTCGTTATCTGCCGACTTTTCTTTGTTTGGGGAAGAGGAACATGAAATTTTTTAACTGTCACATGTATGAATTATTTGTTCACATTACCCCCTTCATGAGGGGCAATAGCCTATTATGAATAAACAATTTGCATTCGCATTCGCACTCGCATTGCATTTGCATTGTCTGTCTGTCTGTCTGTCTGTCTGTCTGTCTGTCTGTCTTCTCTCTCTCTCTCTCCTCTCTCTCTCTCTCTCTCTCTCTCTCTCTCTCTCTTCTCTCTCTCTCTCTCTCTCTCTCTCTCTCTCTCTCTCTCTCTCTCTCTCTCTCTCTCTCTCTCTCTCTCTTAGCCCAGAGCTTAGTCGGCTTCTTAGTAGTGTGTTTTATTTTCTGTAAGTTTCGTGCCTTGAAAAAAAATTCGATGCTTAGCAGATCAACACAAATCGTTTTGTGTTTTTTGTTCTTGCTTAGAATTTCTGGCACAGTATTTCAAGCTGGTCCAAAAGTCTGTTTACAGTTAAACAAACAAACAAAGAAACAAACAAAATGAAATGGAAGAAAATAGCTGTTTTTCTCTAACAGATTTGTTGAGCCCCTGTTAATTTCTTTCAGTAGCCAAACTTAATCCGTTTTTATGTTTTTGAATGAATCTTGAAAATACAATGTTAGCTCATTCTACCTTGCTCACTTGTGATGTCAGATGTTTTTATTGTTTTAATTTTTAGAAAGCTTCAAAAGGGCAGGCAGTTTTTTTCCTGTGCTTATCCAGGACACCGCAACATGTATCTAGACAGGTAGACAGACATGCAGCCAGACAGGCAGATATACAGACAGACAGACAGCTACACAGAAATCATGGAATAGAGAGGGAGAGAAAGACACAGATAGGACAAAGACACAGATAGGACAAAGACAAGACAGTTTTTGTCCTATCTGTGTCTTTCTCTCCCTCTCTAACTCCATGATTTCTGTGTAGCTGTCTATCTGTCCGTCTGTCTGTATATCTGCCTGTCTGGCTGCATGTCTTGTCTACCTGTCTAGATACATGTATGTTTTTTGTCTGTCTGTTTGTCTGTCTCTACCTTTGTCTCCCCACTACACACACACACACACACACACACACACACACACACACACACACACACACACACACACACACACACACACACACACACACACACACACACACATACACACACTATTTCTTTCTCTAATTTACTGGTATCTTTTCATCAAGTTGTTGCATATTTCAGTTTATTTTCCTAAAACATCTATCGTTTTTATATCGGTGAGACCAGCATTTTAAGTTAGCTGTACTGTGCTTACTTTTAAAGCAAAGCAAGCAAGCAAACAAACAAACAGAAAAAGCAAAAACAATAAATAATGATCCAAAATAACAACCCACAAACGATTTAAACAAACGTATAAAACAAAAATCCCCGAGCAGATCCGAGAAATAGAAAAACTCACCACAGAAAACACCCCAAAACGGAAGTTATTTAAACGCAAATACTGAATAAAACAGGGGAAATTTATAATTTAAAAAATAGTTGAAAGTCAAATAAAAGACGGCACTCAGATGTACAAAACGTGTGTGCTGGAGTTGGAGGTGGGGGAGGGGGAGAGGAACTTTGGCAATATAAGTCATGTCCTTATTATTTATAATTACACAACATTCAGTTGTAGAATATCGTATGTCTATGAGATGTCCAACCTATTACATTAAAGCATATAACAAATGTTTTGGAAATGAAGTATAGATTTTTTTCAAAACAGTTTAGGCACATAAGCACAAAATTTCTTAGGGTTCATCTAAATCGATTGTCCATTATGATAATTTTTTCTTTTAATTTTTTCTTCTTTTTTTTTTTTTTTTTTTTTAAACCTTTCTTTCCTTTTTGCGTTTTTATCTATTTATTTCTATTCTGCTTGCACTTTGCTTTCTTGTTTTGTTTTTTTTAAGTTACTTTCTTCAGTTACTTCTTTACTTACTTTCTTACTTTATTTATTTAGTTATTATTATTATTTTTTTTTAATGCTTTCTTTAGTGCTTTCTTGTTCTATTTCGTTCTTTGTTTCTTTCATTCATTTCTGAAAATTTCTCTTTCTTTCTTTGTCTTTTTCTCTCTTTCTTTCTTTTTATGTCCTCAAAGATATTTATTTCTCTGTCTTCATTATTGTCCTTCCAGTTTGATATCTTTCTTTTTTTTTTTTTCTTTCTTTATTCTATTCTAATCTTTCTTTCGTTCGTTCGTTCTTTCTTTTTTTCTTTCGTTCTTTCTTTTCTGTCTGTCTGTCTGTCTGTCTGTCTGTCTGTCTGTCTGTCTGTCTGTCTGTCTGTCTGTCTGTCTGTCTGCCTGTGTTTTGTCTCAAAGAAGTTTCAAGATTACAGATTCTGTCTGATCACTAGCACACTGAAATAAAACAAAGCTTCCTCTGTTTATTTTTCTTTGTCTTCCCTCCTAGCATTTGGCACAGTGTTCAGTTTTCTGCATTAAAAAAGAAAGAAAAATGAAAATGGTAACAGACAGAAAATTATATTGACAATGACCAGATGCTAGCGCAGATGCCGTCGTTGATAATGATGACAGCCAGGGTGATGACAATAATAATGAAAACCACGAGATATCTGGAGAAAAAAAAAGATGAAAGCACATGTAGGCCAACAATCCACAGAGTAATAGCATTGACTACAAGAAAGCAAACAAAAGGATTAACACATAAAAATGATAGCAAAAAATATCTGAAGGATGAAAGATTGCACCAAGAGGAGATTTTAAAAAATCAAAACGCTTTGATGATGAATAATAGATTTCAGTTGCTTTTGTTTTTTACACTAGAAAATACAGACTAGGCTTAATGCATTACCAAATCTGCAAAAGCATCTCTCCTTGCTTCTTTTTCCAGTAACAGCTCTTACACATGCACCCCCTCCCTCAGCATCTTCCCCTCTTATCCCTTCACTTGCTTTTTCATCTTCTCCATTAACTAATGAATAATGGCATTATTCTGACGGGAAAAGCGTGTATTTATTTATCATAAAGCAGCTGTAAGTACCTGAAAAGCAACAGGAGGGAAAAAAAAATTGAGTAAGACGGAAAGTTTTTTTTTCCCCTAAAGCTACGTCTAAAGGTTTTATCTTTTCGGAAAAACACACACACAACACACACACACACAACACACACACACACACACACACACACACACACACACACACACACACACACACACACACACACACACACACACACACACACACGGGGGGAGGGGGGGGGGGACAGATAGCCTAGTGGTCAGAACATTGCGTTCGCAATTTGACAACCCGGTTGGAGTCCGGTCGAGGAGATTTTTCTCCTGGAGTTAACATCAGTGCTGACTTCCACTCTCCCCAAAAAGTCCTTCGGATAAGACTAAACCGAGGCCCTGTGCGAACGCACGTAGAACATCATGCGCACACGTTAAATCCTGTTCCGTTTTTCGTAAGAGTAGGCCATCGTGTGCCGGTGGGAACAGATGACATTTACACAACTGCATACACCCCCCGCACATGAGTGCTTATTCCATTATCCTCGATATAAAAATAAATCAAATCGAAATCAAATCACACACACACACACCACAACACACACACACACACACACACACACACACACACACACACACACACACACACACACACACACACACACACACACACACCACACACCACACACACACACACACCACACACACCACACACACCACACACACACACACGCAGGCATGCAGGCACGCACGGACGCCCGACACACGCAGCACGCACGCACGCAAATCAATGCTTAATGTACCATCTGGAAATAAACATTTGACTTTGACTTCACACAACACACACACACACACACACACACACACACACACACACACACACACACACACACACACACACACACACACACACACACACACACACACACACACGCCAAAAGTCTAAAGAACACTCCATATGATTTACCCACTAAAAGGTCGAAAGATGTCGTCTTAGTACATGTTGACGACATATGTATATGAATGAATGTCACTATGAAGTGCACATCAACAAAGAGGATGATAAATTATACCAAAAAAGTACATCAAAAAGAGCTAGATAATATACATACATATATTTTTGAAAACTGTTTGACATTATCTACAGAAAAAAATGCACATCATGCTTTTTCCAATAATCCAGAGACATTGCCACAGTTTAGGATTGAAGGGGAGCCAATTCAGTATAAAAATATCATCAATTTTTTTAGGCATTCAGCTTACATCAAAATTAACTTGGAATGCTCATATTGAATACAAAAGCAAGGAAATACATAAAGTTTCTTAAAATAGGAGATAGTCCTGGGGACAAGATATTTCACTCTAAAATGTTTGTCTATGTGACTTTAACATTCCAAATTGTTATATGGCCAAGAAGTCGTTTTCAGTGCTCCAAATTATTTACTTAAAAAACTGCAAAGTAGACATTGTAAGGCTGTATCATTCCATGCATCCACCATAGGAACTTATAAAGAAATTGAGGAACTTCTCCTAGCTTGTTACCGACAACTTTCATGCGCCAAATATGTGATCATCTTCACCTGTTCCGTAGTCCCGTGGACCCTAGGGACACAACTGATGATTTTGCAACTAGCCTCCTCGAGTCCCCACGGCTTTCCGCCCTCTGCAGCAGGTCTGTCCACCCAAGGCCTGTCCACTCTCTGATGTTGTCTTTCCATCGTTTTCTCTGTCTGCTTCTGCCTCTCCCTCCCCTTACTTTTCCCTGTAAGACTGTCTTGGCCAGTCCAGATGATCGTGTGACGTGCTGTACCACTTTAGCTTGCGTTTGTTCTCTGTAGTTAGGAGCTCTCCATATGGACCGATGGCATTTTTTATTCTAGTTTTCACAAGTTAATTAGTGATGTGATATATGTAGAAATGCCAAGGAGTTTGCGAAAGCATCTGATTTTCATTGCCTGTATCATTTCAATGTCTGCTGTTATAGTCCATGTTTCACATGCGTACAAAAATATGAACATGATCAAGGAACGCATCAGTGTGATCTTGAAGCCGATGGCTCTGTTTTTATCATTCCATAGGACTTTAAGTTTGGTCATTGCAGCTGTGGTCTGGCCTATCCTGGAGAGAATTTCAGGTTTTGATCCTTCACCTGATACTATTGCTCCCAGATATTTAAAGCTAAGGACGATCCCGTCTTTTTCGCCATCTATATTTATGTCGTTGGCACTGTCATCAGCTGGGTTTTCTCTGCACTGATCGCATGCCATATGATGAGGAGGCTTTATCAAGGTGATTCATCAGGCTGACTAACTCTTGTTCTTCTCCAACTAGGCCATCGATGTCATCGGCAAAACGTAAGTGTGTGATTGTCCTGCCTCCAATGCTGACTGTTCCCTCATGATTTTCAAGTGCATCAGTTATTATTTTTTCTAAGAAGTCATTGAAGAGGGTAGGAGAGAGCTGCCGTACTCCAATTGTGGTTCGGAACTACTCTCCCATGTTGTTGTTACCGAAGACTTGTTATACAGGCATTCTATGGCTCTGATCAGGCTGGCATTGATGTTATACAACCTCATGGTCGCCCACGGAACTGCATGCCAGACTCTGTCGAACGCCGTCTTAAAGTCCACAAAGACGTGGTAAAGATCTTGTTGGTGTTGCAAGTATTTCTCACAGTGTTCTAATATTGAAAATTTGTTTGGTTGTGCTCTGTCCTGCTCTGAACCCTGCTTACTCTTTTTTGAGGCTTTAGTCTGTTTAGAAGGATTCTTAGCATCACTTTGCTTGGATGACTGATCGCCTAATAGTACGGTAGTTTTGGCAAAGTTGTAATTTGCCTTTTTTGGGAGAGTGAGAATCAGGGACTGTGTCTAAGGTGTTGAACACTCCCCTGTCTCCCAGATCTTATTGCAGATAGTAAGCAACACCTCTATCACTGTCTCTCCTCATGCCTGGACCAGTTCTGATGGAATATTGTCCACTCCTGCCGATTTCCTCTTTTTAGTCATTTTTATTGCACTTTCAACTTCTTCCCAAAGGATGGGATAGCTGCTGTTGTTAGTTGGTGGAGGGACATGTAGCACCTTAGTGTCTTCTGTTGTTGTGAGTGTACATATCAGAGCAGTACTCAGTCAAACTCTCTAAAATATCTTGATCCTCAGTGAGACATTTCCCTGCTTAGTCTTGGATGGTAGTGGTCCTCCCTTGTTTTGAGCTTGTCAGATTTTTCAGAAGCTGGTAAACTTTCTTGCTGTAAGTGCTAAACATATTTCAGGTTTAAAGCTTATATGTATGACCTCTTTCAAAAATCTGAACTTAATCAATATAACTTAGAAAAACAAAAAGAAGCTTTACCATGTCCATCATGGGAGATGAATTAAGCAAAAAGAACAAATCAAAACGTCATGGTTGCAGATGTCCGGTGGTATATTGAAAATAAGTATTCTGACTACTTAAAAGTTTATACAGATGGATCAGTTTTAGAAAACCATGACACAGGCTCTGGATTCGTCACACCAGCACTTAAAAATAGAAAAATCGTATTTCCTTGAAAAGCGTGGTTAAATATTCACATCTGAACTTATTGCAATTCTGACGGCCTGAACTATTTTTTTTATGTTCCTTTTTTCTTCTTTCAGATCTTACTTTGTGTTGACTCGAAGTTGGCATTGTACGCTAGAAAATCTCCAAATTTTAAGAAAGTCTCCAGAGTTATTTTTGACATTAACCATGTTATACACCTCCTAAGTTGAAGAGGTATTCCTGTTTCATTTTGTTGGATACCTTCTCCCGCTGGAATTTTTCAAATGAGTCATATGACTACTGCCCATCTTTCTTGCTATATGGGTCCTTCTCAAAAAGATGGAGGGCAAGTTCATTATATCTTAGAATGAAATTAAATGAATTTCTTACCAAATATTGCAAAAATATCAGAGGTCTACGTGGACATCATATTTCAAATACTCATATCATATTTGAGTGTCCAATTGTAAAACCATTTTTACCCGCATTTTCTGAGCAGTCTCTGGAAAATGTATTTGAAAATTTGCTGGATGTTTATTGCACAGCCCATTTATTGTAGTCACAATGTCATTCTTAAATGTTTCTAATTTGTTGAGTTTGAATTTTGCTTTTGTTTAGAGTATTATTTTATATCCCTTTTTCCTCTTTTTTTGTTTCTTTTTTTGTTTTTTGTGTTTTTTTAAGTGCACAAAGTATCACTGATGCTACTTCTTAATCTTTTCTCCTTCCACTCCTTCCATGAACTTTCATTCCACTTTCCACTTTTCTCGTCTAACATCACTACACACTCCACTCCCCCCAAAGGTCCCTTGGGATAAGATTTTAAACAGAGATTCTATGTGAAAACGCAACAATACATCTTGTACAAACGGAAAGTTTAACAATAGAATATAAAAAACATTATCCACACAGGTACCGTGTCTTAACACCACCCCTGGGTAAGGGTCAGGAAGTTCCATGGCGAACCGTTTCATAACCGCTGCACGGGGCTGCATATGGCAGCGTTCTGATGGCTCATGTGACGCGCGGCGCTGGAACCATTCGTATCTTCGATTGCCTTTCCAATAGACAATTCTAGTAACGTGGAGAGGGAGAGACTGCTGTATGGGTAACAGTTTGCCATCTATAGTTACCATGGCTTTATACATATATATATAATTATATATATATATATATATATATATATATATATATATATATATATATATATATATATATATATATATATATATATATATATATATATATATATATATATATATATATATATATATATAATATATATAAGTGGAACATGATGTAATGTGTGCGCAAGATGGTCTGCGTGCGTTTGCACACGGGGCCTCATCCGAAAGACTTTGTGTGGTATATATATATATATGTATGTGTGTGTGTGTGTGTGTGTGTGTGTCTGTGTCTGTGTCTGTGTCTGTGTGTCTGTGTGTCTGTGTCTGTGTGTCTGTGTCTGTGTGTCTCTGTGTGTCTCTATGTCTGTGTCTGTGTGTACGTGCGTGTGTATTCACGCATACACGTGTGTGTGTATGTGTATGTGCATGCGTATGTACGTGCACGTGCACGTGCACGTTAAAAAAAAATATTTATTTATCTATCTGTTTATTTATTTATTTATTTACTTACTTAGTTATCTCCTTATTCTTTTACATCACGGATAATGGAATAAGCACTCGTTCTTTTTTCATCCAGTGTATGCAGTTTTGTAGATATTGTCATCTGTTCCCACCGTCATACAATGGCCTACTCTTACGAAAAGTGGAACATGATTTAATGTGTGCGCAAGATGGTCTGCGTGCGTTTGCACACGGGGCCTCATCCGAAAGACTTTGTGTCGTGTGCGCGCGTGTGTGTGTGTGTGTGTGTGTGTGTGTGTGTGTGTGTGTGTGTGTGTGTGTGTGTATGTGTGTTTTGTGTGTGTGTGTGTGTGTGTGTGTGTGTGTGTGTGTGTGTGTGTGTGTGTGTGTGTGTGTGTGTCTGTCTGTCTGTCTGTCTGTCTGTCTGTCTGTCTGTGTCTGTGTCTGTGTCTGTGTGTATGTATGTGTTGGTCTATGTCTGTGGGTCTATTTTTGTCTGTGTGAATAATAAAGTGGCACAAACTCAAAACACGTAATAAAAACCGTACTTGTTTATATTGTGTGTTCTGTTAGAGACATTTTTTGTGTGGCACAGAGTGTGGAAAAGTCGTTTGAAACACTGCAGGGTAATTACATTTTCATCTTTTCTGCGCCCCTTGCTTCCACCTCACACCCCCATACCTCTGTGCTTCACACGAAAATGTAATGTCAATCTGTTTTCTTCTCATCTAGTTTTCTCTCTTTCTATTTTTTAATTTTTGTACTGTTTTCAGCAGCCTGACATTATGGTAAACACAAATACATTTCATTCCCTTCTGTGTCATACTGTGGAAGTTTTTGCTGTGTTGTTTCAAAACACTTCTACCTCTATATTACTCTCATATCATTATGGAATCAAACAATACGCCTTCCTTCCTTTCCCAAATTGTTTTTAATATATTGTTTTTTTTACATAACACAATTGCTACACGGACAGACATTTAGTCCAGGAAATTTTTGCCAAAAAAGGGCTGTAGCACAAAGTAATTGCTTCAATTTTTTTTTTTTTACTTGTTTTATGTTTTGGTGGGTGTACTTGTGACCATCCCCAATGTTGTTAATAACAATTTAGTTGAGGGATAAGTTGTAATTTGTGTTTGAAAAGAGTGGGTGCAGTGCAGCTGAGCTGAAACGGTATTTCCCTTTTGTACCGCTGTGCAAAGCTGCTCTTGCTGTCCAGTCAGGAATTTTTACACTAAATTGAAGGGGCTTGTGTAGATTTCATTTCGAAACGAAAACTTTTATACTCTGATAACACAATGCGGTGAAACTAAAGTAACTGCTCTTCCGGTTTTCAAATTTGAGAAAAGTTTACAGACACTCCACGTCACTCATCACTCCACGTTACCGTAGGCAGCAAAATTTAAATATTGTGCAATCATTTTAAGTGTAATAATGTTAAACACTCAAAAACGCATTCATATGATGCAAAGAACATGATGTTTGATACATGCTGTTGTCGCTATACCTTTTTTCTTTACTCACCCCCCTATAACTTATTTGATTTACCCACCCCCCTAAAATTAGTAACCCAAGCGTTCAAACGCAATACAATTTTCAGTCAAAACAAAACTACTGGCAATAGGCAGTAGTTTGCTTATGTTTTTTTTGTTGTTGAATAGTTATTATCAGCTTTGTATTCATTAACTACTGTTTTTCTCAATTTGACGACCTTTGACAGGTGCTTGTAATTTTTTTTTATAATTTTGCCATTGATTAAATTATTGGTTCACAAAATCATTTGTAACATCTCTTACAGATGTTCATAGATTCAGTTCCAATGTCATGAAGGTGGCAGTTCAACAAAATGTAAATATACAACATCTTAGCATGAACTGTGCAGTGTGTCTTCCTATTCAGCAACTCTGAATGTGTGCAGCTTTGCCCTCTACATTACCCACATGCAACTGAAGAGACGAGGCCATGCTTACAGCATGAACACCTTGCTGTTCGGCATTCAGTCAGGCAATGACATCTTACAATAATTTAATTTTAAAAAACATCTTACAATATACAGAGGAGTTTCAGGGGTTACGTCAAAATCTTTATACGTTGGAAACATCACTCCATGTTTTATTTCCCATCCCCAGTCCTGGGGTTCTAACTGGAAACTATGTGAATTTAAATGCAACCATTCATGGACCTGGAAATAGGTCCTCATAGAATGGAACTTTGCAGCTGAGGATGTTGGGTGCAGTTTGTTTGGGTGTAAGCTGGTTTCTGCATGTATCACACATATCGGAGCTTGTCCAAGGAATCTTTGTTCTTGCCACCATACATCATTGCAGTGGTCTTTTATTTTGCAGCTATCACTTGCTCTTTGCTGATGTTGGGTGTCATGAACACGCATGCATCTCTCGAAAAAATGCACATTCTAACTTTTTTCCACAGGCAGGATCTTTTCGACTGAAAACAGACTCTTCTGGCTTTCTCTAATGCTGTACCTACAATGAGGCAGTTAGCATCACCACAATTATACAGTACTGAATCCAGACTTTGTCAATCCTTCACCGAGCAGTTGAATGAAGTGCAGTCTGTTGGCTGGATTTGCTAAAAAGCACTCTCTGTCAGCACCATGTTACCAGCAAAATAATGACAGGTCCTGTGATCCCACCATTTCTTCTCAGATGAGCTGCATCTTTGGTTAGTGGTCCACTGCAATCAATCACCATCAAATACAACAATGCCCCTGTTGTAGATGTAGTTCATGAAGTTGCTATACATCTGCACCAGCTGGTTTATATTGTTCTACAAGGCCAGACAAGTCGATGGAAAAGGGGACAACCACTGATGACCACAAGCAGTATGATCTGCAAGTTGAACACCCAGCTGTTTTGTGGCTGACCAGATATGACTGGCAAGTACTGCTTTGCTTGCTTGCCTGAGTAATTAATACTTACGTTAACTAGAAACCGGGAACTAGCCCAATCTGTACAGGTGTGATGATAGTGTTGGGCCTGGTGCACTGGATGATGCCTTGCCTAATTGCTGATACTGTTTATTTCCCTTCAGATTTGTTGGTGACTTGCATCAAGATTTAGAAACTGTAACTGGCAATGCTGTCTGCATCAGGATAGCTGTCTTGCAGAAACCAGTGACTTGATGTGATTGTGAATGGTAGTTACTGCTGCTTTGGTAAGACACATCTGTTCATCTTTAGCACTGGATTCTCTTTTCTCTTGGTAGAACTTCTCAAAAATACAGTCTGGAGTTGTTCTGAGTGATATGATATTAATTATGTTATTGGAATGAGCAAACGCAATTTCATTACCATAGTGTGTTGTGCACAGTATGCATCATTCTAACAAACATTTGCTATTTTCTATGCTTGGCTGCAAATTTCTGCTTTTCCGAGGAAAGATTTGTCCTTAGGTCTCCTTAATTCTAGCATCAATAACTGTTTTATTGGCGTACATGGCACGGCATTACTTATGTACAGAGTTCCTCACACAGGCAACTTTGTTGTCTTTTAAAGGACAACTGCAATGGTTGATCGTATCGCGCCTTTCTGGGTCACTGTACAAGGTGGCTTTTGTGGTGCTGGGGTCTTGCAGTTGATACAAATGTGTTCCATGATTTCTTGCAACAGACCAACATGTTGTAGGTGTTACTTATAGTCACACACACACACACACACACACACACACACACACACACACACACACACACACACACACACACACACACACACACACACACAAGCAAACAAACAAACAAACAACACACACACACACACACAACAACAAACAACACACACACACACACACACACACACACACACACACACACACACACACACACACACACACACACACACACACACAACACACACACACACACACACACAAAAGAGGAATAGATTATAAGACCACTTCTTTTATTCTTTAGATTATTCTGTGGCTGTAGCTTGTTTTATAATCTGTTATGTCTAGCCTTGTTATTTTTCGTTTTCTCCACTATTTTTCTGTCTGAATCAAGCATATCATGCTGTCTTCTTTTGGTTATATTGTGAACAATACATTTTCTCTGTTTCCTTTCCTTTTTATTTGTATCTAGATTAAGACTGTTTTGTTTTCCTATCCTTTATTTATATGTTTTTATATCCATTTAAAAAATAATTTTTGGGGGAGAGCAAAATGAAAACCGTTGTGAAAACTTAGGTTTTACTCTCAGTAAAGATCTTTTTGATTAGGCCTACACACACACACACAGTCCTGGCTGGCCCGTCCTGGGAGCCACTGCGCCCTCCTCTACTGGTAAAATGTAGCCCAGTACAACCTGTCGCATTCGGGCAGATGGGACTCGTTAAGCCCAGTAAGGCAACTCACCTAGAAGGAAAACTCTGACCCCAAACCTCCACTGCCTTGTGGATTGCCCATTGGGGAGAAAGGCTTCGGAGTAAACCCTGAGGAAAAATCCGGAGATGGAGTCCCGAAGGCGTCCGCTTCTGACTTCAGTAACGTTTCGGCAACTCCTGCGACACTGCTGGTGCAAAATTGTATCAGCTTCTGCCGTTCCTTTGGATCCATCATCAGTATGGAGAGGGGGGACCTGCTATCTGGGCAACAGCTCGTCCTCCATACTATCCCGCCCAGGCTCGCACCTGGAGAGGTCACTCCAGCCTCGCCTCACAGCGTGGACACAACACGGGAAGCAGCAGTTACCGGTTATAAGCTGCAATGCTTGACTGGCGTAGAGCGTGGCGCCAGGGGTTGCTTCCGACGGTGGGAGAAATCCTAGGATTTCACTGGACAGCTACCGCCCGCCTCAAGCTGGGCAGCCCCCAGCCAATAAGGTGTTGTCCCGCCACAGTCTGCCTTCCTCAATGGGTGCTTGGTGATTAAGATCAAACCGACAAGCAGGCTGTAAGACTCGCACCAGGCAAAAATTCAAGAACCATGAGAAACAGGTGCCCAGTCCTAAAACTTGGAAGCTGGAACGTCCGAACATTGTCATCCGGACTGCTCCAAGACCTCCAAGGCATCAGTGATGCAAGAAAGTCAGCCGTCATCAACAACGAGCTGCTGAGACTGGGGGTGGACATAGCTGCTCTGCAAGAGACCCGCCTTGCAGACACTGGAACCCTCAAGGGAGAAAGATTTTACTTTCTTCTTGCATGGGAAGAGCGCGGAGGACCGAAGAGAGCATGGAGTGGGATTTGCTGTCAGGAACACCCTACTGAAGATGGTTGAACCAGGAGATAAGGGATCCGAACGCCTGATGACAGTCCGTCTCCATGCCTCCGAGGGCTTTGTCACTCTTGTCAGCGCCTACGCTCCCACCCTTACGTCCACTGCAGAAGGCAAAAGGACAAGTTCTATGCCAACATCAGCAACCTCATCAAGAAAATACCCCCCAAGGAACATGTCATCATCCTGGGAGACTTTAATGCTCGAGTGGGTGCCGATCATGACACATGGCCTTCGTGCCTTGGACACTTTGGAGTTGGCAAGATTAACGAAAATGGGCAGCGCCTCTGGAGTTCTGCTCCTACAACGGCCTCTGCATGACCAACTCCTACTTCCAGACCAAGCCATGACCAGGTGTCATGGCGCCA
This sequence comes from Stramonita haemastoma, assembly GCA_030674155.1. Lineage (NCBI taxonomy): Eukaryota > Metazoa > Mollusca > Gastropoda > Neogastropoda > Muricidae > Stramonita > Stramonita haemastoma. The sequence goes on along the minus strand of CM060319.1, from coordinate 37,998,054 downwards.
ACCCGCTCAAAGCATTGGCATCAACTGGATATGATCCTGATCCGACGTACCAACATCAAGTCTGTGCTCATCACCCGCACATACCTCAGTGCAGACTGTGACACTGACCACTCTCTCGTCTGCTGCAAGATCAGGCTTCATCCAAAGAAACTCCAGAGCTCCAAACAGAAAGGCAAACCTCGCATTGCATCTTCCAGAGAAAGTTGAAGAATTTGCCAAGTCTCTCAAAGAAGCTCTGTCTGATGAACACCAGTACTGCTCAGCCTCTAAGAAATGGAACCATTCCGGGAAGCCATTCAGAAAACAGCCTTTGCAACCTTTGGGAAAAAGATCTCCAAGAACAATGACAGGTTTGATGCCAAGTCTAGCGAGTTGTCCCCAGTCATTGACGCAAAGCGTGCTGCCCTTGACGAATGCAAGCGCTCCCCAAGTGAGAAATCCCTGTAATCACTCAGAGCAGCCAGAAACAAAGTACAACCAGACTGCATCGAATACTGGCAACAGCTCAGTGCCTCCATCCAGTCTGCAGCTGCCTCAGGCAACATCAGAGGAATGTACTAAGGCATCAAGACAGCTCTAGGGCCAACACAGAGACAAAACCGCCCACTCAAGACCTCCAATGGGGAGGTGATCACCGACAAGAGCAGACAGATGGACAGGTGGGTGGAGCATTACTCTGAGCTCTACTCTAAGAGAAACAGACCCAACTCACCAGACTCAACTCCAACTCAGCCCTCGATGCCATTTCAGCCTCTGCCCATCATGGAGGAACTAGATACTGAACCAACCCTCGCTGATCTCCGCAAAGCAATTGACAGTTAGCTAGCGGCAAAGCACCTGGCACCGATGGCAATCCACCGATCTCATCAAAAGCTGTAAAGACACCTTTACTACAGCCCCTTCACGACGTCCTATGCCAGTGTTGGAGGGAGAGAGCCGTGCCGCAAGACATGAGAGATGCCAAGATCGTCACTGTCTACAAGAATAAAGGCGACAGGAGTGATTGTAACAACTACAGAGGCATATCTCTCCTGAGCATCGTAGGAAAACTCTTCGCTCGTGTCATGCTTGTGCGCCTCCAGAAACTTGCTGAGCGTGTCTACCCCGAGTCACAATGCGGCTTCCGAGCTGAACGCTCCACGGTGAACATGATATTCTCCCTACGCCAACTTCAGAAGAAATGCAGAGAACAACACAAACCCCTCTACATAGCCTTTATAGACCTGACCAAGGCCTTTGACCTAGTCAGCAGGGAAGGGCTATTCAACATCCTTCCAAAAATTGGTTGCCCCCCCAAAACTCCACAGTCTCATCAGATCCTTTCATGATGACATGAAGGCAACAATCCAGTATGAAGGAGCATGTCCAACCCATTCGACATCAAAGGCTGTGTCCTGCTCCCCCCTCTTTGGCATCTTCTTTGCCCTACTCCTAAAGCGCGCTTTTGGAACTGCAACAGAGGGTGTATACCTACGCACCAGATCCAGCGGTCGACTATTCATCCTGGCTCGGTTGAAAGCAAAATCAAAAGTGATGGAGAAAACAATTAGGGACATGCTTTTTGCTGATGATGCTGCTGTCACTTCTCACACTGAGAAGAACTCCAATGCCTCATGGATAGGTTTTCCCAGGCCTGCAAAGACTTCGCCTGACAATCAGCCAGAAAAAGACCAATGTGCTGAGTCAGGATGTGGTAACTACACCCGCCATCTACATCGATGACTACCAGCTCGATGTCGTACACCAGTTCACGTACCTGGGATCCACCATCAATGACAACCTATCCCTTGATGCCGAGATCAAAACGCATCAGCAAGGCTGCTACGACCTTAGGACGCCTCACTACCCGTGTCTGGGAGAACCCAAAGCTGACAATTTCCACCAAGATGGCAGTGTACAACGCCTGCATCGTCAGCACTCTCCTATATGGCAGTGAAACATGGACAACATACTCCAAACAGGAGCGCAAACTGAACAGCTTCCACCTGCGCTCTCTCCGTCGCATCCTCGGCATCCACTGGAGTGACAAAGTTACCAACGCTCAGGTCCTCGAGGTTGCAGGTCTTCCACCATGTACACAGACAACGCAGACTCAGATGCTCCGTCACGTGCGAAGGATGGAGGATGGACGCATTCCAAAGATCTCCTCTATGGTGAACTTGCCTCCGGCAAGAGAAGCATTGGCCGCCCCCAACTGCACTAAAAAGACGTCTGCAAGCGTGCCATGAAAGCCCTGGACATCAACCTAGAGAACTGGGAGGAGGTAGCGGCTGACCGCAGCAAATGGCGCAGTGTTCTCCACAAACAGCTGAAGTGTGGTGAAGAAAAGATCCACACCGCAGCAAACGAAAAGAGAGCTAAGCGAAGGCATGTGCTCCAGCCACCTCAACAAGCCACATCTGCATCAGATGCAACAGACTGCCACTCCAGCATCGACTGACCAGCCACAGCCGTGTTGTCGCTGAACAAATGACCTGTCTTTTGGCGCGAATTCATAGTCGACACCGACTTACGGAGGCCTATTACACACACACACACACACACACACACACACACACACACACACACACACACACACACACACACACACACACACACACACACACACACACACCTGCTACAAAATAACAATAACACACACTCCATACAAAACAAACTGCTTGATAAAATAAATATTACTTACCCCAATTTCTTCCGTTTTCTACAAAACAACTTTCTGTATACTAAGATTTTCATACTGTTCCATCATGTTCAATCTTTCTGTGACTGTAGCAAGATTCACAAACGATATGGACTTGGATCATCCATTTTCAGCTATATAATGGTCAGCAAAGAAAGCTTATCTCTGATTAATTCGCCGAGGGATCTGAGACTGAAACAGCGAGTGTGCGAAACAAGTCTGTGCGCGACTAAAACTCCGGCCCGCAAAGCGAAATCGACAGAAAGTAGTTTGACATAAAAAGTGTTTTTAATGACCCCCCCCCCCCCCCCCACAACAACAAACATTTATTAACACCAGTGGAATGTAATTGGGAAGGATAAATTTTACTAGGGGTTTTGTTTGTGTTGTTTGTTTTTTTTAGGCTTCTACATCTTTACTTCAAATCACACTGTAATACACTGCAATACGCTTCTTCATCTTCACCAAATCACACTGTAAACACTGCAATACGCTTCTACATCTTCACTATATACCCCACCTTTCTAAACTCTTTCTTCTTTCCCTTAGCTTCCATCCCCTTAAAGGTGGGTTTTTTTTTTATCCACATGTGATAGATAATAATATCCACATCTGTCGAGAAAATGTCCTCATCTTATACATTCTAAACAAACCTGTTGAAGAAACCTGCATGTTATTTATATATGTTATCCATCACATGTTGAAGAAAAGTCTTCATGTCAAAACATGTTATTATGTTTCTTTCTTCCCGTCCTATTTTGTCTATTTTTGTTCTTCTTGGTCCCTCTTTAATTTTTCACTGCCACATCTTTACTTTTTTTTTTTTAATCAACTTTAATGAAATGCTGCAGTTGAGTGTTTATACTCATATTTCCTAGTTTACAGACTTTTTTTTCATGAATGGAGTTTTTGTATCATTTCATGTTCTTTGTTTCATTTTTCATCTTATAGTCTTCCATGTTCTGTCTTCAACATCTGCCTGTACTGGCATCTTCCCCTTGTCTTTTATGTTTTAAATTGTATACTTTTAGGTAAAACTAACTCATTGTTTCGATTGGCCACTGCTGTAATAGTGATTATAGATTGCGATATTTTATTTGATACTCAAATGTCAAATGGATAGGTGATAATGATTTTGTTTTTTTGAAATGCTTAATGCACATTTTTCCAATCAAATAATTTTGTTGACAATGTTCAGTGTGCTTCCACCTAGTGATCGTTTTGTATTCCAAATAGTACGTCATGTAGTGAGAGTTTGATTTGCATTCCCAAAACTGAATGGAAGTAACTTTCCGTTTTTTGCCAAAATGCGTTTACTGGTGTACATTCATAAAAGAAATGTTCAATAAAATCAATTCATTTGTACATATAGAGCATTTATTACCATCTACTACATTCATCTTGTGTAACGAATATTGGTCGGATAAATGTTGTGCATTATCTTCCATTGCAGTTCTTTTAATCGAACCCCTTTACCATGGTGACACCTGGTCAGTGATCTGAAAGTTGAGATTTCTTTGCCAGAAATCCAATGGCACAGGGCTGTTCATCAACAGACACACAGACAACAGATAGGGCGGGGACTATGAACTTCAACTCTGGCGAAAAAATCAAAACAAAATCCTACAAAGAACTACAAGACACAAAATAGCACTGGCATTATGAGGAGCAGTAGACCACGTGAAAAAAAAGAAGCAAACGAAGGCTCAATCCATACAGGAGGAGTGGCTCTGGGTCTGTTAAAAGACCCGATTGGAAGATTCCACTGTGTCCCAGTCAGAGAAACAACAGAAAATGCTGGAACGGACAGAATACGAAACAGAGGATGATGAACTGAGTACTGTGAGGTCTCTGATCACACAGGATGACCCCCCCCCCCCCCCCCAATCCATCCCAACACATTGATGTGACAGATCTGGCTACGTTTTCTTTGGACTGTGATTAATGATTAGGGATTCCAATAAATAACTTTGTATTTTTGTTATGGATACATTTAAGAGTGCTATCTGTAAATGCTAGAGGACTAAAAAACAATTTAAACAGAAAAGCAATGTTTGATTACTTTAAGAAGGAGAAATGTGACATTGTATGTATTCAAGAAGCTCACTTAACCAGTAAAGATGTGTTTGTGTGGGAGAGACAATGGGGAGGGTAAATAATCTATCAAGAAGGGACCGAACATAGTAGAGGTGAAATGATCCTAGTTTCAAACCATTTTCCAGGTGATGTAAAGATAGAACGTAAGGAAGACAGAATAGTGATAATATCCCTACAAACAGAGGAACTAGAACTCACTATTGCAAATATCTATGCACCTAATGAGAGCACAGAAAAAGTATTTTTCTATACTCACATGTATAATGTTTTCAGTAAATACGATACAGGAAATAAATTTATTGTTACTGGAGGTTTCAACTGTACATTGAACAGTGACCTTGATGTTTTATCTGGTCATCCACATTCAAAAAAAAGAAGTAGAAAGCTTTTCAAACTTTGTAATACAAAGCAGCCTAACGGACATGTAGAGGCTTTATCATGATACGGAAAAAGAATACACTTGGTGCAGACTTCACCCTTTTGTGGCACGCAGGATAGATTACTGTTTTGCTAACAAAGAGGCACTGGAATGCTGCTGCAGTTGTGAAATCATAACAGTTCCAAATACTGACCACAAAGCTATCATTACCGAAGTAAATATATCTCGCTTTAAACAAGGTCCAGGATATTGGCGCTTTAGTAATTCTTACTTGAAAGATACAAAATTTGTGCACCATATGAATGAACTGTTAGAAGAACTAACAAATGACAATGATGAAACATTGCAAACCGAAAGCTCGCTAGATAGATGGGAACTCTGTAAGATTCGAATAAAGGAATGTAGTATGGAGTTTGGAAAGTTCAAAGCATACGAAAACAAAAACAAAACACTCTGTCTACAGAATCGATTGAAAAAAATAGAGCAGGCACAAATAATAAATCCTGGCGACACTGAATTGCAGAAGGATCTGCTTAATATTAAACAACAGTTAGAAATATTGTCCCTTGAAAAAGCTAGAGGTGCACAGATAAGAGCACGTGAAAGATGGATAGAGGATGGTGAAAAAAGTACAAAATACTTTTTAAATCTAGAAAGAATAAGAGCAAAGAAAAAAATCATGACCAGAATACTCAATGGGAAAAATGAAATAATAACTGAACAAATGAAAGTTATTGAAGAACAGGTTAAATACTATCGTGATTTATACAATCAAAAAACTAACATCGAAAATGTGGAAGAAACTGTCTGTGACTTCCTTAAAGATGTGGAAATCCCTAGATTAAGTGCTGAAGAATCAGCTCTTTGTGATGGTATAATTTTGGAAGAAGCTAGTGCCACATTGAAAACAATGGGTAACGGTAAATCTCCTGGTAGTGATAGACTAACGGTTGAGTTCATGAAAGTGCTTTGGAATAAGATTAAAACACTGTTAACATGCTCTTTTAATGAGTCATTTCAAAATGAAGAAATGTCATACACAGAGAGACAAGGAATATTAATTTTGTTACATAAAGGGAAGGAACCGTCACGCGATCAATTAAATAACTGGAGACCAATTACACTTTTAAACACAGATTACAAGATATTAGCAAAAATATTAGTATTGAGACTTGGTAAAGTAATACCAAAACTGATCAACCAGGATCAGGTTGGCTATTTAAAAGGACGAAACATAGCACCAATAATCAGAACAATTGATGGCGTCATTGAATATCTAAATCACACAAGGAAAGCTGGGTATCTTTTAGCACTAGATTATTCAAAAGCCTTCGACTCTATCTCCAGAAAATTCATTTTAAACGCATTTAAAACCTTTGGTTTTGGTGAACATTTTAGAAAATGGGTATCCACTCTGCCATGCAATACATTCAGTAGCATAAATCACGGGGGTTGGATTTCACAACCCTTCCCAGTGGGATAAGACAAGGTTGTCCCTTTTCACCCCTAGCTTTTGTACTATCTGTTGATTTGCTGGCCATCAAGATAAGAAACAGCAATGTATGTGGCATTGAACTGCCCCAAAATGGCACTGAAACTGAAAACATTAAGATAAAGCAACTAGCAGATGACACAACACTTCTCCTGCGCAATAAAGATGACATAATGCATGCCACATCCATAATTGCTGATGTTTCAAAAGTAAGTGGTCTCTCACTAAATGTACATAAAACAAAAGCAATGAAAATTGGAAAACACAGAAAATGAAGATATACCATATGTCCTCACAGACAAGATCAAGATTCTAGGTGTATTTTTCAGAAATGATGTACGAGCCCAAAATATCGAAGACAACTGGACAGGTAGACTACACAAAATTCAAAATCTTATAAAGGTGTGGAATCGAAGAGATATTAGCATACATGGCAAAATTGTTTTAGTTAAAAGTCTGCTGATAAGTCAGTTAGTCTTTATAATGCAATCGATTGGACTCTCAGAAAAGGTACTTTCAAAAATCAATAGAACATTATACAAATTTATTTGGCAGAGAAAATTTTCTGACAAGAAAGCGTTCGAAAAAGTAAAAAGAAAAGTTATGGAAAGTGTATATATTGTGAAGGTGGACTAAAAATGGTAAATGTAACTGAAATACAAATGTGTTTTTACCTTCAGTGGATTGGCAAGCTTTACAAATCGGACAATGATAACTGGACTTTTATTCCAAAGTGGTATTTTCAGACAGTAGCGAATGGAAGTAACATATTTGAAGTAAATCAATTTACTAGTTTGTGTAGTCAGAAATTTTGAAGCGCTTACTTTGTACCCAAAATAAAATTTTCTTGGACTAATAATACGTGTTTCATTATAGAGAAAAAAAAAGTAATACAACTGTTCTTGAAATCATCATATCTTAAAAGTTTAAACCTCTGTGACACTCCATTATTCTGCACACCTGTTGTAGATGTCGATACCCTCTTCAGCAAAAGAAAAGAAAAACACTAATAATTAAGGTGCTAGAATGTAAACGTACGTTTTCCATTGGGAGAAATTTCTCTGGTCTCATTCAGTCGACTCCCCAGTTGGATGCCTGCCGGGGCCTCTGAGTATAAACAGTATCTGCACATTTTGGAAATTCTGTGCCAGAAATTTCCTCTTTTTTGCCCATCTCTTTGTTTCTGCATTGTTCCTGTTCTTTTTGTCACCTCATTTTTGTCCATTTTCTGTCTTCTTGGTCCATCACCTGCCTTATTCCCAGAAAGACTTAAAGATAACACCTCTACCACGCTGGAGTCAGATGCGCTGGGTTTAATCTGTCTGGCACTTCACGGTAGCTCAACGCATTTTCGCTCATATGACAGGTACCAAACCAACGGTTGCTGTCTGACAGTTCGACAAAGAAGAAGAAAACGATGTCAGTCGGCTTTTTTTATTCTAATGATCTCACTCAATGTCATTCGTATTCATTCATTCATTCATTCATTCATTCATTCATTCATTCATTCATTCATTCATTCATTCATTCATTCATTCATTCATTCATTCATTCAAATGCTGTGCTTAATTTTCTTTCTTTCTGTCAGTCTGTCTGTGAGTATTTCTGTCTTTTTTCTGGCTTTCCTATTTTCTTACCTTTCTTTCTTTCTGTATTTTTTTCTTTAAGATCTTTAAAGGTTAAAATCCTCCTTACATGAAAACACATACGAAAATGTATTTTTGTCTTTTTCCTACTCTTTGGCATAGTGTCGAAGTCTTTGCATTAAAAAACGAAGTACACAAATGTTAAAAGAGAGAGAAAATGGTAATAAAAATGACCAAATGCCGCAGCTGCGGTTCATAATAATGATGGCTGTCATGAAGATAATTATAATGAAAAACTGGGTAGCAAAAATGAATTGGAGAAGAAATTTGATAGACTAAAGAAAAAATAACAATTCTATTCCAACATTTTGCAAGAGTAATAGCATTGATCTAAACAACCTGGTAAAGGTGATAAATATATATAACTGATAGAACCATAACCATGAAGGATTGCATCAAGAAGACAAAGAAAATTTAAAGATCTTTGATGATGAATAATAGATGAAAACTCCTTTATTTACCCCCCCCCCCAAAAAAAAAAAAAAAAAAAAAAAAAAACCTACGCTGAACGTAAGTAATACAAAACGTATGTATGTATCTTCAGTTTAACGTCTATTCACATTTCGTGATTTTAGACAAACAAAACGTCTATCTTTGAATATAAGGACCTTTTTTCTACCAGAACAGCTCTTTTGCATTAACCCCCCCCCCCCCCCCTTTTTTTTTTCACCCACAAGAAACACCTTCAAGTTCTCTACAAAGTTCATGAAAGAGTCAGTCAAGTTTTGTGAAAAAAATCTGTCCACAGATTTGTTTATCTTTCTTGCTGACAGCAGAGACACAGACACCGATACATAGACACTTTGATAGAAAGACAGACAGACAAACAGACAGTCACACACACACACACACACACACACACACACACACACACACACACACACACACACACACACACACACACACACACACACACACACACACACACACACACAAAGGGAGAGTACAACGGCAACAAAGAGGAGAAGGGTACCGCCCTCAATATGCTGGTCCCTAAAGAAGCTGAGGTCTCTTGACACCTTGCTTGTCCTATGACCACATAGTTATGGGACACCTTCACCTTTTTTTCACCTTTATCTGATATCATGCATCTTCAGTGTGCTGGTAAACCTTCGCGTTCAGTGGATGATGTCGTATGTTTTAGTAGCTTAACTAATGCTGTATGAACACGCGTGTGTGAATGTGTGCACGCGCCCTTAAGCAAAGGTTTTCCCTCTGGGTGTCAAAAACTGAAGGGAGGCGACAGTGCTCACCAGGATACACACGGGTGATTCTCACATCACTCACGTTCACTTGCTGAAAGGCGAGGGAACCCCGTGGTGCGTGACTTGCGACGTGCGGGTAACCATCAGGCATCTGCTCCTGGAGTGTCGGGATGTTCAGGATATTAGGCACAAGCATTTTACCGCGGACTCTTTAAAGATGGATGTTCCACCAGACACCATTTTTAACTTCCTGAGAGAATCCGGCTTTTTTCGTCTGATATGAGTGAAAGTGGTATAGTTGGTCTCTAAGGACAAGGTTGTTTTAAGGAACCTGGTTTTGGTTATATCTCGTTTTATGTGTGATCGATGTGGGTTTTCCCACAACTCGGAGCCGTCCTGGGCTGACCCTTATGGTCCACGGGGGCGTTGATACAAGCAAGGACAGTTGAGTTGGTTTTATACCTCGTTTTAAACTGTACATAGTCGCACACTTTTAATACGAGTTTTAAAATGTGACGAGGTGATAGCCCTGATATGGCCTATGCGGTGGGGGGGGGGGGGGGGGGGGGGGGGGCTATAAGCCACATCATTGGATTGGATTGAATTGAAGGAAAGGTTTATGAGGACTGTTTGTTAGCGTTATTTTTTCTTTGTAATAATTATGATCATGTTCCTTTGTTTGTCAATGTGTTTCTTGGATTTGTTTTGTTTACATCATTTAAAAAAATACAATGGCAGTTAATTCCTTACATTTTTTTCTTTGCATGTTTTCCTTTCATCTTAAGACACAAGGCAACAGGTGCAGTGGGTTCTGCTGTCAACAAAAAGATTAATGATGGAGTTTTTGTCTTTGGTGTTGCTGTTGTTTGTTTGTTTGTTTGTTTGTTTGATTGTTCTTTTTTTTTCTTCTTTTGGTGGGCAGATTTTCAGAACTTCCTATCATCAGCTACGAGGTGATAGAATAGCAATTTATAGTCTCGGGAGTACTGAATAGGGAATCTTTGTTTTCCTCTCCTATTGTGATGGACAATAATGATTATGCAAGTATTATTCTCTCTCTCTCTCTCTCTCTCTCTCTCTCTCTCTCTCTCTCTCTCTCTCTCTCTCTCTCTCTCTCTCTCTCTCTCTCTCTCTCTCTCTCTCTCTCTCTCTCTCTGTGACTTGGATGGGGGAGCTTGAGGGAGTTGGACCTGCGAAATTGCTCTGCACATTGTTAGCTAAATTGTACCGTTTGAGTGCAAGAATCCATACAATACTTTGCAGAATTGTACATTAAGTTGGTGCACAGCTAAACATGTAAACAGTCTACAGAAAAGGTAAGTGGATTAGTCAAAATTAGTAATTTACTAATCATATGAAAATAAGAAGGATCTTAAAAAAATATTTTCAATTCAAGTCCAGTACATCCCACACTTTGCCTTCAAGATCAAAGCTCGCTTTGCACATGCAGAAAAGATCACAAGTGTTGGTGCAGGTTAGGGCTACATTCTAGTGTGAAATATGAACTCTGTTGAGAAGTAAAATACACAGGCACTTGAAAAGATTATCGAAAGTTCTTTTGTACTACCTGGTCACATTTTCATTTAAGTGTGTGTATTGGCACTAGAGTGAGAGCTGCTTGTAAACTAGTTTGCAGCAAAGTGCACCACAGGCGCCTGAAAAATGGCAGAAAATACTTACGTACCCCATCCAGGCAGTTTACTGCAAATGATCGACTGGCGCTTGGCACAGATGCAGCAGGGCTTTGCCCTTCACTCTGCAGCAATTAAATCAAGCATGGACGAGAGATTTTGCTCCCTTGAGGACAATTTCTCTCGGTTCTTCTCAAAGATGAGCAATCTGGAGGAAAGGGTGATATGTAACAGTGACGAGCTAAAAGAAATGAAAGAAGACAAAGGAAGCATCGTGGACAGACTAGATGAACTGGAGAGAAGATTTGAAAGTACAGAACAGAACCTTAAAGCATGCAGTGTCAAGATCATTAATGTGGAGGAACAGCAGTGGGAGGATGAGTATGCCACCACTCACATTGTTGTTGACCTGCTGAATGCCCATAGCCGATACTCGGGATGGAGCAAAAAAGACATCACCAGAGCCTTCCGAATAGGGAGGCAAAGACCATGTTCAGGTGACCCTCACCCCATCTTTGTCCAGTTCTACCGGTGGATAGACAAGATGGCAGTGCTGGGTGATGGAGACCTACGTGACAATCTGAGGAGTTGTGGTATACAGGTGGCCTCTGACCTCACCACAAGACAGCAGGATATGGTTGAATTTCACAGAGGGCAGGGAAAGATTGCATACATACACAATGGAAAGTTGCAAGTCAGGAAAGGCAACCACCTGCCTCAACCAGGTATAGACATGAATGGTACCAAAACCCCAGAGGATTGTGGACAGGTGGAGGACCAGCCACAGCTACAACCAGGCCAGAGAAATAAATGGTCCTCGAAGACAAATTACCTGCAATCCAACAGATCTACAGCAGGAAGGGCCTATGGAAACCAGAATATCGAATGGGCACCATCCAAGCAGGTTTGGATTCCGTGAGGTCCCTGAAGACAACATGAGCCTGGCTGAAGACAGACACTACAACAAGCCCAATTCACTAACTCATTGCCATCAGCTGATGCCCCGGGAATCAGAAGAGAGGAGAAACATTACAAAAGGAAACTCTAACCGCAGAGAGAGGCACATACTAGCTGGGATGACAGATGGGTTGGCCGACCAAGAGACTGGAAGAACATTCAATATCCAGAGTCAAGAACATTTCCTACTCCAGTGGTTCCTGGTATCCAGTCATACAGCCAAGCAGCAAGATATGGAAGACCCTCACAGTCTTACACCCCATCAGACCACAGAAGGGTGGTCATGCTTAAAGACAGCCAGAAGGGAACCAGTACCTCAAGACATCCTGTCCAGAATTCAAGGAGGCAGGAGCCCAGCTGTGCCAACAACAGAAGAGATCCTGTCAGACAGACTGTCAGCCCTGCTGAGGCTGTTGATCACAGTGACTTTGAACGACAATGACAGACTTAACCTAACAGACAAGGACAGACACTCTGATCTAGAAACTGAAACTGAATGCAGTGAGGATCTTGTGCATAGAACCTGGGTCAAACATCTTGCTAACAATGAAGACAGTGACAGTGATGACAGTGTTAAGGTAGAGGACTTTGCAGTGAGAGATACCGACAATGTTACTGACATCAGAAGAGAGACAGAAATTACTAATGCTCATGTTGAGGTCCATGTTGAGGCTGATTCTGAGATTCTTATGAACAGTGACAAAGCACAAGAAACAGATGACAGTAGTGAACCTCAACAAAGTATAGAACAACAGAGCAAGGACATTGCATGCGACAAACAAAAGGAGACAAACAGCATTGACACAGAAAATATAGAAAGACCAGACATGACTACTGACCAACCACCAGAACATGGCAATAAATCAGAAATAAATGTACGTGGTAAAGCTGCCACAAATGACAAAAAACAAGGTCCTCTGTGCGAACATCACGTCAAAGACAAAGCACTGGAATAAAAAGCCATAGAGGAGTTAAGACCTCTGCAAGAGCCAGTAGTCAAAGCAGCATCATTGACTCGTTCATGAAGGTACAACCACATGAACAGTCAAATGCTTTAAAGAAGCAGTCCTAAAAGTCTCAGTCTGAGCACAAAGCCTAGGGGATTCAATGCACTACTAAATATGAACTCAGCCAGGCCACAATATCCAGAAAGCGGTACATAAGAAAGCAAGTGCATGATGTTGAACATGATACAGCTATTGTGCAAGCAAACAGTTCAGCTACTCAATCAGTTGTATACTGTAAATAGTGTAAATAGCTATCAAGTAAAATTTCTCAACTACAATGTAAATGGCCTCTTACCAAAGCTAGAAGATGACCACTTTGTAAATGTCCTTCTTTCTTATGATTTTGTATGCTCGACAGAAACTTTTCTTGCAAACGATTTTGATTCTCCTATTTTCAGTGGTTATATTATCTACATGTCAAAGGCCAAAAAGCTGTCTCGGAAAGGACGTTATTCAGGGAGTGTCATAGTTCTAATTAAGAAATCCTTTGCCAGTTTTGTGGAACAAATTCATTTAGAAGTTGAAAATACTAGAATTGTTAAAATTGATCAAGAACTCTTTTCTACAAGCAATGTTTGTTTGTTCATATATTCCACCAAATGATTCCCCTTTCTGGAAAAATCAGGAGGGTATATATGGTATAGAAATGTTAGAACAATGCCTAGTAGATTAAAATGAGAAGAGGAATGATTTTTATATTCTCTTAAACGGTGACTTAAATGCAAGAACAGCATCAAAAAATTATAGTTTCAGTGGTGATGATACTGACTGATACTGACTTCACAGATGTTTCACTTTTTCAGATGACAACAACTTCCCACGGAAATCTCAAGATGGTGGGGTCAATCTCTGATACTGACTTCACAGATGTTTCACTTTTTCAGATGACAACAACTTCCCACGGAAATCTCAAGATGGTGGGGTCAATCTCTTTGGTGAGCAGTTATTAGAACTATGTAATATGTTTGTATTATTTTAAATGGGCTCAGTGAACATAACCTTGATGACAGTTGTACCTATATTGCAGCCTCTGGAACAAGTACAGTGGACTATTTTATTGCATCATATGATTTGCTTTCCTATGTCAATGTTGTTTCCCTTACTGTTGAAGGCTTAACTGAATCAGACCATCTTCCAGTTGTTTTGGAATTATGGACTAAGAAAAGGCCAATAGATAAAAATTGGAAGGAAGCTGAAGATGAAAGTTTGGTTTGTGAGAAAATTGTATGGAATGAAGAATGTAACAGTGACAATATTACAATGTTGCATAGTAAAGGCATCAAGGAAAAACTGACTCTGGCCACACATAGTCTGGATATAGATATAGATCAAGCCTTAGATATTTTTTATAGCATGTTTGAAAACTTCTAGTCAGTGCATGTTAAAGACATTCCATAAAAACAAGAAAAAAATATCTGAATAATTTGATAACGAATGTAAAATAGGAAAGTAGGAAAAAACTTTACTGTTTTAGAAAGTCTAGAACAGATGAAGATAGATTGCTGTATGTAGAAGCAAGAAAAAGGTATAAACACCTACTGAGAGATAAAAGACAGAAATTCAAAAAACTAAAAACAGAATGTCTGGCAAGAGAAATGAACAATTCTTCTCAGTTTTGGAACCAGTTAAGAAGTATGGGATGTGCAGGGAAAAAGAAAATTTGTAACAATATTAGTATGGAAGAGTGGTTTAACCATTTTAAAAACCCGTTTCAAAAGAGTAATGAAGAGGTAGATCAGAGGGTGATTGAAGCTGATTAATCTGAAGAAAATAATCATGTTTTAAATCAGCCCATATCAGAAGTAGAAGTCACCCAAGCCATTAGAAAACTCAAGAAAGGTAAAGCAAGTGGCATTGATGCCATTTCTGCTGAAATGCTACAGGCTGGTGGGGAAGAGGTATATATATTCATTTTTGACAAAACTGTTCAATGCTATTTTTGACCGAGGTATTTTTTCCGCAGGAATGGTTAAAAGCCATTATCATCCCAATATATAAAAAAGGAAATCCTGAAATGGTTGATAACTACAGAGGAATATCACTACTTAGCATTATTTCAAAGTGTTACACAACTATTTTAAACAAAAGACTGTACACATTGCTAGAAGAAAATAATTTACTTTCAGATTCCCAAGCAGAATTTCGTAAGAATCACTCAACAGTTGATCACATTTTTACATTGTATGCTACAGTTCAGAAATATTTGTGCAAAAAAGGCAGAAAGTTATATGTGGTATTCGTAGATTTTAGAAAAGCCTTCGACTCAGTTCGACATGATAAACTTTTAGAATGTATAGATGCTCAAGGTGTAAAAGGAAAATTGTTTGCCTGTTTAAAAGCTATGTATCAATCATTTTTGTCATGTATATGTATAAAACCATGAACTCTCAGAAATGTTTAAATGTCCTATTGGTGCTCGGCAAAGATGTGTTATGAGCCCAACATTGTTTCCAATTTTTATTGATTAGTTAGCACAAAACATTGAAGAAAAAGGCAAACATGGAGCACTGTTATTAGATTATATGGAGCTTTTCATATTGATGTTTGCTGATGATGTTGCTTTTTAACTACCCCTATGGGCCTTCAAACTCAACTTAATCTGCATGAATGTTGCAAAAAACTGAAGCTATGTGTAAATTCCGAAAAGACTAAAGTGATAGTATTTAGAAAAGGGGGTACTTAGGTACGCGTGAAAAATGGTTCTACAATTCTAAGAAATTAGCAGTGGTTACTGTTATCTGGGATTTAACTGTACAACTATGATCAGTGTCAAAAATGGTACTATACATCTAGCAGCAAAGGGAAAGAAAGCAGTTCTTCAATTAAATAAGGTGTTTCAAAAGTATAAGGAGATGACCTCGAATGTATTTTTCAAAATTTTTTACTAAAAATTCTATCAATATTATTATATTCATCAAAAATATGGGGACTGCAGAGACTAGAACACATAGAAAAGGTTCATTTAATGGCCTGTAAACATTTTCTAGGAGTTCCAGTAAGAACACCAAATAAGATGGTTTATGGTAAGCTGGGAAGATATCCATTATTTGTTCATTCTTGTATTAATTGCTTGGGATACTGGCAAAAACTGTTACAGATGGATAGAAGTAGACTACCACATAAGGCTTACACAGTGCTATTTGATCTGGATAGATCGGGAAAGGACTGTTGGGCTACCAAAGTCAGAAAATTTTATGTGAGACTGGATTTAATATTGTGTGGATGCAGCATAGGGTTGGGGATGTAAAAATGTTTTTACGTGTATTTAAACAAAGGCTAATTGATTTGTTTGTCCAGGAATGGGATGGAACCATTAGGGACAATACAAGGTATGATTTATATTGAACATTTAAATCAGTGTTTGAAAAAGAAAAATATGTGTGTGATATGGAGACGTATTGTTTCCGTGTTGCCCTCACCCAGTTGAGACTGAATGTGCTCCCCTTAAAAATAACGTAAATAGATACAGTGAGGTAGCACAGGATAGAAATTGTCCATTTTGTAATAACAAACCTGAAAACGAGCACCACTTTATTTTTGACTGTTGTCTCTATAAAGACCTGCGGGATAAATTTCTAAAAGAATCAGTAAATCGATGCCTCAGAGCAAGAATGGTTTATCTGAAAAAAATACCAATTTTCAATTTTTTGATATTTGGTAGAATTTACTGTAAACTTTCAGATGACAAAACGATAAAATATATATATATTTTTTAAAATTAATTTTAAAGATATTTGAAAAAAACCTTTCTTGCACAAAATTACCTGAGTGAATTTCTCATGGTAAAAGGGACGACTGCACGGCACTCCGCTTTTGCTCTAAAGGCTGTAGTGCCAATTAACCTGGTAATTTGTGTAAGGAAGGACTTCCAGCTGTGCAAAACCTTCTTGCATGGGAAGGCATACACTAGGACCACTGGGAGAGTTTACGCAACGCTGGCGGGCCTGGATGCCCTGTGGTTCTTGTGTGGGAACACTGGTGGCTGGAGAGTGATCTTCTCAGGGAAAAAGGGTCAAGCTAAAGCGCCATGCTTGCATGGGAGGAAGTGCCAGTTCTGCTGTAATTTCTCTGCAGACACGGGTGGTCTGGCTTCACTGCCAGTGTTTTTGCTATCATGGCGTTTCTTCTACATGTATTACAACACAAACATACTATGGTAAAGATAGCATCAATGCCCTTCCTGTCTCCGAAAACCAAACGCTTCCATTCAATCCCCGATTTGTTCTGACCTTTCAAACTTTTCAAGTGAGCTTATCTCGAAACTTTTGAAAATGGCAACTCTGCCGGTAGACCTTTCTTGCTCTGAGGCATCGAAATGTTCCTATACATGCGCTTTTAAAAGCAACAAGTACAAATCACAGACACAATTTCTCCAGATTTGTTTTCCATGCAGTAAACAGAAGGCAAAGTGCAATTCTTTAAAATCCTCTAAAGATGAAGAAAGTAGTATGCTTTCTGTTTATAATAAGTTATATTACTTATTTGATTTGATGTTTTTAAAAGGTGTTGGTTGCCTTGAGCTTTTTGGTATGCTGTAAAGTGCAGAGTAATACTTTCATGACTACCAAGGTTTTAAATTGCCGATTCATATATTACAACATGTCGATGTATTGTGGCCAAAGTACACTAAAATATCTTTGCAACCTTGAGCTGGCTCTCTCTCTCTCTCTCTCTCTCTCTCTCTCTCTCTCTCTCTCTCTCTCTCTCTCTCTCTCTCTCTCTCTCTCTCTCTCTCTCCTTCGGATGAGACTTTAAACCGAGGCCCCGTGTGCGAACGCACGCAGAACATCTTGCGCACACGTTAAATCCTGTTCCGCTTTTCGTAAGAGTAGGCCATCGTGTGCCGGTGGGAACAGATGACATTTACAAAACTGCATACACACGGGGACTGGATGTAAAAAAGCACAAGAGTGCTTATCCCATTATCCTCGATATAAAAGAATAAATCAAATCAAATCAAATCAAATCAAATCAAATCTCTCTCTCTCTCTCTCTCTTTGATGTACACTGCATTTGATGTTTATGTTTTGAATGCTTGTGTTGACATTGTCAGGTATAACTATAGTATCGAATTTGGTCCCAGTTATGCATTGTGTTATGTTTTGCTCTGTAACTTAGAGCTAAAATCTGTTTGTATGGTTGGTTTAAGTCAGCACTTTACCTGAGATTTTGGAATATACATTTACAGGAGCACAGTTCAAGGTACATGCCAAGGTGTATAATTATGGCAACGTATTACCGAAGACTACGAGAAGTGTGTTTCATTTTCTTCATTTTTTCTTCTTCTCTTTTTAATTGTATTGTGAACTAAGGCCAAAGACCAGTTTAGGCACATGCCAAAGTGTATAATCATAAAAACGTATGTCCAAAGACTGCGCAAAGTTCCATTTCATTTTCCTTTTTTCCTTCACTTTGAATTGTACTGTGGCCAAAGGCTGAAGTACAATAAATTATTTAAGTGTTCAGTGTTCAGTGTTCAGTGTTCAGTGTTCAGTGTTCTCTCTCTCTCTCTCTCTCTCTCTCTCTCTCTCTCTCTCTCTCTCTCTCTCTCTCTCTCTCTCTCTCTCTCTCTCTCTCTCTCTCTCTCTCTCTCTCTCTCTCTCTGGGATAGCCCAGTGGTCAGAACATTGCGCTGGCAATTTGACGACCCTGGTTCGAGTCCGGTCGAGGAGATTTTTCTCCTGGAGTTAACATCAGTGCTGACTCCACTCTCCCCCAAAGTCCTTCGGATGAGACTTTAAACCAAGGTCCCGTGTGCGAACGCACGTAGAACATCTTGCGCACACGTTAAATCCTGTTCCACTTTTATATCGAAAGAAAAGAAACCTCAAGCAATGCCAGAACTACAGAACCATTAGTCTCATAAGTCATCCTAGCAAGATGAAAAGAAAAATCTCCTGCAGGTAGTCCTCAACAGACTGAAAAACCAAGCGGAAAAACTCCTGGCAGAAGAACAAGCGGGCTTTAGACCAAAACGCAGCACAATGGAACAATTTTTTAATCTGAGAATTCTGATAGAGAAGCATCTCCAACACCAAAAAGACTTGTACCACAATTTCATAGACTTCAAAAAGGTCTTTGACAGGGTATGGCATGATGGCCTGTGGCAAGTACTCAGGCACTTCAACATTCACAGCTGCTTAATTGAAGTCATCAAGGCTCTGTACGAGAACGCAAAAAGTGCAGTTTTCATGAACAATCACGTGGGCGAGTTCTTCAAAGACCACGGTTGGGGTCCGCCAGGGCTGCCTTCTCTCACCTGTACTCTTCAACCTCTTCCTCGAAAACATCATGACAGAGACACTGCAAAACCACCACACTTCCATCTCAATTGGTGGAAGACCCCTTTGCAACCTCAGATTTGCAGATGATATTAATCTCATGGGCAGCAGCAAACATGAACTGCAAATTCTCACAGACAGTCTAACAGATCCAGCGAGCGCATACAGCATGGAGGTCAGTACAGAGAAATCAAAGATCATGGTCAATAGCTCGAGTAATGACATCACGGAAATAAAGATGAATGGAGAAATACTTGAAGAGGTGAGCCAATTCAAATACTTAGGCTCCATCCTAACAAAAGATGGCACATCAAACAATGAAGTGAAAGCTCGCATTGCAACAGCAACATCTGCTCTAGTCAGACTCGAGAAGATCATCAGAAGCAACAACATCAGCTTCTGCACCAAATACCACCTTTACAAATCTCTTGTGATATCTATCCTCCTATATGGCTGTGAATCATGGACTCTGACAGCAGAGTTAGAGAGGAGAATCCAAGTATTCGAGAACAAGTGCCACAGAAGACTCCTCAAAATATCATACAAAGAACACAAGACCAATAACTATGTGAAAGAAGAAATCAAAAAGCGTATGGGCCCCCAAGAGCCTTTGCTCTCCACCATGAAGAGGAGAAAGCTGATGTGGTTTGGTCACACCACAAGACACAACACCCTAGCAAAAACCATCCTGCAAGGAACAGTCGAGGGCAAGAGAAGAAGAGGCCGCCAAAAGAAATCATGGGTTGACAACATCAAAGACTGGACCGCCCAACCCCTGCAACACCTCCTACTAGCCACACAGGATCGTGAAGCATGGAAAAAGATCTCTGTTGCGTCTTCTCTCATGTCCCCCCTGCGTCCTTTGGGACATGGGACTGAGTGAGTGAGTGAGTGAGGCCATCGTGTGCCGGTGGGAACAGATGACATTTACAAAAACGCATACACACGGGGACTGGATATAAAAAAGCACAAGAGTGCTTATTCCATTATCCTCGATAAATAAAAGAATCTCTCTCTCGCTCTCAAAATTTAAATGACAATATTCCATCTATCTATATAAACGATGACAAAATTGAAGTAGTCAAGTCACATAAAGTCTTAGGTCTTCTTGTAGATAATAATTTATCATGGTCTGATCACATTAGTAAACTATCCAAACGAGTGTCAACAAAGGTTTTTCAGTTATCTAAAATTAAAATTTCCTTCCTTTTTATGCTCGGAAACAATTTTTCCACGCTCACATAAAATCAGCTATAGATTACGCATCCACTCTTTGGGACTGTGCTAGTGAAAACACATTAAAACCACTCACTCAAAGTTACAGACGAGCACTAAAAATCCTCCTCCTTAAGTCATCGTCATTAACTCCAGAAGATTACAAATTACTTGATATTGTACCACTGAAAAACAAATTAAAATATAACAAAGGTATTCTAATGCATAGAATTATATCACATATAGTACCTGCTACCATTATTGATTTATTCCCAATTAATAGTAAACGACATACTCACAAACTTGCATTGTCAAAGCCTGGAATAGATTTGTTCAAATCAAACCTACATTATTCAGGAGGTACCCTATGGAATTCATTACCAGAACCTCTCAAAAATTTAAAAAGCCATTATTCTTTCAAGAAAATGTATCGAGAACATCTATCATCGAACAATATATAACCCTCTCTCTCTCTCTCTCTCTCTCTCTCTCTCTCTCTCTCTCTCTCTCTCTCTCTCTCTCTCTCTCTCTCTCTCTCTCTCTCTCTGGCTTGGAGTGATCTCCCTTGGAGGTAGGCAGGAAGATTATTTTGCTGTTAGCTTGTTTGTCAAATATTACACTTTTCATCCGAAACCATGCCCATTGTTGGCCTACCAACAGCGTTGACAGTTACTCTGGATGCTCTGCTCCAAGAAAATCGCCTGACTTCCTGGAAAATTGCTGGAAGTGGCGACAGTACAGTTATTGTTCTAAGACTGC
The DNA here is from genome assembly GCA_030674155.1 of Stramonita haemastoma. Classification (NCBI taxonomy): domain Eukaryota; kingdom Metazoa; phylum Mollusca; class Gastropoda; order Neogastropoda; family Muricidae; genus Stramonita; species Stramonita haemastoma. The sequence continues at coordinate 37,976,705 of CM060319.1, read as the reverse complement.
AAGCCTGCCAAGCTAACAACAGCAACATGGCAAATCAACACACCCCTGCCAGCTACCGAAAAAAGCCTCCAAGCCAGACTGACAGAGACAGACGAAGGGGGGAGGAGAGAAGAAGGACAGCACAGAGGCAAGAGCTGGAGGAAAGTGAAAATAATGTGACAAAAGAACATTCGCAATGTTTGTTTATGCCAACACCTCCTTCAGGCTGCGCTGTGTCACGTACTGACACACCCCCTTCTGCCATCAACACACCATTGCAAGAGGGGGCACGTGAAATCCGCCATGCACCAAACGATGTCACCGAGTCGGAGAAAGAAAAGCCCGCTGATCTGCAACGTGACATTGACCTTGCCTCTATGTTTACAACGGAAACTGCGGAGTGTGACGTCACTGACGATCCTCTTGCGAAAGTTCAGGCAGTTGGAACGAGTGCCGACGCCATCAAGAAACACGTGGCTGAACTGACCGATAAATGGAGGCAGCGGAGGCTGAGGGACACCCAGAGGAACCAGGACTTTCGTCGCGTGTTCACCAGCAAACGGCATCCAGACACGATGGTATGTGAAACTGACGATCTCGTGTTTCGTTTCCAATGGACTGCTGCTGGTGACACCCCCCCGGATTTGTTTTGGTTCATGAAGAAGGACACCAGGCTGATGACCCACGAGGAAAGCTTTGTGTACAACAAACTGAAGCTGTGGTCCCTTGCTGACCGGGAGCGTCTGAAAGATCGAATCAGTGCCGGACTTGATGTGATGCATGTGATAGTGGACGCAGTTCGATTCTTGCTTGGATAGCCCGTGTGTGTGTGTGTGTGTGTGTGTGTGTGTGTGTGTGTGTGTGTGTGTGTGTGTGTGTGTGTGTGTGTGTGTGTGTGTGTGTGTGTGTGTGTGTGTGTGTTTGAGTGCGTGTGTATGAGTGCGTGCGTATATGTGTGTATGCATGTAAATTTAAGGGTGTATGTGCGTGCGTTCGTGCGTGTGTTTATGTGTGTGTGTGTGTGTGTGTGTGTGTGTGTGTGTGTGTGTGTGTGTGTGTGTGTGTGTTTGAGCTTGTGGATATGTTTGTGTAGGTATTTATGTATACGTGTGTGTTTAAACGTGGATGTGAATGTATGTGTGCGTGTATATATGTATGTGTGTGTGAGTGTGTGAATGTGTGTGTTTGAGGGAGAACGTGTGTGTGTTTGTGTGTGGGGGGTATGCATGAGAGAGAGAGAGAGAGAGAGAGAGAGAGAGAGAGAGAGAGAGAGAGAGAGAGAAGAGAGAGAGAGAGAGAGAGAGAGAGAGAGAGAGAGAGAGAGAGAGAGAGAAGAGAATAGCTGAACCGACATGCCCCCTAGATTATCACGAATCTGTCACGTGTTAGTGGTGTACAGTTGCACAAGCCATGAAAAAAGAGGGAAGAAGAGACATCGTAATATAGTTTTCTTGTCGCTGACCAGTTTGTTGTTAGATGATGATTTTTGGATTTGTAATATTTTGTGGAAATTCCTCCCCCTTGACAATTGACAATTCCAGTTGTAAGGGTTAATCAAAGCTTATGAAAAAAGGATCTAAATTTATCATGTAACCATGTTGTGGCATCCGTGACATGATGACCTTTTGGGTTGTAATTAAGGAAGTTCTCAATACATAACGTTTTGTGTGTTGTGCCCAGCCCCCCTCCCACTGCCCCCTTGTTAATGGGCATCCTGCCTATAACAATAAACTTTTGTCATTGTCATTGTCATTGTCATTGTCATTCTCTCTCTCTCTCTCTCTCTCTCTCTCTCTCTCTCCTCTCTCTCTCTCTCTCTCTCTCTCTCTCTCTCTCTCTCTCTCTCTCTCTTCTCTCTCTCTCTCTCTCACTACAGCTATGAAGTATTAAGTTATATAATTGGTTGTTACAAACAGAATTATGCTATGTTTTTTGTGTTTTTTCTCCATTTTCTTTGTTATTAGTTTGCTTTTACTAGTTTGTATCATTATAGAAGGCTGGATGTAAAAAAGCAATTGTTATGCTTACTCCTTCACCTTCTGAAAATAAAATTCAATCAATCAATCAATCAATCAATCAATCAATCAATCTCTCTCTCTCTCTCTCTCTCTCTCTCTCCTCTCTCTCTCTCTCTCTCTCTCTCTCTCTCTCTCTCTCTCTCTCTCTCTCTCTGTGTGTGTGTGTGTGTGTGTGTGTGTGTGTGTGTGTGTGTGTGTGTGTGTGTGTGTGTGTGTGTGTGTGTGTGTGTGTTTGAGTGTAATAATGATGTGATGATTGAGATGACAACAGTAATAATGATGAGATGATGGAGAGGAGAGTTGCGTCGATGATAACGATGATGATATGTATGTGCAGTATATTTTCTATAATGTAAATATTGACAGTTATTATGAGGATATGTGTCATTACCACACCACCACCCACCTACTTTATTTTTGTTGCTTGTATTGTGGCCTATGGCCGGAGTACATTAAAGCATTTCAGTGTTCAGTGTTCAGTGTTCAGTGTTCAGTGCTCTCTCTCTCTCTCTCTCTCTCTCTCTCTCTCTCTCTCTCTCTCTCTCTCTCTCTCTCTCTCTCTCTCTCTCTCTCTCTCTCTCTCTCTCTCTCTCTCGGGGGTTGAATAGCCTAGTGGTCAGAACGTTGCGCTAGCAATTTGACGACCCGGGTTTGAATCCGGTTGAGGAGATTTTTCTCTTGGAGTTAACATCAGTGCTGACTCCACTCTCCCCAAAACTCCTTCGGATGAGACTTTAAACCGAGGCCCCGTTTGCGAACGCACGCAGAACATCTTGCGCACACGTTATATGCTGTTCCGCTTTTCGTATGAATAGGCCATCGTGTGCCGGTGGGAACAGGTGACATTTACAAAACCGCATACACACAGGGACTGGATGTAAAAAACCACAAGAGTGCTTATTCCATTATCCTCGATATAAAAGAATAAAAGAATAAAATAAATCAATCTCTCTCTGTGTTGTTTGTCGTTTCCTTTCTCTTCTCTTCTGGTTGTTGTTGTTGGTTCCTTCCTGTTCCATTGTCATCGCCCGCCATCATTTGCTGTAAGCCAGTAGATACTGTGCTGGTCTTCAGGGCTGCCAGTGCATGCTCCTCGTCCGTTGATTTGCTTCCTTCAGGGATGTCTTTCTGTGCATGGTAATCTCTGTGACGTTGTTCTATGCAAGGTTGGGCTAGCCTAGGGTTGTTGAGCCTGGCAGTTCTGTGTGGCTTGGTCTGTGTTTTGTCGTTGCACTGTACTTTCTTTTCAAGTCATTCCAGTATTTGGCAGTGAAGCATCTTTTCCCTCTTCAGTATCTTCTTTGCCTCTGAGCTTGATATCTGTTGTTCACACTCTTTCATACTTCTATATAAGTGAATACATTTAGTTCATAAACAAGGAGTCCCTTTCTCACCATCTCTCTTTTTCCTTCTTGTTTTTCTTTTTTTTTTAAGTTGCAGAGTAATCATATAGTATCATTTTGTTCCTTGCCATTACTTTTGTTTTTCTAAGGTGCTGTATGTTTCATTCTATAGGCAAATCGGCAGAAAAATAATCCAAACAAACTAACAAGCAAACAAACCAGTAAAAAAACAAAAAAAACAACAAAACAAAAACACAAAACACAAAGAACACACACACACACACACACACACACACACACACACACACACACACACACACACACACACACACACACACACACACACACACACACACACAATTAATAAACCCAAACAATTAAGGGAAAAAAAGTAAAATAAATCATCAAAACTTTTGGAAACACACACCACACACACACACACACACACACACACACACACACACACACACACACACACACACACACACACACACACACACACACACACACACACACACACACACTCATTGGTATGTTGGTATGTTCAAAATATCAGCACAATCAAAACGCAATGCCGCATTTTTAGCAGCTCTATCAACCTTTTCATTGAATACTATATTGCAATGAGAAGGTACCCAGCAAAAGGTGACATCAGTGCCTCTTAGGATTAGAAAATGTATAAGATGTAATATTTCAGTGGTAAGTTCTTGTCTTACTTTTGACCCGGAATTTTTAAGGGATTGGAGCACTGATTTTGAATCAACACATAACACCACCTTCACAATAGTCCTAGGAAAATCAAGTAAATAATTTGAAGCCATCAGAATGGCTGTCAGCTCTGCTGTGAAAATTGAGTGGTTTTTTCCCAATGTGGTACAGTTTTTCAACCTGTAATGAAGGAATGATGAAAACTGCAACTGTGGGTTGCTGTGTGAACTCGCCTTATCGCTGAAGAAGAAAAAAAAGCAAACGAATAATGTTACTTGTAGAACTTATTGTTACTTAACGAGTCCTATTGACAGTTTACTATAGTGTTTATGAACATATCAGTAGCTTGTTTGCAAGACAGAGACATTGATCTCGTGCTCTTTTGTTAATTTTCTAAAAAGTTCTGATTGATTGTTTAGGGTTTTAATGTTCACTTTTCGTGTTTTTATTTACTTTTGTTTCTACCATTGGTTATAAGTTCTACAAGTAAAATTATTCGTTTGCTTTTTTGTTGTTGTCTAATATCACTTATGTGAACAGACATTAAACTGAAGAACAACACACACTCACACACACACACACACACACACACACACACACACACACACACACACACACACACACACACACACACACACACACACACACACACACACACACACACACACACACACACACACACACACACACACACACACACACACACACACACACACACACACTCAGACACACGATGTTAGCTGATTTCTAGTTTAAGTAGGTTTTTTTGGTACAGATTTGCTATTGCGTTTCAAGTGAATTACTTCTCAACATAAGCTCTTTCTAAAAAATAACTGTGAGGTTGGCCTTCTTTTTGCCAGGATTATCAAGTGGTTTACTATGTTCCGTGTTGCTTTGGGTGTAAGGTGGTTGTGATAGCCTTAAAAGAGCAGTGGTTCCTGGTATTGTAATAAGTTGTCCTATTCTTGCATTAATCTCTGATTCTACTTTGTGCCATAGTGGTCTGACCATAGGACAAGAGAAAAAGAAGTGTTCTATATAGTTGATTTCTTTTTTGTCACATGTTTGACATTTATTCATAGTTGTTAGGCCCATTTTGTTTAAAAGGATGTTTGGGGGGTATATGTTGTGTAGTATTTTCCATTCTAGTAGTATTTCTTTGGTGCCTTCAAATGCGCAGGTCCAGTGGATGGTTTCTAATTCTATGTTTAGTTTCTTTTTCTAGAAGTTGTACGCACATGGCACAGCATCTACGTGTTATGGTCAAGTTGATTAACAGATTTCTAAAATCTCAATTTTTCATAGACTGAAGCGACTGGCTTGTTCGGCATAATTATATTTATTGGGTCTAGCTTGTCGTCTTCTGTGAGAAGTAGATGGTTGCTATTTTGGACTTTGGTGAAAGCACATTTGACCGCATTCTAGTAAGCGGTGCGCTGCTTTCCCAACTCTAGTTTCTATTTGCTGGAGGGTGATTAGTTCTCCTCTTTCAATGTCATTTATTGTCAACATTCCTTATATATAAAGATTTATTTTTAAATTGGAAATTATGATTATGCCATAACTTTTCTCTTCGTATTGATCCATTTTTTTGTTTTAGATTGATCCAAGCATGTACCACTCTGAGCCAAAAAGGTTCCCTGTGGATGATCGGTCAACGTCTTTCAAACTTGTGTGGGTGGAGAGTAGATCAAAATTCTTGCAGACTTTTGAGCACATGTCTCTTGGAAAGGCTTTCCATTTACTAACAAGATTCCTATTTATGAGTTTCAGTATCCATGATAGGAGGAATGCTTCTTGCATGATTTTTAGTTCAAATAACTCTAGGCCACCATTTCATATGTCCTGCATTAATACTTTACGTTCTGTTTTTTCAATGCTTTTTTTGTGTTATACTTTTTTTCCAAAAAAATGTGTACAGTACTCTGTTGATCTTTGTTAAGACATCTTCTGGGATCCAACGGATTGCATTAGAAATGTTTAGGCTATTACTATTTTGCCATTTATACTTAAGTTTCTCCTGGACCATTGTCGCATGGTTCTTCTCATGGTTTCTAACTTTTTTGACCAGTTATCCTCCATCTGACATGCACTGATGTCATTTCTGAAATAAACTCCTAATATTTTAAGTTGTTTCCCCCATTTTAGTTTGTAGTATTTCTGTTCATTAAATTTACTTCTACAGAGCCACATAGCTTTTGTTTTATGTTTGTTCACTTCCAGTCTAGAGATTTCAGCAAAGGCCTGGAATACTTTAATCACCGCCTCTAAGTCACTTTTGTCCTTTATATACAGTGTTGTATCATGTGTATACTGTTGCATTTTTAGAATGTTATTTAATAGGTCATTACTTTCTGCGTTTGGTATCGCTAATCCTTTTATTTGATTATTGCTTCGCATTTTTAATGCCAGTAGCTCAACTGCTAGCACAAGAAGTAAGGGAGAAAGCGGGCAGCCTTGACGTATACCTCTTTCTACTTTAAAGGATTCAGATATCCAGGCGTAGTGGTTTATGCAGCTTTCTGTTTGTGCGAAAACGGTTTCTATCCGTGTTAAGAAGTTTTGGCGAAATGCGTATTATTTGAGAGTGATTGGACGCCAGTTTTCTCTTGGCAAATTTTTTTCCTTTATGTACCAGTGTAATAATTCATTTCCGCTGTGTCTGTGTTGTATGTATTTCCTGAAAAGAGTGTAGATGTGTGCTGTAAAGCTTTGTTTTGATCTGTGGCCAGAAAAAAAAAAAAAAACTCCGTGGTGAGACCATCACTACCTAGGGCTAAGCCATTTTTCATTTGTTTTAGAGCTTCTCCAATGTCTGCTTCACTTATTTGCTGTTCAAAGCTTTATATTTCATGATCGTCTAGGGTTGGTGTATGATGAGCTGGGCCTAAGAAATTGGCAATGTAAGTGGTTTCTCTGTTGTTGTTTTTCTAGGTCCTTTTCATATAAGTGTGAATAAAATTCAACTTGCTCATGCATAACACTCCACTGGTCTTTTACAATATTGCTATCCTCATTTTTTATTTGAGTTGTCATGTTGGCTGTAGAATTGTTTTTCTCTAAGCTAAGTAAATATGCGGTATTTCCCCCCTTCTTCTATGTATTGTGTTCTAGATCGTGTTTGTGCACCTTGGGCTTTGACTCGGGTCTTAAGTTCTAATTCTGATTTAATTTTATTCATTTCAGTTTAAGAGTCTGATTGTTTATTTCATATGCAAGTCTATTTTCTATTTGATTTAGTTTTACCAGTAGCTCATTCAGATACTTCTTTTTCTTACGCTGCTGATTTTGGCAATGTGATATTGACATTTCTCTTATCTTTATTTTGTATAATTCCCATTTGTCATGTGGGTTCTTCTTTGAATGTCGAGATGGCATTTTTCATGTTGATATGATGTGTCCTTTATAAGACTACTATTAAATTTCTAATATATAATTATGAGGTGCAAGGGTTTTGTGGTTTGAGTGTGGGAAAGATGCAATTTCGCTATGCTCTAGATAAGGTAATGGTTTGTTTAAAATGAAGATATAATCTAAGCGTCTAGCTTGTGAATGTTTTTTCTGGATGTTTTAATCTCCATGTGTCTTTAAAATCTAGGTATAATATAAGTTGGTGTAGGGAATCAAGTTCTGTATTGTTATGCTTCTCACCTGTTACAATATCTTCCTCATTATTCATGACCGTGTTAAAATCTCCTAGCACAATGAGAGATGAATCTATCTTGCAATGGTTATCCACTACTTCATATAAATGATCAAAGAAGTCTACTTTGTCCTCGGAGATTGAGGGGCATAACATATCAGCTAAAAATGTATTGTCATCTAAGGATAATTTCATTATTAAAATGCGGTTATCTTTCTAAACGCATTGTGTTTTTTCTACCCATTTTTTGGTAATCAATATTATTTGCCCTAAAATGTGGTTACTGCCTAAAGAATAAAATACCCCCCCCCCCCCCCCCCCCCCCACTGGAGTTCCCATTGCTCTACTTCTTTAATTGATGATATATGGCATTCTTGTAGGGCAATTACGTCAAACGTTTCTTTTCAATGAAGCCAAATGTACTATATCTTTTTCGTTTGTTTTTAGACCCCTTACATTTAGGGTGGTAATTTTAATTTTATCCACGTCTACTGACAGAAGGAAGGAACGTGGCAGGATGGTTAAGATGTTCGCCTGCCAATTCGTAAGCCGTGAGTTTCTGGGTTCGTACCCATCCTCGCCCTTTCTTCCCATTTTGACGAAAAAATCGAAATGAATGTCAAAGTCATTCGGATGAGACTATAAACCGAGGCCCCGTGTGCGAATGCACGCAGAACATCTTGCACACACATTCAAACCCCGTTCTGCCTTTCGGAAGAGCAGGCCATCGTGTGCCGGTAGGAGCGGATGACAAAATTTTATATAAAAAAACCACCATGCACACAGGTGTCGTGTTTAGACACCATCCCCGAGGAAAAATCGGGGAGTTGGGAGTCCCAGGGCGGCTCGGGGCTGTATATGGCAACGTTCTGATGGCTCCTGCAACGGTACTGGAACCATTCATATCGGTCATTGCCTTTCCAATGGATCATTCCAGTGGCGTGGAGAGGAGGGATCTGCTGCATGGGTAACAGCTTGCCCTCCATACTTACTTACCCAGGCTTTGCGCTCTAAAGACAAGAGCACAACTCCATAGTCTTCCGAGACTGATGGGTGCCTACTACTACTACTTACTACTACTGACAGAAGTAGAAACTATAAAGTCGTTAGTTCGTGTTCATAGCCAGGCGGTCATCCAAGGACAGAGGGAGGGAAAGGGGGGGGGGGGGGGTGTCTAGGTGACCCTTGCCATGTTAACCTCTTGTGTACCCTCTGTGCTATGGAAGGGAACACCTGGGCTCAGCCCTGCTGTGATGCCTCTTTGCTTGCCCACAAAGAGTAGGCGACCTTCGAGCTGAGAGAGACCTGGCCGATTTTTGTTGTTTTTTGCCTTAGCCCCATTTGCATTGGTCTTAGCGTTGGAAGGTGTGTGGCTGGGCCAATTACCTCACTGGTCATGGTTTGTTGTTCTGGGCTATGTTTACGTTGCATAGCCATAGGGAAAGAAAGAACCCTATTTTTTCTTGTCCCCTGTGCTGGTCATGTGCATGTGTGGTGCTTCTTGCTGGTCTTCTTGTTCTGAGGGTGGTGGAGGGGGAGGGGCTGTTTGGGGGGAAGTAGGGGGCAAGGGTGGTGTCAGGGAACACTAAGGAGAGCCACTTGTGTGTCCCATCTGGTAGCATACATGACATCGAAGTTCTGTGTATGCACATTCTGCAGTGGTGTGGCTTTTTGCCAGGCATCTGCTGCAGGCTGCTGGGGTCTGGCCTCTATGGAAAATGGACCGACTTGGATTGTTTTAGATAGAGGCTTATTTGGAGGTAAAAAAATTGGGGGGGGGGGGGGGCGGGATAGCTAACTGGTCAGAGCTCTCGCTTTCCCCTAGTCAAGTTAAGCAGTGTCGAGCGTGGTTCTCAGTTGGATGGGTGACCGTTTGCGCGCCTTGGCTACAGTACAGTCCCCCAGTTCACCCAGCTGTAAATGGGTACCTGCCCTCTTTAAAGTCAGGGAAGGTAAAGCAGCGAGGGAGAGGAGATGGGCGCCATCCTCAATATGCTGGCCCCTAGAGAAGCTGAGGTGTCTGATGCCTTGCTCCCCTACGACCACACAGGTTATGGGACACCTTAACCTTTACCTTACCTTATTTGGAGGGTCAACAAATATGAACCGCTGCCCTGTCTTCCAGCGGGTCAGTTTGCCATCCACACGATCCCTTTCTTCTATAATATTGGATCTCAGTTTTGCCAGTTTTTCTATCGTGCACTGAATGTCCTTGTTGTCATAAGACAACGGTAGGTTACTGATTATTACTTTAAGAGGAGTTTGTCTTTCCGAACCATTGTCTTCTCTAACGATGGTCTGTCTTTTGGTTGGATTTTTATTCCCCCTAGCACGACACCGCGTGTTAAAAGGGCTATACGTGCGTCAAGGTTTTTTGCGTAGATACGCCACAGATTACCAATTCTCTGAGCACCCTCTACAGTTTCAAAACCACTTGTTTTTTCTGCTGCTGAACAGATTTCTGCCACTGAATAAGAAACTTCTGCTGCTGGCAATTGTTTGTTGAGCAGAAATACCGGTTCTACGACAGTGTTTTGTCTTTCGGCCATGTCGCCTCGCGTGTGACACGCGGAGAATATATGTCACTTTTCACATCACACATCTACTGAGCGCCAACCAAATGGATAAAACAAACTTAAAAAAATATATGATTAAGCGAAAATACTTTCCTGATCACTCCATGT
>CM060319.1:37936330-37958830 GCA_030674155.1 Stramonita haemastoma | reverse complement strand
AGGTGTCCTCAGCCTTAAGATGTCCTTACAATGTTACTTGCAAAATACGTTTTCTTTTTTTTCAAAAATTGATGTGATGAACCGATGAAGCCGAAAGTAGAGTAATATTAGAATGACTAGTATGAATGTCATTCAACCTGACACCACGTGGCACAGGGCTAGCTAGTAGGTTGGATTCTTGGCAGAAAGGTCATATCATCTTTTTTAACTGTTGTGTTCAGCAACTTTTTAGGACCTTGTTGTATCAAACTATGCAAGCTTTCTTCCAGTCGATAATCATAACACTTCAAATCAGTATAATTTTAATCCTAAGTTTGAAAGACATTCCAAGATTTTTTAAAAATCGTCTACCATTGTTGGAGGCGGAATAGCTAAGCGGTCAGAGCGCCCGCTTTCCCCCTGTCAAGTTGAGCAGCGTCGAGCGTGGTTGCCAGTTGGATGGGTGACCGTTTGCGCGCCTTGGCTACAGCACTGTCCCCCCAGTTCACCCAGCTGTAAATGGGTACCTGCTCTCTTTAGGGTCAGGGAAGGTAAAACAGCGAGGGAGAGGAGATGGGCGCCGCCCTCAATATGCTGGCCCCTAGAGAAGCTGAGGTGTCTGATGCCTTGCTCCCCTACGACCACACAGGTTATGGGACACCCTTACCTTTTTTTTTTTTTTTTTTTTTTTTACCTACCATTGTTTTCTTTAAATTAACGATATGTATGACCGAGTCTGCCTTTGAAAAAGGAAGGAAGAGAGACGAGTTTTATGCCAGTGCATGTTAAGAAATCAGTATTATGACCAAATTCTCTTATTTTAATTGAAAAATTACTCAGAAATACAGAACAAAAGAATAGATAGATAGAGAGCCATTTGATTTACAGAAAGCATGTTTAAATCCTCTTTAAAATATTGGACGCAGCAACACCTTTAGAATGTCATAAGTGATTGTGTTTGTCATCGATAATCAACTACAGGATTTGCTTTGTTTTGTTAGATTGTTATCACATTAGAGATTATGTACATTTTTGGGTTACAAATGCGTTTAGTTGTTGTTTCAGTGGCATGCATCCATCCGAGCATGGTTTTTCTCCTGGTGGCATTCTAAAGTGTTCGTCACTGGCTGGCTGTCAGCCATTTGAGACACAAGCCGCCTCTTCACATGCCAGCGGGGGAAGCAAGACTGTTATAAATGAACTGCTAAGAGGGGAAACAGCACCCCTTGGAAAAACGGCACTCCTTACTTATTCCTACTCAAGATTCTCCCACTTCTCCAGACAACAACATCACCTCGTACATAACAGAGGAGAGGAGAGAGGAGAGGAGAGAGAGAGAGAGAGGAGAGAGAGAGGAGAGAGAGAGAGAGAGAGAGAGAGAGAGAGAGAGAGAGAGAGAGAGAGAGAGAGAGAGAGAGAGAGAGAGAGAGAGAGAGAGAGAGAGAGAGGAGAGAGAGAGAGAGGGAGAGAGAGAGAGAGGAGGAGAGAGAGAGAGGAGAGAGGAGGAGAGAGGAGAAGAGAGGAGAGAGAGAGAGAGAGAGTTAGTTCTCAAACCTGTGTTGTAGATCTCCCTCTGACCAAAAGTATGTATCTCTTAAGCTTAAACTGTTTCTCTCATATCATAATGCAATGACCGCTCTGAAATTGTATGAACTGAGTGAAAGAACTTTTAGATTAAAACGCAGATAGGATCAGCGGCAGTAACAGCCAGAGCCCTTGGCTCATCATTTAAACCAAAGCTGGTTGTTTATTCAATAAATTGAAGAAACAATACACAGGATGGTTGTGATTGGTACTAAACAATTAAGGCTAAGCAGTTTTGTGCTTCGATCATTACAAAAACAAATACTGATTAATTGGGTTTTTCGCCTTCCACGATTTGGCATCATAGGTAGGCATCCGTTAGTCTCGGGAGACTATGGAATTGCGCTCTAGTCTTTAGAGCACAAAGCCTGGGCAAGTAAGTGTGGAAGGCAAGCTGTTACCCATGCAGCACACTCCCTCACCCCACCCCACCCCCCCTTCTCCCCCTCTCCACGTCGGTGGAATGGTCCATTGGAAAGGCAATCGCGGAAACGAATGGTTTCAGTGCCGTCGCAGGAGCCGATCGTTGCCATATCGGCCTACAGCTCCGAACCGCCCTGAATAATCCAATTCCCTGATTTTTCCTCAGGGATGGTGTCTAAACACGACACCTGTGTGCATGCTTTTTTATAATTTGATTTTTATTATTTTCATTTTGATGTCGTCCCCTCATAAACAGCCTTACCCATCTACACACAAGCTTTCTCACACACATGCACACGCACTCACACACATACACATACACACACGCGCACACACACACACACACACACATACACACACACGCACACACACATACACACACATACACATACACATACACATACACACACACAAACACACACACATACACACACACACACACACACACACACACACACACACACACACACACACACACACACACACACACACACACACACACACACACACACACACACACACCACATCATAGTGTCGGACTTAATAATGCTAGCTCGCACGGTGTTATATTCAGATCTAGCAAAATGAAAGCTAATACATTTATGCAACAAATATATACTTTATCATAATTGTAGTTTTCATTCGATACACCCTTACCCACCCATCTACACATATGCACACGTACACAAACACGCGCCTGCGCGCACGCGCACACACACACACACACACACAAACACACTCGCGTGCGCGCGCAGGCACACACACACACACACACACACACACACACACACACACACACACACACACACACACACACACACACACACACACACACACACACACACACGTGGTCAGAACATTGTGCTGGGAATTTGACAACCTGAGTTCGATTCCCGTTGGAGGGAATTTTTCCCCTGGAGTTAACATCAGTGGTGACTCCACTCTCCCCAAAAGTCTTTTGGATGAGACTGTAAACCGAGGCCCCGTGTGCGAACGCACGCAGAACATCTTGCGCACATGTTAAATCCTGTTCCACTTTTCGTAAAAGCAGGCCATTGTGTGCCGCTGGGAACAGATGACAATATTTACACAACTGCATACACACGGGAACTGGATAAAAAAGCACATGAGTCGATATCCCATTATCCTCGATATAAAAGAAAAAAATTAAAAAGAAACAAATTAAAAAGAAACAAAATAAAATAGATAAAAATAAAACGCACACACGCACGCGCACACACACACACACACCTACACACACGCGCGCGCGCGCGCGCGCGCGCGCTCATACTCACACTTACACACACGCGACTTTGCTTCAGCATAATACAGATTGTTTGAATTCAGCCTCTGAATACATAAAAAAAAACATAAGTAAGTAAGCATAAGTAAACATAAGTAGCTAGTGCTACAATTGATACAGAATAGTTTTATGATTTGTCTTTTTTAGGGAGGGGAATCAATCAATAAAAACAACCACTCACTCACTCACTCAAATTCCTTTATTTCGAGGATACCAAATAAACAATCATGTGCCCTTTTAATCAAGTACCTGCCCTTATCACATGTATTATTATAATAAAAATAAACAAAATAACAAAAACAGAGAAAGAGATAGACAGACAGACAGACAGGAAGACATACAGGAAGACAGACAGACAGACAGACAGAAAGAGAGGAAGAGAGAGAGGAAGTGTGTGTGTGTTTGTTTATCTATTTATCTATTTATTTATTTAACTATTTTATATCGTGGACAAAACTGTCCACTGTGACAAAACTCTGTGTGTGTGTGTGTGTGTGTGTGTGTGTGTGTGTGTGTGTGTGTGTGTGTGTGTGTGTGTGTGCGTGTGTGTGTGGTGTGTGTGTGTGTGTGTGTGTGTGTGTGTGTGTGTGTGTGTATGTGTGTGTGTGTGTCCGCCCGCGCATGTGTGCCTGTGCTTGTGTCTGTGTCTGTGTCTGTGTTTGTGTATAAGGCAGAAGAGGGATAGGGGCTTTATTTTCTGAAGAAAAAAGTACATACCTGAATAATAAAAAATGCGTCTTCATTGTAGAACACTGACTTTTCATGCCATTGATTCATTGTTCCCCTCTTGTGTTTCAAGTGCAAATTTAAAATCCTCGTCATCTGGTTCAAGCATTGATTTTCTTTTACCCTATTTTCACAAGAAGGCACTCGGTGTGTAACTCTGTTTTTTCATTGTTTGCTAATGCTGGTCACTTCTTGGTGCTCTGTCAGCCTTTCAGTGCACAGACTGCTCCTTACATGTCAAGAGGTGAATGGGAACAAAGAAAGGCGGGAAGCAATGTAGGGGGGGGGGGGGGGGGGGGAGATTCACACAAATATGAAATGAAAAAGGTTTCTTGCAGATTCTTTCAAGCAGCAACACTATCACATATTCTTAATTCCTCCTTATTGAATCATTTGACACCAATTATTGTTTGTCATATGAGCTAAAATGTGTTACACTGCCATTAAGAGCCTGATATGTCAAGCCCAACACATCCAGCTTTAGTGAGGAAGAGAACAGTTATATTGAAGTCTCTCTTAAGATAAAGGCAGGATAATGGACCAAGAAGACACAAAATAGACGGAAGTCTGGGACCACACAGTCGAGCTTCATCCACTTTAAGGATGCAAATTCGAGAGTGTTGCTCAGATTACCCGACCAACACTGCAGTTGTCTGTATCTCTCAGGCCCGATTGATGCCGGTATATATGATGATAATAAGCATAGAGAACAACCCTGTCAAGTAGTTTCAAAGTGGATGCACTTCCACAACAGCATCATTACATCATCCTCATCGCCATTGATCATCTTGCAATAATAAAAATTGCCTCTCATTCAGTGCCCCCCCCCCCCCCCCCCCATTGCTCTCTTGGTGACCTCAGATTTGGTTTGCCCATACACTTCTGTGCCTGTGGTGAGTTTGTGTCAGAGCCCTTGGGGTTGGGCATTCGCAGGGGATCAGTCGTTGGAGGAACGTTGTGGTGGTCGCCACCTTAGGTGGGTGACTCAGTCTGGCTCCGCGACTGAGCTAATACCGTCGTTAGTAGGTGGCTTAGTAGGTGGTGTCCTGCGTATGTTAGCTCAGAATAGGCACCACTGAACGCCGCCAAAGTGACCAAGCAGAAGTGAAGGGCCCCTCTGGCTGGTGGCCCCATGGTGGCCTAATATTGATGGGCTCCCTGTGGACTCCCGACCCCAGGAGATGAGACAACGAATCTGGGTATGGCTGTGGCAGGGAGATTGAAATGAGTGGCGTGGGAGCAACAGGACGGAGGTATCACAGAAGACAGGCAACAAAAAAAATAAAGATTTACAAAACTGCATACACTTGGATGTAAAAAAGCACTGGATGTAAAAAAAGCATGAGTGCTTATTCCATTATCCTTGATATAAAAGAATTAATACATAAATTTTGTCTCTGTCTCTCTGTCTGTGTCTCTCATAGTTTAAATAATGTGTAACAGAGTGCAGACATTTGATATGCAACGTCAGCAGGGTCAGACAGTGGAAATGTGGCCTCTAAATAGAGGATTCATAAATAGTAAATTTACCGCAATGGGCAAAGTGTATGCAAGGGTGGTTTTGATCATCCTCCGAGGATACAGAACATGGCACAATGCGCAGGTGTGTTCTAAATATAGACACACAGGCACACCACGCTGTGATTTGCAGTTCTGAATCGCGTGGAAAGTAATCTAATTACCGTCCCATCACATCCCCCATCGCTGACTTTGTGCCACGTCCGAGGCACAGTGGGTACTGACCAGCGTATTTGATGCTCAAATCAGTAGCCATCAGTAGCCCAAAGTTCTTTCCATCCTGCATGCTTGCAGCGCCATTTTGTAAGAGTGTGCAGATATTTGATCTGCCACGTCTCTGTACAACTTCTCTGCAATGACAGCAGAGTCAGACATTGGGAATGTGGCCTCTAAATAGAGGTTGCATAAATATTACATATTACTGCAAAGGGCAAAGTGTATGCAGCCATGTTTTTCAATTGCCCCCCAAGGATACAGAACATGGCACAATTTTCCGCGGGTGTGTTCTAATCATAGACACACGACGCTGAAATTGGCGGTTCCGATCACGTGGGAAGTAATTTAGTTACCATGGTATGCATTAGAATATCCCCCACAGAAGATTTTTGACTGTATCTCTTACCATAGCTCAAATACAAATTTATGAATGTATTACTTTGCATAGACATCTTTTATATGTGCATATATATTTATATGCATATACGTATATATATATAATGTTATCATTATCATCATGTGTACTACTATGTATTATTGCATACACTAGTACACTGTACCAGCTTTTGCTCCAACAAACTTGCTGTATTCAAGCCAAGCTGCCTTCTTCGGGGCTGTGGTGTGCCACAAGACTGGCGCCATGCACATCGATGATGCTAGTAATGTGCATGCACACAGTAGAGCACTTTCTTGGTGATGTGGGCTCTGTTACTGTGCAAATGTCAGGGTAGGACAGGACTCAAACCAGCCCTTTGTTACATATTATCAAAATGTGCCTTATTCTTGGGAAGGGGGGTTGCATGCACGCATGCATGTGCGCACTTGTGTTTGTGTGTTTGTTTTGTATGTGTGTGCTTTTGGCAGTGGCCCTTGACTTTGTTGTGGTGCATCATAGTGTATTTCATCATTATTATTATGTGTACTACAACGTATTATTGCGTACACTGTACCAGCTTTTGTTCTGATAAACTTGGGCTCTGTTACTGCACAAAAGTTGTTGTAGGATGGACTCAAACCTGCCTTTAATCACATCTTCTTAAACATGTAGAATCCACTGTTTTAATGTAGTGCTTAATAAGATGGAAAATCAAACTGAACAATGGTGGAACATGAATCTAAACAATCAAATGACATAGAACAACATTCTTCCCCATGGGGATTTCGGGGACCTGTCAGTGTAAATAGCATCCTCACTTTATGAAAATTCTGTGCCATGAATTGGCTCTTTTATATTCCTCTCTTTGTTTTTGCCCTGTTTCTTTTCTTCTTGTCACCTCCATCTCGTATATTTTCTGCCTTCTTGGTCCGTTCTTCTGCTTGAATCTAGAGAGACCTAACATAATTTCCTTCCCCATGCCAAAGTTGAATGTACTGGTGCTGACTAGTCAGGTGCTTAACGCAGCAGCGTGACACAGTTTTGGTCATATAACAGTAGTTGCTACCTAAGCGTTTTTCGAAGAAGAATACCTGCATTCATGTTTGGTTTGTTAATATCTTAGAGTGTACAACAAAACAAGTACAGGGCAATGTTTTATTTCAAAACTGGGTGGGGATAGATGGGTCTTGTAAACTCATACTTTGTGTTTTATGTGTCGTGAGAGTATTCAGTGTAGTAGCTTTTATGACACAAATTTGAAAACGCAGATCAAACTGCCTCACCATAGCTGCAGGTCTATTTGCCTCTGGTGCGTCTTTGATGGCTGGATGTACGAATGGAAATGAAAGACAATGCAAAAGTAGGAAAGGCCACGTTACTTTGCAATGGCTAATCTTCATGGCAGTACTATCTTAATGTCTATTGCTTTCTGTTTTGTGTTCTTGTATCATAAGAGAACAACAGAAAAGGAGGATGGAATACAAAACACAGAAGAGGGGAAGAGGAAGACCGGGCACTTATGTTGTTATTTCCATTTCAGAAAGAAATTTTCAAAACTTACTAGCCAGCCCAGCTAAGTTTTAAAAACAATAGTTGATACAACTAAAAAAAACCAACTATTTATAAATAGGTAACTTCAAATTTTTGGTTTGCATACATAATTATGATCATAGCACAAAACTGAAAGCCTAATGACACAGTGGCACATCATTCTGACATTCTTTAGATGACACAAGTCATTCCAGGCTGACATTTTTTTCAGTATTTTGTGGCTGTATGCTGTAGGCTTGTCACAGAACGGCCACGGCCCTGGTATGTTTGTGTGTTGTGGAACCTCTAGCTCAATGGATGTAGGGGGATTTAGAAAAGGCTCCTTGAGAAGTGTCGACTTGTTTTCCGAGATGCTGACTCTGATCTGCTTACTGTCTCCTCTGTCTGACAGTGCCTGAAATATTTCAGGCATATGGCAGCATCATTAGCAGAGGGCCTCTCTGCAGGGTGGATAACTCCCGTCTTCGCACTTCTGCTGTTTATTTGTTTATTTGTGTGTTTGTTTTGTTGGGCTCATACTGTGTTTGTCTTCATGGTTCTTCTTCTGGGTCTTAGTCACTGCACTGTGTGAATGATAGGTGCTTCTCTCTGTTTCTGTTTGTCTGCCTTTGTCTTTGTCTCATCAAGAAAGCAATATTCTTGCTTTTGCTTTGATTGGTTTTGGTTTCAATTCATATTCTATTTTTAGGAACCCAGCGACAAGTGTTATGTGGAATAATGTGATAATGATATTTAAATATAGGAACTCTATGATTCATTCCTGTAAAGAAAAAAATCAAAATGTTCCTGGAACTCTTTACTCTCCTTTGCCTATCATCCTAGAATGTGAAACAAAAAGTAGAAAACTGTTTTCTATATTTCATGTCCTTAGATGTTCCTTTAGAATATGTTCGTCATATCTAACACGGCTGATTCTATCCTACTATTCTATTCAAATTTCTACACGTTTTTCAACTGATAGCCTGGTTCCTCTAAAACCTTGCCACATGGTCATTGTCCTCAGTACCTACAGTGCTGGTTAGAGCAGGTCATTGCCCTCAGTACCTACAGTGCTGGTTAGAGCAGGTCATTGCCCTCAGTACCTACAGTGCTGGTTAGAGCAGGTCATTGCCCTCAGTACCTACAGTGCTGGTTAGAGCAGGTCATTGCCCTCAGTACTACAGTGCTGGTTAGAGCAGGTCATTGCCCTCAGTACCTACAGTGCTGGTGTTGTGTTAGAGCAGGTCATTGCCCTCAGTACCTACAGTGCTGGTGTTGTGTTAGAGCAGGTCATTGCCCTCAGTACCTACAGTGATGGTTAGAGCAGGTCATTGCCCTCAGTACCTACAGTGCTGGTGTTGTGTTAGAGCAGGTCATTGTCCTCAGTACCTACAGTGATGGTTAGAGCAGGTCATTGTCCTCAGTGGTTAGAGCAGGTCATTGTCCTCAGTACTACAGTGCTGGTTAGAGCAGGTCATTGCCCTCAGTACCTACAGTGCTGGTGTTGTGTTAGAGCAGGTCATTGCCCTCAGTACCTACAGTGCTGGTGTTGTGTTAGAGCAGGTCATTGCCCTCAGTACCTACAGTGCTGGTGTTGTGTTAGAGCAGGTCATTGCCCTCAGTACCTACAGTGCTGGTTAGAGCAGGTCATTGCCCTCAGTACCTACAGTGCTGGTTAGAGCAGGTCATTGCCCTCAGTACCTACAGTGCTGGTTAGAGCAGGTCATTGCCCTCAGTACCTACAGTGCTGGTTAGAGCTGGTCATTGCCCTCAGTACCTACAGTGCTGGTTAGAGCAGGTCATTGCCCTCAGTACCTACAGTGCTGGTATAGAGCAGGTCATTGCCCTCAGTACCTACAGTGCTGGTTAGAGCATGGTCATTGTCCTCAGTACCTACAGTGCTGGTGTTAGAGCAGGTCATTGTCCTCAGTACCTACAGTGCTGGTTAGAGCAGGTCATTGTCCTCAGTACCTACAGTGCTGGTTAGAGCAGGTCATTGCCCTCAGTACCTACAGTGCTGGTGTTGTGTAGAGCAGGTCATTGCCTCAGTACCTACAGTGCTGGTTAGAGCAGCACAAAACAAGTCAGTAGATGATCATCAGTACACGGAGTGACATGCCAGCTATGCCATTGCACGGTGGATCTTCACTGCACGTTCATTGTCACTGACAATGTGCTGGCACCAACTCTAGACCCCCCCAAAATGCACTGCCTGCATTTTTTTTACGGCTTTGTTCCCATCTTCCTCGTGGGAAGATGATTTCACAGGCCTCTTCTGCTGCTGTCGGCAGCTTCCTGCTGTTGGGTATGGAGCAGAATTTCATCTTTCGAGTGGCATTTAGTAGACTACGTTATAACATGGTTCACTGTTAAGCTCTGTTAGCATGCACATTTTCTTTAAAAAAATTTTTTTTTAAGGTGCTTATATTATGTAAGAGTCAACATTTGATTACCATGTTGTATGCTCAACAGCATGAGGTTGAGACATGACTGCCAACAGACTGAGTACTGAGCAATGACTGCTCTAAACAACACACTGTAGTATGAGGGAAAGACTCTAACCACCAACGTAGGTACTGAGGACATGACCTGCTTAACCAGCAGTGGTCTGAGACAATGACCTGCTCACACACTGTAGGTACTGAGGCAATGACTGCCTAACAAACACCCATGGTACTGGGCAATGCCCTGCTAAAACACAGCACTGTGGGTATGAGCATGACGTTAACCAGCTGTAGTACGATCTAGGTGTACGCGCCTGCTCGAGAAAAGTCTGTGGAGTTCGTGTTCTACCGTTTGCAAAACTTTTTCCCCATCCATTAGACCCTGAGTGGTGGTCTGGGCGCTAGTCTTTCGATGAGACAGTAAACCGAGGTCTCGTGTGTTACGCATCACTATTTAGCGCTACGTAAAAGAACCTACGGCAACAAGGGGGGTTGACCCTGGCAAAATTCTGTAGAAAAAAGCACTCTGATAGGGAAACAAATACAGTTGCATGCAGGAAAAAGAAAAAAAAATGGGTAGGAGCTGCACTTGTGGCGACGCGCTCTCCCCGGGGAGAGCAGCCCGAATTTCACACAGACAAATCTGCTGTGACATAAACTAAAGTGGTACAAAATACAAATACAAACATTCTCACAGTATATCATAACAGATTTTATGAATTTGTTGGGTTTTTTCCGTGTTTAATGGTCATCAAAGAATCTGGTGTATCAACCTAAAATAATTACTTAATGCTGAAAAGGAAATATCCTGATTTCAAAATTTAATGTTATTCCAATTTTGTTCCTTTTCTTTGTTGATTGGTTATGTTTTACTCTGCACGCACGTGTCCGTGTGTATGTGTGTGTGTGGAACATCTGGCCCAAACACCGTTGTGGCGGTGACAACACCTGATGATCTATTCAAACTTGGCATGGACACCGTGACTATGGCCTGTTTGGACTTTCGCACCTGGTCCTGCAGTCCTCTTCTGAATAGGGAGACACTGGAGGATCACTTCGTTTACTTTCAAGTTTGTGTGTTGAGTGTCATCGTTTTCCCCGTAGAAGCCTGACAGATGTTACCCAGATTTCATCACGTGAGTTCCTCTTTTCTTCTATAACACCTTGCCCTGCCTTCATTGTCTTCAAGTTCCACTTCACAATTGGCCACAAACTTTTCATCTCATGCCACAGCTTTACCACAGTGTTCTAAAATCATAAGAAATCCTTCTGTTTCCTCATTTTATTCTTCAGTTCATTGTGTAGTTGACTCTGCCTTGTATTCTACTAATAGTCATGTTGTTTCTTCGTCAGTAGCAGTGCCTGTGTATGTAATTAACACATCTTCTTCACCATGTGCAGCATCTTCCGAAATTTGTACACATTCACAAAACATGCACAGTAGACAGAATGAATCTTGTGTTTCTCAGATCACAAATGAAATAAATAAGACTGTAGGTGCAAGAGTTTAAGCTCTCTTATGCAGAAACATGTGCCACATGATGTAAATGTGTGTGCTGTATCTTCATGCTTGTGTAAATCACCATGGATAAATCAAAAAATTATAATAGAAAGCAACACTGAAAGTAAAATTGACTCAGATCAAAAAAGCAAAAAATGTCATAAGAAGGTAAATGAAGATTATATCCTACCACATTCATGTCTAAGCATTTTGTTGTTAAGTGTCTGTGGTTTACGCAACCATCTAAAATGTAGGGATTTTGTGGGTTATATCACTAGTTTTGATTTGATGGTCTTTGTTGAAACAAAGACAGATCAGCTAGATTTGGATTTCTTTGTTGATGTATTTGATAAAATGGGATTTTCCATTGATATCTGAGCAGAAAAAATATGAATAACCGTTCAGGTGGTATTGCTTCAGTAATAAAAAAAAAAGTCATTGTGAAATACATTAAAACTTTAGCAAACAAACACAATCACGTTTTATGGTTTTTGATAGATCAACAGATATCAGGGTTTGACAAACCTGTTTTAGGTGGAGTAGTCTGTATTCCTCCAGAGGGCTCACGATATAGTAGTGTTGATTTATTTTGATGATATTGAAACTTCTGTGACCTTATTTATTTTATTTATTTATTATTTATTTATTTATTTATTTATTTATTCTTTCATATCGAGACAACAGAATAAGCAATCATGTGCTTTTTTCATCCGGTCCCCGTGTGTATGCAGTTTTGTAAATTTGTCATCTGTTCCACCGGCACACGATGTAAATATAACTGTCCTGTGTTGTTATTGGGTGATTTCAATGCAAATACCAAATGCAATAATGATTACATTGACTAAGATCCAGATGAGTAGATCAGAATGTTTATATTCTTGAGGATTGTAGTGCTGATCCAAAACCTAGATGTTCAAAGGATCAGCACCGAATCAATAACTATGGGTATCGGCTACTTGATTTGTGTAAAGCCTAGTGTCTGTTTATCTTTAATGGTCGTTTAGGAAGGGATGAGGGGGTGGTCAATTATACAAACTGTGGTAATGCTATACTTGATTATGTTCTCGGTACAAGCGACTTTTTTCCATTTCTAGATGATTTTTATGTTGCACCCTTTAATGCTGTTATGTCTGATGTACACTGACCAATAGAAGTAACAATAAGCATAAAGAAACAGGAAGTTGATGCAGGCACTAGTTTAAATATTCCAGATACAACACATGATCGCCTAGGAAAACAACAACCAAACCATTCGAACTGAGTCTGAAAGAATGTTTATTTCTGAGCTATCAAAGCTTAACATAATAGATCAATTGCTAAAACTGAGCAGGAAGACGTCACTATTGACGAAATTCAAGATTCAAGATTCAAGATTTAATTCCTTTCACCCCTTTTCGGCATGGAGGATAACAAACAAGTTCAACGGGAGAAAAGAAACCTTACAGCAATACATCCAAAAGTATTATCAATATCAACAGGAACTGAAAAGCAAGAATTCATCGCAAAATAACAAACAAACAATATCAAAGACTCGGACATTTTTTTTAAAGGTATGTATATCAACTTATACGTTGCTGATTGAATTTTAACTGACAGGCCACAGCGTGTTTTTGCCAACAAAATACCTTCATCAGTTAGATAAAACCTACACTGGTTCCCCACAAGCTGCGTCCTCTCGCCACTTCTTTACATTCTATACACAGATGATTGTAGAAGCAGCCATGAAAACTCATTTCTGTAAAATTTGCGACGACAGTGCTCTTCTGTCTTCTTATCTGGATCAGTCTAGACATGTCCAGCCTTACCGAGCACGTAGATTGGTGTGATGAGGCCTATCTGGAGCTAATGTTTCTAAAACTAAAGACTTCCTATTGATTCAGAAGATCGAGCACACTTCTGAGAATACCATCATCCATAGTGAAGAAGTTGAAAACGTTTTGAAATACAAATATCTGGAACTGTTTTGACCACAAGCTAAATTGGATGCTAACACTGACGCATTGTCAAAAGGGCAACAACGTGTGTATTTTCTGAGGAAGCTTAACTCATTTTTTGTCGACAAAAGATTCTTTCTTTGTTCTACAAGTCTTATATAGAGAGCGTTTTAAGTTTTGCTTTCATTTGCTGGTACAATAACCTTAGCATTAAGAACAAGAATGTCTTCAGAGAATTGTGAGAATCGCTCTAAAATTATCGAGAAGAACAAAGAGACCTCAGTCGTTTGTCTGAAAGAATTCAATCAGCCAACGTATAAGTTGATTGTCTACATCAAATTTGGAAAGTATTTTGTTACCAGAATATGAGGCTGCATTGTATTGAAAGCTGAGCTAAAGTCAGCAAACAATATTCTGCATGAGAATCAGGTGTTTCAAGTGATTGTACAGCTTGTTCAAAATGAATAATTTGCATCTTCGACACCCTTCTAGATCTGTACGCAAATTGTAATGGGTCAAGGTTTTTCTCTGTAACAGAAAGAATGAGAGATTTTATGATCTTTTCTAATGTTTTCATCACCAGTGATGTGAGAGCTACAGTCTATAGGAAAAATGAAAAATGAAAGACTATGAAAAAAAGCAACAGTAAAGATTTCTGGAAAGAAGTAAAAGAGCACTCGTTTGATGACTGTCCAATTAGTTTACCTACTCTTTTTGAACATTTTAAAACGCTAAATGATGTCAAACCTGTCAGTTCTCAATTTACAGACAATAATATCACCTTTGAATACCTTCCAGATTTCAGTTCAGATGATCTTAACAGATCTATAACGGAACAAGAGACGGAAACTGGCCTTGATTTAATGAAAAGTGGTAAAGCAGCAGGTAAAGATAATATTTATTCTGATTATGCCAAGTATAGCAAACCAGTGCTTAAAACGTTGTATTGTAAACTGTTTTATAAAGTTTTAGATACAGGAAAGATACCAGACGTTTGGATGGTTGGCCTTATAAAGCCTATTTATAAAGGTAGAGGAGACAAATACTGACTGTGATAACTACAAAGGTATAACAGTGTTGAGTTGTATTGGAAAACTATTCACTTCTGTATTAAATATTAGGTTGACAAGATTTCTTGAAACAAATAAGATACTTTTGGAAAACCAGGCAGGCTTCAGAAACTATCACTCTACTATAGATAATTGTTTCATTTTAAAATGTCTTTCAGATATCCTTCTAAGCAAAAAAAAAAAAAAAAAGTTAT
Organism: Stramonita haemastoma; assembly: GCA_030674155.1. Lineage (NCBI taxonomy): Eukaryota > Metazoa > Mollusca > Gastropoda > Neogastropoda > Muricidae > Stramonita > Stramonita haemastoma. Next base: position 37,944,032 of record CM060319.1, on the reverse strand, counting down.
ACTGTGCTTTTGTTGATTATCAGAAGGCTTTTGATTCTGTATGCCTTAGTGCTTTATGGTATAAACTGGCAAAACAAAATATAAACGTTAATATTGAAAATCATCATAAATATGTATGAAAATGTAAAAGCTTGTGTTTTTGTTAAAGGTGGAATTTGTTCAGACTATTTCAAAAGCTTTACTGGCGTTTGTCAAGGTGATAGTCTTTCTCCTGTCTTGTTTTCTATGTTTCTGAATGATTTGGAACTATATTTGACAGACAGAAATTGTTCACCATTGAATGTTAAGCTTTCATGTGATGGAGAAATGCTAACGATCTATGTTAAACTTCTAATTTTGCTATATGTTGATGATATTATTTTACTCTATAATACAAAGAAGGGGTTACAAGATGCTTTAGACAATTTGTTTGCCTACTGTTCTCAAAGGAAACTTGTTGTGAATCCAGTCAAATGGATTTGGCCGTAATAGATCTCGTAACATGTTCACATACGATGGAAAAACCTTGGAAGTTGTAAATAGTTTTAAATATTTAGGAATTATTTTCAGTAAGAGTGGCAGTTTTGCAAAATGCAAGAAAAATGCTTGTGATAAAGCTACTAAAGTCATGTTCAGTTTGATAAGGACTGCACTGCAAACAGAACTACCTATACATGTGATACTTGATTTATTCGATAAAATAATTGTACCTGTTCTGTTGTATGGGTGGGAAGTTTAGAGATATGAAACAGGCAGATATCTCTTGTCTATTTTGATTTCTGTTCGAATGGTTCGTTTCTGGATGCAGCTGCTTGATTTTCATTCAGAAAAGCAATCCTCAAATATATGACAAATCTTCGATTCAATCCGCATGGTTAAACAAGATACAAAGCATTTTAGTAAAAAGCGGATTTGACTGTTTGTGGGAGAGACAGTTTTCTTCAATTATCAATTCTACCAGTTCACATGTCAAAGCCTTCTTAACAGATAACTTTGTTAATAAATGGAGAGCTGAGCTGTTGGATAATAGCAGATGCCTTTATTACAAAAACCATAAAATCGATTTTGGTATGGGAAAATACATAACTTGTCTACCGGATTTATAGTTTACACTCTATGAAATTTCGTTGCAGTTGTCACAAACTTCCTATTGAGGTTGGACGTTTCCATAACATACCAAGGGAGGAAAGAGTATGTTCAAAATACAATATTTCTATTATAGGGGATGAATTTCATTTTATCATGGAATGTCCCCAATTTACACATTTACGGCAAAATTTTATTCCTCAGCATTTTCGTCAACCCATGTCCAGTTATAATTCTTGCAGGCTGATGAAATGTAAATGTCGAAAAGTTCTTCTGTCTATCAAAATTCATGAGAGTTGCAGGTATTTTTTGAAATTTGATTTGATGCCTTTAACCAGTGTAGATTGTGTCTTTTACAGAAATTTATCTACCTTTAAAAAAGAAAAAAAGTCCTGAGTCTTTAATTGTTTGTCATTTTGTGATTTCTTGTTTTTCAGTTCCTGTTGATATTTCTTTTCTCCTGTTGAACTTGTTTGTTATCCTCCATGCCCCAAAAGGGTGAAAGGAATTAAATCTTGAAATCTTGAAATCTTGTGAGTGTGTGTGTGTGTGTGTGTGTGTGTGTGGGTGTTGTGTGTGTGTTGTGTGTGCGCGCGCGCGCGCGCGTGCGTGCGTGCGTGCGTGCGTTCGTTCGTTCGTGCGTGCGTGTGTTGCACTGGCGCGCGTGTGTGTAGATGAGTGTGTGTGTGTGCACGTGCGCGCATGTATACGTGTGTGCTTGCGTGCGTTCGTGCGTGCGTGCGTTCGTGCGTGCGTGCGCGCGCGCGAGCGCGCGCGTGTGTGTGTGTGTTCGTGTACTGAAGTTCGGAAATTCGACCTAAGCTTATCATCGTCTCATCCACAGGACTTTCTGGGAAGGAGTCAGTACTGGTGTAAATTCCGAGGGGAAAATCCACTTGAACGGGTGCCTCAGTATTGGCTCAAACCTGGGCCATCCGATGACGAGCTCAACGGTCTAACCTGCTAGGCTATTTTAATGCCTAGTCTTTCGCATTACTTTTCTGTAATATGAAACTGAATACAGAAATTCAAAATTAACCACATTAAAACCAGAAATCTGTCCTTGTAAAGCGTACACTGCACATAAAGAAAAACAACAAAGAAATGAGCAGTGGTATGTCAAACAATCTGTTGATGCATCTTCCCCCCCCCCCCCCCCCCCCCCCCCCACACACACACACAAAAAGAACAACAAACAAATAAAACACACAAGCACACACACATGTATACATACACGTGCACGCGCTCGCGCGCGCACACACACACACACACACGCGCGCGCACACGCACAACACACACACACACACACACACACACAACACACACACACACACACACACACACACTCACACACACACACACACACGCACACGATCACGAACACGTTCTTGGAAGACATTGTGTGCAGGTGGGAAAGGATGACAACATTTACAATACTGCAAACAAAAGAATCACTGCGAAATAAAAGAATCACACACACACACACACACACACACACACACACACACACACACACACACACACACACACACACACACACACACACACACACACACACGTCAATGACGTCACAACATGGCGACAGTAAGCAGTAACGAAAATTGATCCCTGTGCACACGCTTGTTAGGCCTACTGTACAACTAATGACAAAAACACGACATCAGCGATCAGCATCCTGCTTCTTGGATGTGAAAGCATCCAAACAAAATGCTGATCCAGAATAGAAGGGAGACGCTGTGATCCAAACAACCAGCGTTGCCATCAACGTTCCTGATCTCTCCTCTCAAAATCGATCATCACTTAACTCAAACAGATGATCATGTCTCTCAATGAGAAGATCACTGCTCTGCAGAGGACTGTGGCTGACCAGGGACGCCTTCTGGCCACCAGCAGCGCTGCCGATACCAAAAGCCAGCCCAAACGAACCTCCAGCATGGTGACCAGAGGAACCCAGACCGACTCTTCAGCTCCACGATCCTCCCTGCCAGCCATCACCTATGCAGAAGCAGTAAAACAACCGCTGTCTTCTCCCAGCACTGCCACACCACCAAAAAGGTCAGTGAAGCCTGATAGACCTAGGCCTAAATTGGAGAAGAAAGGGAAAAAGCCCAACACCACCTAGATTTACGTCAAAAAACAGGAGAGTTTAAATCAAATTATGCTTTGATGGAAGAGAATAATTCTAGTCTCCATACGGTAGTCCTAGTTCATGATTCCGTTCTGCATGGAATTAACAGCAAGAGACTAGGCCACTCCTATGGCTTTGATGCAGTAAAAGTGGACACACTAAAACTTGGGGAGATTCATCAGTCTGTCAAAGCAAAGTCTGATATGAAACCACAGTGTGTCATAATCCATTGTGGTGTTAATGATCTGAAAGACACAGACCCACAAGAAGCCAGTAAAAACATGGTTAGGAATGTCAAAAATGTTACAGCCTCTTTCCTGGACACCAAATTGTAATTGGCAAAATTGCTCCTACCAAGAATGCAGATCTGCAGAGGAAAAGAGAGTGTTTAATGCTATAACATGTTCTGAATTGTTTGGAGAGAAAAATGTTTCCTTCATCTCCCATGAAAATCTGAACACTCATAAAAGTAATTTCAGAGACCCACTCCACCCCAACACCCAGGGATCACGTGTCCTCGCCAGAAACATCGGAGGACACATGCATTGCCTTGTTCTGGGAAAAGCAGAAGAGAAAACGCAGACGTGGTTTTACGACACTTCACGCCAGGTACCAACCTACAGATCTGCCTGTGAAGACTATAGGGTACAGATCTAACCATGGCCTCTCAGTTTTCACGATGTCCAGTTTCCATGGTGGAGACAGCAGAAACAGCATGAGTATTATTTTAATGTGTTTAGAAACACAGACTGGTAACTGATGTCATTAACTTGCGGTGCACTAACTGAAGTATTATTCAGCTTTGCTCAGATCTATAGTAGCTGTCTTACTTAATCCGGTGTGAACATTCTTTGAATGAGTAGTTTGTCTTAAACTGTAAACAATTCTTTAGTCAGTAAAGTTGTTTTTGTTTTGGGGGTTTTGTGTGTTGGGGGTTTGGGGTGTTTTTTTTTGTTTTTTGTCTGTTGTTTTTTTTGTCGGTAAAATCTTTTTCTGGGTTGGGTTTGTTTAGTTTTTAATTGGTGAGTTAATAACATTGTACTTTATTATGCCTTCCAAAAAACAAAGCACATTTTCCATCATGCAGTGGAATGCTAGATCTATTTCCACTAATCTGTCCCATTTAACCAGCACCTTGCTGAAAATTGTTATCAAATTTTGATGCTACAATCACTCAAAAGTAAATAGAAATAAACTGCCCAAGCTGCCTGGCTATTACTATCCACCTGTCCATCAGCAAGTCGATGATGTAACTAAAGTCAGTGCAGCCATATACATTCAAGAAGGGGTGGATTACTGCAATGTCCTCCACCAGTGCCTAGCCAGACCTTAGATATACATTCATGTGCAGCACAAGTAAGTTTAGGAAAAAATCTAATAATAAATATTGTGTCTGTGTATCTGCCTAAGGGACCAAATGATCTGAATACTGAGTGGATACACAACCTTCAAGATAATGAAAAGTGGTTCATAGCAGGAGATTTTAATGCACATGCTCCTTTCTGGGATAAAGAATGTCAAAAAGTATCCCATAATGGATTCGTAGAAAATACAGTTGATTCCTGTCTCTACTTGCTAAATGGTGGCAGTGTCACCAGAATTCCAGACATTGCTAGTAACAAAGCATCAGCCTTAGATTTGTCTTTGTGTCTCCTGCATTAGCTCCAGAGTGTGAGTGGTCAATGTTAAAGACACACTTGGCAGCGATCACCAGCCTGTTATCACAACTTTTGGTTAAACAACTTTCTGTGACACTTGGGAAGACAAAATTCCCAAATTTAACTAAAAAAAAAAAAAAGAAGTTTGAAGACATCCTTACAGTTTACAACACTGACAGCTTTGACACTGACAATATTGACCGCTTTTATTCCAGATTTACTGAGACCATTCTTCATGCTGCCACTTTGTCTATCCCTAAAATTAATATGCTAAAAACAAATAAACACAATATCTGGTGGACACCAGCTTGTGAAGAAGCAGTTAAATATAAGCGCTTATGTATAAATGTATCTAAAAGATAAAACATCAGAAAATAATTTAAAACAGAAACAAGCAAAACATCACTGTAACCTGCTGTAGCTCAGGCTATGAGACAATTTTGGACATCTTTTTGTACAACCAAAATTTCAAACCATACAGACCTTAAAAAGGTTTGGGAAAAATTTCAAGAAATGAAAAGAGGTGTTAGTTTACCAGCTTGCCTAGTGAGACTAAAGAGCAAAGAATTTCCATCAAATTTTGAAAAAGCTCAAGCGTTTGCAGACATGTTTTCAAAAGGCTTGTCACTTAATTGCAAGAATTATAGAACAGAAGAGGAATGTGAAACAGAGTATACCGACCCAGTCCCTGACAACAGTCATATAATGCGGCAATTTCAGTGGAAGAAGTTAGAGATGCTTTAATGTCTCTTTCTACTAAGAAAACATCTGTCGGATTAGATGCAGTTTCTAATGACATGCTAAAAGATATACCGGAAAACTTTATTTTTCTACTTCATAAATTGTTCAATAAATGTTGGGTTGAAGGTGTTATGCCAATAATTTGGAAACAGTCAATTGTCATTCCAATTCATAAACAGGGAAATCCCAAAACAAACAAAACTAGATACAGACCAATTGCGTTGACCTCACACACTGGCAAGCTAATGGAGAGAATTATTCTGAAAAGGCTGATGTATTTCTGTGATAAAAATAAAATAATCCCGGTCAATCAAACAGGTTTTCAAAAAGATAGGTCTGCTATTTATACCTTGGTTAAAGTGTCAACGCATATAAAAATTCAGTTTGCAAGAAGAAAGAACGTTCTTGCAACTTTTTTTTATATATAAAAAAGGTGAATGATCAAGTTTGGCATGCTAAGTTGCTGTGTAAACTAAAGAATCTAGGTTTTTGTGGGCATTTCTATCATTATATTAAAAGTTTTTTGACCAATAGAAGTGTACAGGTTATAGTAGCAAAATCATATTCAGGTTTTAATTCTCTTCATATGGGATTACCCCAAGGTTCTGTTATATCACCTCTACTGTTGAACGTTTTGCTGCATGATCTCCCTATGAAATTGTCAAATGAAGTCGTCATAGTGCAATATGCAGATGACATATGTATGTGGATGAATGTTTCTATGAAAAGAAACACACCAAAAAGAGTATTAAACTACATTAAAAAGGTATATCAGAACCAGCTAAACAATGTCGATAAGTATATGTTTGAAAATGGATTTACTTTATCCACAGAATAAACTTACACTGTGCTTTTTAACAATAGCAGTAATCCAGATGAGCTACCAGCATTTAGAATTAGGGCCGACATGATTGAGTATAAAAATACATAAAGTTCTTAGGTGTTTTTCTTACTTCTAAGCTAACTTGGAATGCACATATTGAAAACAATTTAACTAAAAGAAAAAAAATGCTTGAACTTACTGAAGATGGTCAGTAAACAGTTCTGGGGCCAAGATACCTTAAATTTGAAAAGTTTAGCTACATCTCTTATCCGTTCAAAATTATCGTATGGCCAAGAGGTCTTTTTCAGTGCTCCTAGGTATTTACTTAAAAAGTTACAAAGTATAGACTGCAAAGCATACAGGCTTGCTCTTGGTGTGCCTTATCACGCCTCAGCCATGGGAACGTATAACGAAGTTGGCATATTACCTTTAGATGAATATGTGCTCAGAAACAGAACAACTGAAAACTTTATTTCAGAAGAAATAGAAGTAAAATCAGAATTTATTTTTCCTAAAAGAGCAAAATCTATATCCTCTTTAATGCCTATAAGTACATACGTGTCTGATCTTGTACAAAACTATGAAATCAATCAACACAGCATGGACACAAGAGAGGCAATATTACTTTGCTCATCTTGGGAGATGAATAAAGCACATTTCGATATTGAGGTGTCTAATGAAAAAAAGAATAACAATCTGAACATAATGGTTTCTGATGTCCGATCCCACATCCATCATAAATATTTTGACCATTTACAAATTTATACAGACTGATCACGTCTAGATAATCAAGAAACAGGATCTGCTGTTGTTATACCAGCGTTAAAAATTGAAAAATCATGTTGGTAAACATCACTCGGTATTACAGCAGAACTTGTAGCAATATTAATGGGTCTTACTTATATTCTTGATTTGCCATTATGTATATTTTAAATTCTTATTTGTGTAAATTCTAATTCGGTATTGTATGCTTTAAAATCTACATGTTACAAGAAAACTTAAAAAATTATATTGGAGATTAAGCATGTCATACATCTCTTGACCTTAAAGGGGATAAATGTAAATTTTTGTTGGGTGCCTTCACACTCTGGATTCTTTCCAAATGAGTGGGCAGATAGAGCTGCTAAGCCAGGTGCAAAACATGAATGGGATTCAGTAGAATTGCATGTGCCTTTATCCTTACAAGAGGGGTACAGCTTACCAGAGAGAACAGAAATCATGGAGAAAGGTCGTTGAAACAAATCAGTGAAATGGGAGATTGTTAACTAGGACTGCGATCAAAACCGA
>CM060319.1:37913830-37931330 GCA_030674155.1 Stramonita haemastoma | reverse complement strand
GTGTGTGTGTGGGGGGGGGGGTTCATGTTTGAATACATCATAAAACAAATAGAATATGCTAAACACATATCAAGTTAATGAAAATACAAAATCAGGTCAAAGTACAACAAATCTTCAGTAATCATAACAAATGTCTTTTGGGACTTGACTGTAAACCTCTAGTAATATCAAATATCAGGTCTACATCACAGAGATTTTCTCTAATAGAAGTCTTACAAATGAGAGATAAATAGGGTTTTAAATTCGGGTATTCATGTATGATATGAGAATTGGAAATAATTATGTTCTCCATTTTTATTTTATTCTATACCACTTAATGTCACCACAGATTTCTCTGCGAGGGCTGCTCTCCCGTGGAGAGCGCGTCGCAAGAAGTGCAGTGCCTACGCATTATTTTTTATATACAGCCCCGAGCCGCCCTGGGGACTCCCAACTCCCCGATTTTTCCTCAGGGATGGTGTCTAAACACGACACCCGTGTGCATGCTGGTTATACAAATGAGAGATAAATAGGGTTTTAAATTCGGATATTCATGTATGATATGAGAATTGGAAATAAATATGTTCTCCATTTTTATTTTATTCTATACCACTTAATGTCACCACAGATTTCTCTGCGAGGGCTGCTCTCCCGTGGAGAGCGCGTCGCAAGAAGTGCAGTGCCTACCCATTATTTTTTATATACAGCCCCGAGCCGCCCTGGGGACTCCCAACTCCCCGATTTTTCCTCAGGGATGGTGTCTAAACACAACACCCGTGTGCATGCTGGTTATATACGACACCCATGTGCATGCTGGTTATATATATATATATATATATATATATATATATATATATATATATATATATATATATATATATATATATATATATATATTGTAGCCAGGTGCGGTAGATCTAGTACCGGGTGCGGTAGATCTAGCGTGTGAGACTTAGCGCGACAGGTATTATCTCCCATATGTGTGTGTGCATGGGTGTGTGTGTGAGTGAGTGTGTAAGAGATTTTAATAACATTGTTTGTATGCTAGATGTAGTGTGCTAGACTTAGCGCGACAGGAGAGTTAATTAGATAATATTCCATGCAATCTTGTCGCTGCTAGTATTACTATTTTCTGACTCACCTGTAAATTGTGAGACACTAAGTATTTTTAAATAGGTATAGTTAAGTTGGGGTTTTTGTCTTCTTCATACCTTGGTCTTGATACCTTAGTCTTCGTCCATACCTTAGTCGTCTTCACTTGGTCTTCAAACCTTGGTCTTCATACCTTAGTCTTCATCCATACCTTAGTCGTCTTCATCCCTACCTTGGTCTTCACCTGTACCGGAATGCTGAGTAACGAATAAAGAATGACCAGCCAGCTACCGTCTTCTCCTGAGTCTTCTGTTGCCCAGTTGTTGAATTGTTGCTTGAGAATTGTCGTTCCACTCTTTCCCTAACCTGTCTTTTCCTTACCTCTCAGTACCATCACAAGTGGCGCTGCGAGCAGGATTAGGGAAGGTGGAACATTTGGATGACAGAAGACACATCCAGTCTGGAGGGAACCCATGATGCCTGCCAGCAAGAAGACCAGGGAACGGATGATGCCTGCCAGCAAGAAGACCAGACAGAAGGCAGAAGACCAAGATCACCAGCCAAGAGGAACTGCACTCTGAGCAGATTGTCCAGATGCTCGAGCCTCCTGACCTGTCCACGTTTTCTGGGGAAGAGGATGTCCACGACTTCATCCACGAGGCCAAGCTGTTGTTGCAGCTGTACCCAATGCCGGATGGAACAGCTGCTGTGTGGGTGTTAAATGCGCTGCAAGGAGAGGCAAAGGAGCAGATCCTGTCCAAGGAAGTTGAAGAAATAGATAGTCCTTCACAGATGTTTAACATCTTAGAACAGCACTGGGAAGCGGGTATTCTCTTGCTACTGCTTTCCTCAAAAGAAAACAAGGACTTTCCGAGTCTTCCAGCGAGTATGCTGCGGCCCTGAGGAAACTCTGGGCCAAGACCAATGCTGCCTGTGATAATGCCTTTTCTGCGGCCATGCTTTGTGATGTCTTCATTAATGGGCTACATCACATCTCTTTGAAGAGAGAGCTGAAACACTTTCTGAGGGGGAGACCAGGGTGTACGTTCCAGGAGCTAACCAGAGAAGCCCAACACTGGCTGACAGAAGACGATGGCCAGAACATGACTGCACAGCAGACAGCTGTGATAAATCCAGGAATCCTGGATCGCCAGGAGGCCTTGATCACCTTAGAGACCAATAACGCTGTCAAACCAATACGAGATCAGCAGGACCCAGCCTTATCTACACCATAACGTCAAACCAGTGGACAGAAGCAGGCGTACCAGCAACGTAGGGAAACTAGAAGACTGAAAGCCACTGTCACCAAACTTCAGGCTCGGCTAGCAACCCTTACATCTGAGATTGCCAGCCTGAAAGTTGAGCTGCAACACCATGCTGCACCTCTTCATATTTGCAGCTGCTCAACCAACCTGCAGGACTCTAAACCGGGCATTCCATTCTGTTACTGGTGTCGCAAAAGGGGCCACAAAGAATACAAATGTTGGAGTAAGCGACGCCACTTCAAAAGTGCAAGGGACAAAGGACGATGTAGGCAGGCTGTCGTTAACAGCCTGACAGTTGTTAAAAGTAGCAAGCCGGCCGAGGAGCCAAGTACCACAGCCCAAGAGCCACAGAAACGCCGCCGAAGACGAAGACCAGCGAGACAACCATATAGGTGTTCACCTCGACGTCGACCAGCACCGCTAGGGGAAGCAGAGCAACACTCGCCAGGAACATCGAACCCTGCAGACGCCCTCTCCAGACTTCCCTCCAACCATGGTGCTCCACGACAGAAAGGTGGTCCTGAACCTGCTCCCCAGAAAGCCTACCAGCAGCTGAAGGAGACTGCCGCCAAACGGGAGAGGTTCACCGACAAGAGAGCCTCTGATCACGCCCTGCACATTGGTGAACACGTCTACCATCGCAACTGTGCGGCGGGCAGAAACAAGATACTGGACTTCTGGAGGTCAGACCTGCACCTAGTCCTAGTGACGTCGCGTCGTGTACAGCCAGTGGCAGGTGACGCCGAACGGACTGTGTATCGAAAGGAACTTATGCCTGTAACACCTGTACAGCTGGACCAGCCCCACCAACCTACCCCATCTTCAGTTAGTTCTGACAGTGACGATGAACACGTGAATACTGTGTTTGCCACCAAGAAGTCCGACAGTGACAATGAACTTAGAGAGTCGGAGTTGGACGGCGGTAATGAACTTGTGGACACTGCGTGTGCTGCTGCCCCTGTTCCAGCCCCGAGACGTTTACGACTGGCCTTGAAGGGAGGAGCAAAAGACAGTTCTACTTCGGTATGTAAATAGCTGTTTATAATTGGCGGAAGTTAAACAGAAGAGATCTATCCTGAAAAAAAATGGAAAGACATTTATTTAATTTTTCATAAGCATTTGTATGTTAAAAGTTTTAGTGATGTTGTTGAAACACAAGGCTGTTTTTTATTTAATGGGTAGAAGTATTGAATGTAGCATGTTTCTAAGTATTGAATAACAGTGTTTAAATAACAAGTTCCCACTGCCTGTCGTTCAGTCAGAAGTCGGAAAAAACCAAAATGTATTACTTAACAGGCTTTGTAACGGAACTATTGTTTGTGGAAAGAGCTTGACTGAGGTGTTTCACTAAAAAAGCAACTCCTCTGTGGTCTGTGATGGCTCTACTTGTTCTGACTCGCAGAAGAAATTTGTCCAAACACAAATTTTCTGTAGTCGCCTGAAGCTATTGTTGTCAATGCAAAACTCTTTATAGTGATCTATGAAGAATCCTGTTTATATAGCAGATCTTCACTGGATTGTGGCATTGCAAGCACTGGAGATGAGAGCATTGTGTATTTTACGATTCTACTTGTTAAAATAGCATGGATCGTAAAGGCCTAAGCTGTGTGTAGTGTTGGATATTTCGTTTTGAAGTGTTTAATACCACTGTGTTTTATGATTATAATGTTGAAATAACATTTATCATAGAAGCATAAAAATGTGGCTCATTTTATTTTGGAAGTGAAGAGTTAGATTTAATAGTGTCAGTTTGCTTATTCGGCAGAGGAAATGTTTTTTTGAATTTCACCGGTTTGTCTAGATAGCATTGATATGTTTGTCATCGCGGACGCTGACAGAGTTTGGCGGGGGGGAGATGTAGCCAGGTGCGGTAGATCTAGCGTGTGAGACTTAGCGCGACAGGGATTATCTCCCATATGTGTGTGTGCATGTGTGTGTGTGTGTGTGTGTGTGTGTTGTGTGTGTGTGTGTGTGTGTGTGTGTTTGTTTGTGTGTGTGTGTGTGTGTGTGTGTGTGTGTGTGTGTGTGTGTGTGTGTGTGTGTGTGTGTGTGTGTGTGTGTGTGTGTGTGTGTGTGTGTGTGTGTGTGTGTGTGTGTGTGTGTGAGTGTGTAAGAGATTTTGTTAATAACATTGTATGCTAGATGTAGTGTGCTAGACTTAGCGCGACAGGAGAGTTCATTAGATAATATTCCAAGCAATCTTGTCGCTGCTAGTATTACTATTTTCGGACTCATCTGTAAATTGTGAGACACTAAGTATTTTTAAATAGGTATAGTTAAGTTGAATTGGCTCACCTCTTCTAGTGTTTCTCCATTCATCTTTATTTCCGTGATGTCATTACTTGCGCTGTTGACCATGATCTTTGATTTCTCTGTACTGACCTCTATGCCGTATGCGCTCGCTCGATCTGTTAAATTGTCTGTGAGGATTTGCAGTTCTTGTTTGCTGCTGCCCATGAGGTCAATGTCATCTGCAAATCTGAGGTTGCAAAGGGGTCTTCCACCAATGGAGATGGAAGTGTGGTGGTTTTGCAGTGTCTCTGTCATGATGTTTTCGAGGAAGAGGTTGAAGAGTACAGGTGAGAGAAGGCAGCCCTGGCGAACCCCAACCGTGGTCTTGAAGAACTCGCCCACGTGACTGTTCATGAAAACTGCACTTTTTGCGTTCTCGTACAGAGCCTTGATGACTTCAATTAGGCAGCTGTCAATGTTGAAGTGCCTGAGAACTTGCCAGAGGCCGTCATGCCATACCCTGTCAAAGGCCTTTTTGAAGTCTATGAAATTGTGGTACAAGTCTTTTTGGTGTTGGAGATGCTTCTCTATCAGAATTCTCAGATTGAAAATTTGTTCCATTGTGCTGCGTTTTGGTCTAAAGCCCGCTTGTTCTTCTGCCAGGAGTTTTTCTGCTTGGTTTTTCAGTCTGTTGAGGACTACCTGTAGCATGATCTTGCTAGGATGACTTATGAGACTGATGGTTCTGTAGTTCTGGCATTTCTTGAGGTTTCCTTTCTTTGGCAGGGGTATTACAAGAGACTGTGTCCATTCTTTTGGCCATTCTTTGGTGTCGTGGATCTTCTGACAAAGCTCTGTGAATCGCCTTGCTGTTTCATTCCCTCCATTTTTTATGAGTTCAGCTGGGATGTTATCAATTCCAGGGGACTTCCCCTTCTTCAATTGTTTAATAGCTGCATCTACTTCACACCTTAGTATTGGTGGGTCTTTATCTTGGTGTTCAGGGGGTTTGTCAGAAACTATGTTGGTATCTGGGCGTAGTGGGTAGTTGTACAATCCCTCACAGTATTCTGTCCAGCGTTGGAGGATGGCATTGTTTTCCGGTAAAAGATTTCCTTCTTTGTCTTCAATAACAGAGGCTTTAGGCTGTGTGGTTTTCGTTAGTGCTTTCAAAGTGCTTTCAAAGTGTCGTAAGCTGTTTTGCTGTTTCCCTTGGTCATTCCAGCTTCGATGTTGTTGCATTTAATGCGGAAATAAAGATGAATGGAGAAACACTAGAAGAGGTGAGCCAATTCAAATACTTAGGCTCCATCCTAACAAAAGATGGCACATCAAACAATGAAGTGAAAGCTCGCATTGCAACAGCAACATCTGCTCTAGTCAGACTCGAGAAGATCATCAGAAGCAACAACATCAGCTTCGGCACCAAATACCACCTTTACAAATCCCTCGTGATATCTATCCTCCTATATGGCTGTGAATCATGGACTCTGACAGCAGAATTAGAGAGGAGAATCCAAGCATTCGAGAACAAGTGCCACAGAAGACTTCTCAAAATATCATACAAAGAACACAAGACCAATAACTATGTGAAAGAAGAAATCAAAAAGCGTGTGGGCCCCCAAGAGCCTTTGCTCTCCACCATAAAGAGGAGAAAGCTGATGTGGTTTGGTCACACCACAAGACACAACACCCTAGCAAAAACCATCCTGCAAGGAACAGTCGAGGGCAAGAGAAGAAGAGGCCGCCAAAAGAAATCATGGGTTGACAACATCAAAGACTGGACCGCCCAACCCCTACAACACCTCCTACTAGCCACACAGGATCGTGAAGCATGGAAAAAGATCTCTGTTGCGTCTTCTCTCATGTCTCCCCTACGTCCTTTGGGACATGGGACTGAGTGAGTGAGTGAGTTAAGTTGGCGTTTTTGTCTTCTTCATACCTTGGTGTTGATACATTAGTCTTCATCCATACCTTAGTCGTCTTCACTTGGTCTACAAATCTTGGTCTTCATACCTTAGTCTTCATCCATACCTTAGTCGTCTTTACCTTCGTCTTCACCTTCACCTGTACCGGAATGCTGAGTAACGAATAAAGAATGACCAGCCAGCTACCGTCTTCCCCTGAGTCTTCTGTTGCCCGGTTGTTAAATTATTGCTTGAGACTTGTTGCTTGAGAATTGTCGTTCCACTCTTTCCCTAATCTGTCTTTTCCTTACCTCTCGGTACCATCACTCAACACACACACACACACACACACACACACACACACACACACACACACACACACACACACCATATATATATATATATATATATATATATATATATAAAATATATATATATATTGTCATCCTCTCCTACCGGCACACAATGGCCGGCACACAATGGCCTGCTCTTCGCGTTCGCTCACGGGGCCTCGGCTTGTAGTCTCATCCGAATGACTTTGACATTCAGTTCATTTTTTTTAGTCAAACTGGGAAGAAAGGGCGAGGCTGGGAATCGAACCCAGAACCTCACGGTTTACTTGTTGGCAGGCGAACGTCTTAACCATCCTGCCACCTTCCTTCCTCCATATAAACATTGAACAATCTCCTTGAATTTTGTAACAGATACATTTAGTCAAGTAGGGTTCCAGTCTCAATGGTTTCGGAGAGCAACAATGGCTGCAGCTGCTATGAAAAAAGCGAGACCCCCAACCTTAAAAATCTGGTGGTCTCGCTGCATGAAAAGATCAGCAGCATGGAAGCCATCATCACTGACCTCAGTCACAGGACATCCTGCTGCAGGGTAGCCCAGGACCAGGGCTACAAGACTGCCCTAGAGACCAGGCTGTAGACGAGCATTGGAACACAGACAGAACCACCATCACCTGCCTTTCCTCTGCTCTCTGCCGATGGGACCAGCCTTAGCCACGCTGCTGCAGCCGCCCGGCAACAACAGGTGAGACCAGCAACAGCAGCAACAACTACAGCTGGTAACAGTAACAGTCCACAGAACAGGTCAGTGGGTGTAAACAAAACTAAACAAATGACCAAAAGCAATAGGCAAGAGGAAACTTCCATGACCCAAAACACATCTGACTTCAAATCCAAAACTAGATCTAAAAATAAGAATTTCAATATTCCTTCTGTTGTACTTCTACAAGACTCTGCCCTGAGGGGTGTTAACAGTCATCACTGAGGGCAGTCTTTGGATTCAGCTTTAAGAAAAAGAAAGTGTACAAAATCATTGACATTCCCCAATCACTGAACAAAGGGACTTCTGATCTGGAGAGAGTGGATTCTATAATTATTCATTGTGGAATCAATGATCTCAGAGATACAGATCCAAAAGAAGCAAGCAAGAAAATGGTAGAGTCTGTCAAAAATATTGTGGCATGCTTTCCTGACACTAAATAGTCATCTGCAAAGTTGCTCCTCTTAAAAAACCTTCTCTTCAAATTAAAAGAGAAGTTTTCAATACCATGACCTGTTCAAATCTGTATGGCTGAAAAACTTTCTTTCATTTCCCAAGAGAACTTGAGCACTACATACCACCTGAATGATTATATTCACTCAGACACCTAGGGCTCAGCACTTTAGCCAAAAACATGGGCAGATTTGTGCATTCCTTTCTTTTTGGAAAACCCCAGAAGAAAGCAAAGACGCCACATCCACCTGAAGAATAGTCGTCAGCCAACACCTTACGCACCTCAGTCATCAATACCCAGGCTACAGAGGAGGACCTTTCTCCCACCATAGCCTACTATTCCCGTGGTGGAGAGATCAGAGATGTTACTATTATTTTAATCATGTGTAGAAAACTGGTGATTTTTGTACAGCACTTGTTACGCACTAGCTGTGATACAGATTAGTGATTGTAGTATTTGCTCAAATTTGCAGCAGCTGTCTTCATCTTTGTTGTTGGTTATTTTATTTAATTATTTTTGTTTTAGTTTGTTTTGTTTTTTCTTTTAAACTTCTGTTTCAAATTGAAATTAACTCTTGACAGTCCTGAAACCTTCGATCAACATAGACCTATATATTTTAATTAAGGTGTTTTCACAGAAGATTTTGGGGGGGGGGGGTGGAGTTATAACTTTACTCACTGCTTTGCATGCTTAATTTTAAAGTGTTTTTTCTGCCCTTTTCTCCCTTGTCATACTTAAACAATGGTCTCTAAGAAAAAGCATGCTGTTAAAATTATACAGTGATCTATAAAATCAGCAAGATCTATTTCCATAAATCTGGCGTATTTGACCCACCACCTTTCAAAAAATTATTATCAGGCCCTTATCTTACAATCCCTAAATGTGAACAAAAATAAGAAACCAAGATTACCAGGGTACTATTATCCACTTATACATCAGAAAGTAGGTCTAACAAAGATCAGTGCAGCGATTTACATTAAAGAAGGTATAGAGTACAGTGTGAAATCTCCACCAATACCTGGTAACATCCCAGATCTACATTCATGTGCATAACATGTAAAGTTTAATGATCAGTTAATCCTAAATATTGTTTCTTTGTACTTGCCAAAAGGACCTAACGATCTTAACACAGATTTGCTCCATAATCTCTAAGACAACGAAAAATGGCTTATTGGTGGAGATTTCAATGCACATGCACCCTTTAGGGATAAGGGTTGCGTTTCTGTCACCAGCAAGAGGTGTTTAGAATGTTTATTGAATTATAGCCCCAAACCACTGTAACATGGTTATAGCACAAGCTAAAAAAACAGTATTGGTCCTCTTTTTGTAGAAGTGAAATTACAAATCATAAGGACATTCAGAAAGTATGGACAAAATTTAATGAAATGACAAAAATTATAAACTTGCCATCATGTCCAGTTGCTCTTAAAAACAGTTTCCATTAAGTGCAGAAAAGTCCAAGGCATTTGCCACAGTGTTTTCAAATACCATGTGTAAGGAGGGTCTATCAGGTAAACACAGAACATTCAGAAATGAAGAAGAACTAAAAATACCCCCCCCCCCAAAAAAAAAAAAAAAAAAAAGAATATGTAGACCCATTGCCTGATAACACTCTTTGTATCAATGCTCCAACTACACTCCAGGAAGTCAGGGATGCAATTCTGTCACTTCCTAGTAAGAAAACATCTGATGGAGCTGATGCAATTTCCAATGACATGATTAAACACTTACCAGAAAATTCCATTACTTCATAAGTTTTTTCATAAATGCTGTGTTGAAGGTTCCAGTCCAGTGGAAACAGTCAATTGTACAATCAACAAATAAGGAAAACCCAAGACATATAAAGCCAGTTACAGGCCCATAGCATTGACCTCACATACTGGCAAGCTCATGGAGAGAGTTGTTCTTGGAAGGTTATTATACTATTGCCAGAAAAATAACATTATTGCAAGCAACCAAGGAGGCTTTCAGCAGGATAGATCTGCTATAGATAATCTAGTTAAACTTACAGCACGCATAAAACAACAATTTGCTTATAGAATAAATGTTCTTGCAACGTTTTTTGACATGAATAAAGCCTATGATAAGTTTGGCATGCAAAATTATTAAGCAAGTTGAAGATAATTGGCCTTTCTGGCAACATTTTTCATTATATCAAAAGCTTTCTTAGCAGGTAAAGGTAAGAAATAACTATCCAGATCCTAGATATTTTTAGATATCTTCCTAAATGCTTCACTCAGAATCTGCAGACGACATATGCATGTCGATGAATGTCACCATGAAACAAAACACACCAAAAAGGTCTTTAAATTATATTAAAAAGTTCAACCAAAAAACCCTTGATAATTTAAATTGAAAATGGCTAAAATCATCGACAGGAAAAATGAATATGATGTTTAAACAATGGTAGCAATCCAGACAACTTACCTGTATTCAAAATTGAAAATGACGTAGTTGAATATAAACACTTAGTAAAGTTTTTAGGTCTTTTTCTTACTTCAAACTTAATGTAGAATTCCCACATTGATTATCTCTTAATCAAAGGAAGAAAATGTTTGAATCTGCTAAAAATTGTACGAAAGCAGTATTGGGGACAAGATATGACACTTCTGAAACATCTTTCTACCTCCCTAATTAGATCTAAATTATCCTATGGACAAGAAGTCTTTTTTAGGACACCTAAGTACTTATTAAAGAAGCTTCAAAGAGTAGACTGGAAGGCATGTATACTGGCTCTAGGTGTACCATTTCATGCCTCTGCACTTGATATATATAATGAAATTGGAATGTTACCACTTGATGAGTACCAACAACTAGTATGTACCAAATATATTCTCAGAAGCTCAACACCTGAAACTTTGCTTTAGAAGAAATAAAAACGAGGTCTGAAACAGATTTTCCCAAAAGAGCCCCACACATGAACTGTTTGATGACAATTAGTACCTACACATCAGATCTTTACAAGGGATCTGAAATTTTAAAATCTGATGTAGACTCACATAGATCAATTTCAGTCTGTACTGTTTGGAAAATGAAGCAGCACACTTTGATGTAGATTATATTGATATGAAAAAGAATGAGAATCCGAATATTATGGTAGTTCATGTTCATTTACATATAGAACATGATTACCCTAATTGTCTTAAAATTTATACAGATGGTTCACCTTTAGACAATCATCAAGCAGGTTCAGCATTTGTCATACTGGCACTAAAATTAGAAAAGTCATATTATGTTGGAAACAATCAATGTTTTTTAACAGCTGAATTGATGGCTATTCCCTTGGCTTTGACTTTTATTTTAGATGATCCATATTGTTTCTTTCAAATATTACTTAGTGTGGATTCAAAATAAGTTTTGTATGCCTTAAAGTCTATAACTTATAAGCAATCTACTAAACTTATACTAGGCAAAAATGCATCATAAATATTCTACGTTTAAGAGGAATTCATGTTTCATTCTGTTGGATTCCTTCACATATAGGGTTATTTTCTAATGAGTGGGCTGACAGGGCTGCAAAAAGGAGCACGTAATGAAAATGGGTCTATAGTACTGTATGTGCCATTGTAGAGGGTTATCGGCTGTTAGAAGAAGCATCCTTAAACAAATTTACAGAAAAGCATTGGCAAAACAAGCAGCTTCAATATTCAACTCCGAGTGGGAAGAGTATAGTTGAATACACTGATCATTTAGAGATTCTTACAAATGCTGTCAAAGAGAGACAACTCAAGGAATTATTTTTTAGGATAAGATTAAATGCTTTCATGACAAAATTCAGCAAAGATGTTAAATGCTTATGTGGTGGATATATTTCAAATACCCATATCATACTTGAATGTAAGAACTTAAAACCTCATCACCCTGCCTTTTCTGAGAATTCCATTGATGAATTTTTTAACAATGTAAATCTAACGTTTGACATTACTAAAGGTTTGTTGTTAAGTCCTACAGGGCATTTATTGTAATTCTTTTGAGATTTTTAAATATTCAGTATTTTTCTTGATCTGTTAATGTTAAGAATACCTTTTATTTGCTGTTACTATTTATCTCACTCACACACACACGCACACGCACACACACACACACACACACACACATTAGATCTCTCTCTCTCTCTCTCTCTCTCTCTCTCTCTCTCTCTCTCTCTCTCTCTCTCTCTCTCTCTCTCTCTCTCTCTCTCTCTCTCTCTCTCTCTCTCTCTCTTATTTTCTCACCTATCAAGTCTCCTATCTTTGGGTTGTCTGAGATTTTTGATGCCATTAAACATTAAAAACAGGAAAAAGTGCTGGTCCTGATAAAATAATTGGAAAAATGCTCAAATACTCAAATTCCCCTGTAATTACTTTTCTTGTTCAGTTATTTAACCATCTGTTTGAAAGTGGGGCTTTCCCTTTAGAATGAGCCAAGTCAGTAAAAACTCCAATTTATAAAAAAAAAGGAGATATTGATAATGCTGATAACTATAGCGGAGTAGCTCTCACCAGTATATTAAGTACACTTTATACTTGCATTCTGAGTAAGAGATTAACTCAATGGGCAGATAATGAAGAAAAATTGATTGAAAAGCAAGCAGGCTTTAGAGCAAAGTACAGCACTGTGGATCATATATCTACTCTTTATTCTCTTGTTCAAAAACATTTACTTTGCAGTACAATATTATATGTTGCTTTTGTGGACTTTAGAAAGGCCTTCAATTCAGTAAATAGAAATGTATTGTGGCATGTACTACGAAAAAACAGGGTAAATGGTAAACTATATACGGCCCTTAGAGCTATTTATGACTCTGTTTTAGCCTGTGTGCGTGCAGGTAATGAATATTCTGATTTCTTTGAATGCCCCAAGGAAGTGAAGCAGGGTTGTATTTTAAGCCCACAAATGTTTTCTTTTTTTTTATATATAAATGAACTAGCCATTGAGCTATCAAAAAAAGGAAAACATGGCATTCAAATAATTCCCGAAGCAATTAAAGTGTTTTTATTAATTTTTGCTGAAGATATTATTCTTTTGTCTGAGACTGTTATTGGTTTACAACATCAGTTAAATATCTTAAAACAGGAAGCTGATCATTTTGATTTAACAGTGAATATGTATAAAACAAACTTTGTTGTTTTTTGAATAGGTGGACATTTATCAGTACACAAAAAATGGTTTTACGGAAATGTTGAAGTCAAAATAGTTAATACATATAAATATTTAGGAATGATGTTTTCAACAAGGCTAAGTCTAAATTTTCCATGGCAGGAAACTTGTAGGAAGGGGAAAAAAAGGTGTAATAGGAATTCTAAAAACATTGCAAAAGCTGAAATTGATAGACTGTTCCCTATTCTGGAAATCATTTGACACACAGATTGCAGCTTTGCTCACATACGCTGCAGAAATATGGGGATTATATGTAAATACACAATTGGAAAAAGTTCATACATTTGCCATGAAACGCTTTTTAAATGTGCCAATATATTCATCAAATACTGTACTCTATTGAGAGACAGGAAGATATCCCTTATATATAAGAACGTTTGTGAAATGTATTAAGTATTGGTTAAAGTTGTTGAAGCTTCTACAAACATGATTATGCAGACATTTGTATGAAATGTTGATTATACAGATGGAGTTGGTTAAAGAGAACTGGGCTTATCAAGTTAAAAGAGTTTCGTTGGAACATGGCTTTGGGATTGTGTGGATGTCTCAGGAAATAGGTAATGAGTGTCAGTTTCTTTCAGAATTTAAAGATAGGCTTATTTGCTCTTTTAAACAAAACTGGCACTCAGATATGGAAAGTAAAAATAAATATAGCTGGTTCTTTTCCTTTAAAACTGTCTTTCAAATGGAAAAATATCTGAAAATAATCACTGATAAATGGCATAGGATTAACTATGTTCAATTCAGGTTAAGAACATTGGGTTTCAGTGCTAACAAAAGATGGTTCCAGACGGAGACATCCATACAATTACCATGCCCATTATCAATGCCCCAGAGCAAGAACGGTTTATCTGAAAAAAACTACCAATTTTCATTTTTTTTATATTTGGTAGAATTTACTGTAAACTTTCAAATGAAAAAACAATAATTTTTTTAAAAATAAATTTTAAAGATATTTGAAGAAAACTGTTCTTGCACAAAATTACCTGAGTGAATTTCTCATGGTAAAAGGGACGACTGCACGGCACTCCGCTTTTGCTCTAAAGGCTGTAGTGCCAATTAACCTGGTAATTTGTGTAAGGAAGGACTTCCAGCTGTGCAAAACCTTCTTGCGTGGGAAGGGATACACTAGGACCACTAGGCAGAGTTTACGCAACACTGGTGGGCCTGGATGCCATGTGGTTCTTGCATGGGAACACTGGTGGCTGGAGAGTGATCTTATCTGGAAAAAAGGGTCAAGCTAATCGCCATGCCATGCTTGCATGGGAGGAAGTGCCAGTTCTGCTGTAATTTCTCTGCAGACACGGGTGGTCTGGCTTCACTGCCAGTGTTTTTGCTATCATGGCGTTTCTTCTACATGTATTACAACACAAACATACTATGGTAAAGATAGTGTCAATGCCCTTCCTCTCTCTGAAAACCAAACGTTTCCATTCAATCCTCGATTTGTTCTGACCTTTCAAACTTTTCAAGTGAGCATATCTCAAAACTTTTGAAAATGGCAACTCTGCCGGTAGACCTTTCTTGCTCTGAGGCATTGTTATGTCAAGGGTTGCCTGCCAGAAGCGGCTATCAGCCACTTTTTCACTTTTTCACTTTTTGGTAGGTGGAGACTCTTTATAGCATATACTTAACTGTTACAATAAGCCATGTGGCTGTGATTGATTTTTAAGTAGTTACTTTCAAAAACCATTCCGGTTCATCAAAGTTCTCACCCATCTCAACCCTGCCTCAAATGCCCAGAACACAATAGCCATTGTTCACAGTACAAGATTACTACCAGTATTGATTCTGTTTACTGCCAGAATCGGACATATAAGGAAGGCCGCTACTGGCAATGCACATTCATCTACTTCTGATTTCAATTCTCCTGCCCAAAATGTCTATCTGGGGATGATCGAAGCAGGTAGAGGCAAAGTGGCTACAGGCTACATTGTTTTGACCCTGCACAAACCGGCCAATTGTACATGATTACTGCTGGCGATTGCGAAAGAGGGGGGTTCTGTAAATCTTAGTCTGTCATTTAATATCAGAGGGATGTGGCAGCGACATCCTATTTACAGAGGAACTATAAAGGTAGACAGAAATTTTTAGACTTTTTTTTTCATCTGCGTTTGCACAGGAAGAGGACTGCTGGTAATGTTTTAAGTTAAGAACTTTTGATACCATAGTTTGTTTAACTTCTTGTTTATACAAACAAAAGTCGAAATATAATAATACTCATCGTTACAGTGTGCAATTTGCGCAATATAACGTTTGAATTAATGTCATTTGGACAAAATATTGCTTAATAATACAATTATGCTGGAAATAACACTTTAGTAAGAAGATTTCTAAGCAAACTTTTGTATTATTTCTTGTTTTTGTTTGAGTTGTTCAGTTCCCTTTCCATGATAAATAAAGCGTATGGGTTTGCAGTTGGACTTACGACTGACAAGGGACAGATGAAACTATTGGATTTAAGTTGGGTTCTTTCAGATTCTTTATTATTTAACCCTCTAGCACCTGAATGTACTTCTAGGCTAATGAAAATTATTTCCTGTGAAAAATTAATGTTGAATACACCAAACTAGCACATTCCTGTAGTCAGTTTTAATAAAAATGAAAAAAATGGTGAAGTTAGAAAATTTATCATATATGATACGAGCAGCTTTTGAGGGTACATAGACTGATTTTATCATATATGATAAATTGTATCTGAAACAACAGTTTATTGTGGATTTATTGAGATGACTATATACAAATGACTACTCTATGGCATTCACTTCTAGTCAAGAGGTTTCTTGTCACTTGGGGGTCAAATGGTATATCCATCCCGCTGGGAGTCATGGTCAACGTTGGAGCAATTTTCTTCACTTCATCTGGTATGACATCAACAAGATGTTGACCAAGGAGCTCAGCCAGCAGAATCTTATCCTCTGCTATATCACCCACACTGTCTCTGGCTAGAAGCTGGGCTAAAGGAATGCCATCTTCTGCTAGTGTTGCTTGTTGAAGACTTGCCAGAGGTTGTCATCCTCCATGTCACTCATACTTTCACTTGTTGATGGTGTATCTTGCTGCTTGTGCACCCCACACTGCTTTTCTTTCTTCACCACTTGTTTGGCCTCTTCATCCTTTCCTTCTTCAGTATCATCCACGGCTGCTCAAAACGGGGAAAATCTGACTCTTTAGTTGGCGGCTGGCACTGCACTCCCTAACCCGAAATTCCATCCCACCGCTATCTAGGGCACCACGTGGTCAGGGGTCAGAGTCCAGCATTTGGTGATGCTGCTATACTTTCCTTCTTTGCTGTCTATTAGCCACTGAGCAAATTTCTGTATGAAAGGCATTTTGTACCATACACTGCCGGATTCCCATGATTTTTTACAATGATCATACTTCAGTGAACAAAACTTCAATACTTGCTTTACCCGTTTGTGGTAACTTTGTTGGTGTCAGTTTTTGTTAACTATTGTTTAAAAATATTTTAAAACCATTGTCTCTCTCAAGAAACAAAGCCCGAGTGTCAGCTTGTTGCTGAGTGTGTGTGTGTGTGTGTGTGTGTGTGTGTGTGTGTGTGTGTGTGTGTGTGTGTGTGTGTGTGTGTGTGTGTGTGTGTGTGTGTGTGTGTTGGTGTGTTGGTGTGTGTGTGTGTGTGTGTTGGTGTGTGTGCATGCGCGCATGCATGCGTGAGTGCTTGCGTGCCTTGCGTGCATACGCATATCAGTGTGTGTGTGCATGCATGTGCACGCATGTTTGTGCGCGGGCATGTGTGTGTGAGTGAGTGAGTGAGTGTGTGTGTGTGTGTGTGTGTGTGTGTGTGTGTGTGTGTGTGTGTGTGTGTGTGTGTGTGTGTGTGTGTGTGTGTGTGTATGTCGCGCGCGCGCACGCGCATGTATATTTCTGCGGCAATACAGAGAGAGAGAGAGAGAGAGAGAGAGAGAGAGAGAGAGAGAGAGAGAGAGAGAGAGAGAGAGAGAGAGAGAGACTGTTCCTCTGTGTGTGTGTGTGTGTGTGTGTGTGTGTGTGTGTGTGTGTGTGTGTGTGTGTGTGTGTGTGTGTGTGTGCGTGCGTGTGTGTGTGTTTCTGCAGCAATAGAGAGGGGAGAGAGAGAGAAAGAGAGAGAGAGAGAGAGAGAGAGAGAGAGAGAGAGAGAGAGAGAGTGTGTGTGTGTGTGTGTCTGTGTGTGTGTGTGTGTGTGTGTGTGTGTGTGTGTGTGTGTGTGTGTGTGTGTGTGTGTGAGTGTGTGTGTGTGTTTCTGCAGCAATAGAGAGAGGGAGAGAGAGAGAGACTATTCCTCTGTGTATGTATGTGTGTGTATTTGTGTGTGTGTGTGTGTGTGTGTGTGTGTGTGTGTGTGTGTGTGTGTGTGTGTGTGTGTGTGTGTTTCTCTCTTTCTC
>CM060319.1:37898830-37908830 GCA_030674155.1 Stramonita haemastoma | reverse complement strand
TGTACCATTTTATGTCACAGCAGATTTTTCTGCGTGAAATTCGGGCAGCTCTCCCCAGGGAAAGCGCATTGCTACAAGTGCAATGCCTACCCTTTTTTTTCTTTTTCCTGCATGCAACTGTATTTGTTTCCTTATCAGAGTGGCTTTTTTTGACAGAATTTTACACCCCTACCATCCCCCCTCCCCTCTCCCCCCTCCCCCCCCTTCTTCACCCCCACCCCTCCCTTCCTCCCCTCCCCCCTCCAACCCCCTCCCACTCCCCCTACCACCCGTCCCTCACCTCCCCTCACACCTCACCCCTCCCCCCTCCTCCATCCCCCCCTCTCCTCCCTCCCTCCTCCGCCCCCCCCCTCTCGTCCTTCCTTCCTCCGCCCCCCCTCTCCTCCCTCCCTCCTCCTCCCCCTACTCTTCCCCCACCCCCCCACCCTATTCCCCCCTTCCCCCTCCTTCTCCACCACGTTTACCCTCATCTAGGCACAAACACTGAAGATAGATAACACACATCTCCTCCAAAACTCAGAGGATTAGAAGTAAGGGGGAGATCTCCATAGAGATCTGCCATTTCTAACTCAGCTTAAGTTACTTGCAATCTAATTTTTAGGGCATGTTATCAAACAAACAATTCCAAACTTTGAAGGTGTTTTCCTGTATTAGTTTAAAAATTAAACATAAATATATATATATATATATATATATATATATATATATATATATATATATATATATATATATATATGTATGTATGTGTATATATATATATATATATATATATATATATATATATATATATATATATTTACAATCATTTGCTTCATCTTGTACTTGTTCAAGACAGGTAAACAGCAACTCCTACAAATTCATATAAAAGTTGCTTCTTTTCCATAATATGGCAAGTTTTATCTGGACTACGAAGCAACACTAAACAATTAAAAGGGATTGAATTGTTTAAGAGTCTGTGAAGGGGAAGTAATATTGACATGAAATAACTATACAGCATGTGTGAGTGTGTGTGTGTGTGTGTGTGTGTGTGTGTGTGTGTGTGTGTGTGTGTGTGTGTGTGTGTGTGTGTGTGTGTGTGTGTGTGTGTGTGTGTGTGTGTGCGTTTGTGCGTGCTTGCACGTATGTGTGTGTGTGTGTGTGTGTGTGTGTGTGTGTGTGTGTGTGTGTGTGTGTGTGTGTGTGTGTGTGTGTGTGTGTGTTGTGTGTGTGTGTGTGTGAAATTCATGATATTTTGCAAAAAGATCTTGTAGCATGTTTATATATGTTGGAAAAACTTTGGAATTATTTTCAGTAAGAGTGGCAGTTTTGCAAAATGTGAGGAAAATGCTTAATCAAGCTACTAAAGTCATGTTTAGTCTGATAGGAACTTCATGGCAAAAAGAACTACTTATGCATGTGACACTTGATTTCTTGGATAAAATTGTTTTACCCATTTTGTTGTATAGGTGTGAAATTTGGGGTTATGAAAATATAGTAATAATTAAAAAGTTCCTGTTAATTTTTTTTAAATATTTTTTTCGTTTAAAGCGTATGATGTCAAATTCGTTAGTATATGGCGAAGGGGGCATAAAGTCCTTGTCTATTTCTGTTCCAATGGTTTGTTTCTGGGTGCAGGTGCTTGAGTTTCATCCTGGAAAGCTATCATCACATGTTTACCAGAGGATAAAAGATTTACATGAAAATCTCTGATTCAATCAGCATGGCTAAATAAGATACAGAACATTTTAGTGCAAAGCAGATTTTGACTTTGTGGGAGAGACAGTTTTGCTCAACATCAATTCTACTAGTTTATGTAATTATCTAAACCTTCTTAATAGAAAAGTTTGTTAATGAATGGAGAGTTGAGCTGTGGGATACTATTAGATGCAATTAGTACAAAAACTATAAAATCACTTTTAGTAATGAAAAATAAATAATTATGTTTGTCAGATGTATATGTTTACACTCATGAAATTAAGTTGCAGTTGTCACAAGCTTTTTATTGAGATTGGATGTTTTCATAACATACCGCAGGAAGAAAGAGTATGTTTAAAATGCAATATGTCTGTTTTAAGGGAAAAAATTATTTTTTATCATGGACTGTTTCCTACTTTAAACATTTACGACAAGATTTTATTCCTGAGCATTTTCTTCAACCCATGTCCAGTTAGGATTTTTGCAGTCTGTGGAAATGTAAATCTTGAAAAGTTCTCCTGTCTCCCTCAAAGCTCATAACATTTGAAGGTTTTTCTTGAAATTTCATTTTGTTGTCTTTCAAAAGTGTAGATTGTGTCTTTTACAGAAATTGATATACTTTAAAATGTCTGGAGTCTGTAATATTGTTTGCTTATCATGATGCTTTTCAGTTCCGGTCAGTATTGATAATACTAGTATCAGTACTGTTGAATTTGTTTGTTATCTTCCATGCCCCAAAAGGGGTAAAAAGAATTAAATCTTGAATCTTGTGTGTGTGTGTGTGTGTGTGTGTGTGTGTGTGTGTGTGTGTGTGTGTGTGTGTGTGTGTGTGTGTGTGTCTTTCTCTATTTCTGGTCCATTGGTCTGGAATGACCCCCCCACCCCACCCCCACACCCTCTCTCTCTCTCTCTCATTTCGCTAAAAGCCTACTTATGATAGTTTTCAATCCAGTCTCAAGATATACTTATTTCAAAAATAAAATGTTCCCCTCCTGTTTCATTTATCTATCCCTGCATTGCCCCCATATAAAAACTGTAAGTTGTTTAACCTGTGTTAATTTATGCTGCATATGTATTTAGAATTTCTGACACATTATATGTGCCTGATAAAACGTTTATTTTTTTTAAGGCAATATTACCCCCCTTCAAAGGCTGTCATAACAGTTATGTTCCTTTTTATTGTTTGAAGTTACTCAGAAGTCCAGAGGAAAATCTGTATCTAATGTAAATGAAGCAGCAATCTTTTTTTAAAATAAAATTGTAAACTGTGCTGTTTTACCTCTTTCAAATAGAACATGGTGATAAGAAATGTTTAAAATTAAACTTTTTCTTTCAATTTCTGAGCAGACATGGGAAAAGAACCTTTTCAAGTTTGGAAATGTTAGTGTAGTAATATGTATGCTGCAAAACTATGAAGGCAACAACTTAAGCTTAGAATTAGGAATGGTAGATCTCTGTGGGGATCGCCCCTAACTTCTAATCCTCCGAGCTTTGGAGGAGATGTGTGGTCTATCTTCCCATGTTTGTGTTTAGGAGAGGGGGATAGGTGGGCAGAGGGGGGAGGAGAGGGGCAAAAGTTGGAAAGGGGAGGGGGAGGAGAGGGTGGATAGGAGGGGGGAGGGGAGGGAGAGGAGAGGGTGGATAGGAGGGAGGGGGGCAGGGGGTGGATGGGATGGGGAGGAGTGAGATGGGGGGAGGGGGTGGGGGGAGGGTGATGAGGGTGAGATGAGGGGGGAGGGGGAGAGGGAGAGGGGGGGGTAGGAGGGGGAGGGGTGGAGGGGGATAAGTAAGGGGGAAAGGGTGGTTATTGAGGATTTAAAGTATCAAAATAACCTTTTTCCAGGAGTTCTGCATAACTTAACTGTTTACCATAACTCCCAGGGAGCACAGATTCATTGTTTCCCACGCTAATAGTGTTCACTCTGATAGCAGGTATCTGTGTACAAACTGACTTGCTGTCACTCTTTATGTCAGAATTTAACCCTTGGCGCCTGTGCTCATCTCCTGTGTTATCTGAGAGCAAATTTTGTTTTAATGCTCTGAAATAGCCGCTTCGTGGTCCCTAATTTATATAGTCAGTGATGTAAAACAACGGTAACAAAGATTTAAACCACATTCCATGGTCCCAGTCAGAGGGAGAGCTGTCCAGCCTAAATGCCTGAGGCCAAGTCGCCCCTTCCGGTGGTAAAGCAGCTGGCAGGCTGGAATCTTGCCCAACACACTTCAAGTAGACGGCCCCTTCAGGCATCCTTAGTTAATTTTACTTTCCATCCACAGCACATTGCCTGTGCCGCCTTTAGCAGGTTCGGCAAATCAGGGCGGGCTATTTTTGTTTCACTTATCATCTTTCCAACTTGGCTAGCTCCTACTCTGGTTGAACAAGAAGGTGTTATGCAATAAAAACAATACTTGTTGCCATCGAAACTTCAGATATGAATGGCGAATATATATGACAAAGTAATTCTCACTGGCGAAAGGATACAGCATAAAAGGCACAAAGCTCACAGGCATGTGAAACTTTACAACGCCATTTTCTCGAAACTGGAAGGTAACCCTGGATGTGGTCATAATGTTGATGATGTAATTCATTTTTGTTTTCAATGCAAAGCATATGAAACTATATGAAATAAATATAATTTTCTAAGTCTACAAACAACATATGTTCAAGATATTGTTTCTATTTTGTCGTCTGAAAATGAACATGTGATTAAGGTGTAGCTAAGTTTATGCAGAAACACAAAAATTAAGACAAAGCCATGCCAGTACCAATTGATCCAATATGTGGTGATATAGTCAATTTAAAGAGCAATGTATTCTTAAGTAAACTAATTCAAAAAAGGTTAATATCACATGTAATTTAAATGGATGGTCGAATGGAAAATTGTTATTGCATTTCAGTTTGATTTTTCTTTTCTTTCTTTGTATGTTCAAGGTGATTTGCAACTGTATAGACGTCAGTGTTAATGTTAGTTGATTATTAATGTATGAATCATTTCTTTTTTTCAAAACTTCGTTGTACTGATCACATTTTTCACTTTTTGTTTACAGCTTACAAAAAAGTACTGGTGTTACCTCCCTTGTCAAAAGGCTCAGTTGGGCAATGACAATAAACTGTTTTTAAAGCATTAAAGCATCTCTCTCTCTCTCTCTCTCTCTCTCTCTCTCTCTCTCTCTCTCTCTCTCTCTCTCTCTCTCTCTCTCTCTCTCTCTCTCTCTCTCTCTCACAGGCTACCTTTTAAATCTTACAAGATGCTTTATGATCTAGATGTGAAAGGGAAAAACAACTGGGCTACACAAATACGCACCTGTTTATGTGAACTCGGTTTTGGATTTGTTTGGCTCCGTCAAGGTCTTGGAAATTGTAGAGAATTTATAAACACTTTCAGACAAAGACTGATTGACTGCCGTTGGCAGCAATGGAATGATCATATACAAACCAGTGATAGGTATCAAATGTATAGACAATTTATAAGTACACATGATATCAAACCTTATTTAAAGCTTGATATGGACATACATTTGAAAAGAATTATGTCAAAGTTTAGACTTGGTGTATCAGATATAAATGTTCATAAATTCAGATACAGAGGATATGATGTTGATGACCTCAGGTTACTATGCCCGTTATGTAAGCAAGCACCTGAAAATGAGGTGCATTTTGTGCTGTGCTGTCCAGTGTTAGAGGATGTTAGGCAGAGTTACATTCCTGTGAAATATAGAAAGCAGCCTAATTCATTTAGACTCTGTTTACTCATGGCATCAAGTCAGCCTGAGGTTGTGCGCAGCCTCACTCTATATTTGTGTAAAGCCTTTAGAATAAGAGATACTTTATTATCGTAAGTCATATTTTTGCTACTGTTTTTGTTGCTATACAATTCTGCTGTTTTCATTGCTGTTGTCTTTTATTCCACCAAAACACTAAGCAGTTTGGCAACCCCCTTCATGTATGGGCCAATGGCCTTTTTGTGAATAAACTTTTTGAGTTCGAGTTCGAGTTCGAGTTCTCTCTCTCTCTCTCTCTCTCTCTCTCTCTCTCTCTCTCTCCTCTCTCTCTCTCTCTCTCTCTCTCTCTCTCTCTCTCTCTCTCTCTCTCTCTCTCTCTCACGGATAGCCTAGTGGTCAGAACATTGTGCTGGCAATTTGATGACCCGTCCATTGAGGAGATTTTTCTCCTGAAGTTAACGTCAGTACTGACTACACTCTACCCAAAAGTCCTTGGATGAGACTTTAAACCGAGGCCCCATGTGTGAACGCATGCAGAACATCTTGTGCACACGTTAAATCCTGTTCCACTTTTCATAAGAGTAGGCCATCGTGTGCCGTTGGAAGCAGATATCTACAAAATGCATACACACGGGGACTGGATGTAAAAAAGCACAAGAGTACTTATTCCATTATCCTTGATATAAAAGAATAAATCAATCAATCACCTATCAAGTCTCCTATTTTAGGGTCATCTGGCATCACTTAAAGTGGAAAGACGTTAAAATTGAAGACTTACTTACTTACTTACTTACTTACTTACTTACTTACTTACTTACTTACTTACTTACTTACTTACTTACTTACTTACTTACTTACTTCCATTTAGTCTTATTCTGAGGAATAATGCCTTGAGTTGTTTATCTCTGACAACATCTCTGTGAGTTTGTTGATAGATAATGTCTTCAAACACCTTTTACCTACATAAAATCCAATTTGAAAACTGTCCTTTTTGCTGAGATATCTCGATGAATTTATTCAAGAATACCTATTCTAATAATTGGTACCTCTCTCCTAAGAATCAAAGAATATTGAAAGCTAAGGATGTACTGTCATTATTTGCACATTGTTTAGCAGATCTATCAGCCCACTCATTTGAATATGGTCCTATATATGAAGGAGTTCAACAAAAGATGATATCTATACCTTTTACGCCAATAAGTTTTATCATATACTTGATATCTGGTATGATTCTAGAAATGTTCTTATAATTGGAAGATTTCAAAGCATATAAGGCAGACATACAATCCTCACAAAATAACATACGATAGAAACAAACTGGAAGGTCTAAAATATAGGTCTAAAAGCCATTAGATGTGAACACTGATATAAATTTACCAAATAGTATGACTTTTCATTTTTCAGTGATGGTATCATGAAAGCTGAACCTGCTTGTTGATTGTCTAAAAGTGAGCCATCTGTATGAACTTTCAGAGAATGCAAATAATTAGTCTCAATATGCATTTGAACATCAGCTGCCATAATATTTGGATTATCATTTTTTCATGTTTGTATAACCGATGTTAAAATGGGCTTGATTCATTTCCCAACTAGGAAAGTTTGAAACTAAATGCAAGCACTGCCCAGGAAAACTACAGCTTTAATGGAGATGATAGTGATTATGAACAAACTACATTCCCTAATCATAACCAATATCCAAGAAAATCTCAGGACAACGGAATAAACAATTTTGGTCAGCAGTTAATTGAGTTCTGTAACATTTTTGATTGTCTCATATTAAATGGTCTGTGTAATCCAGGCTTTGATGACAGATGTACATATATTGGAATTTCTGGTGAAAGTATGTTAGATTATTTTATTTTATTGTATCAATTGAGTTTTTTCCCTCTAATTGTGTGACATCTTTATCTGTTCAAATAACTGTAGATTCAGATCATTTACCAATCTCTATGTACTTAGAATCTAGGAGTGATAACATTACCTGTTTTATTGAAATAAAACAAAATGATGATGTGGTGTTAGGAAAATTTATGCGGAACACAGCATATGAAAATGATTTTGTCAAAACCTGGGAGAGCAGAGGTATCCAAAACAGAATGATTTTGGCCACAACTATTGACAGTAATGTTGATAATGCATTAGATATATTTGTGCAGTGCCTGAAAGATTCAAGCCAATGCATGTTCAAAGAGTTTGTCCCAACAAAAAGAAAAAAATCTGAGTGGTTTGATGGTTAATGTAACACAACAAAAAAGGAAGCAAGGAAAAAACTTATTTGCTTTAGAAAAACAAGAAAAGAAGAAGATAGGACTGAGTATGTTGAAGTTAGGAAAAGGTATAAGGAGCTCCTTACATGAAATTCTAGCAAGGGAAATTCTTAGTCCATCACATCTCTGGAAGGAGTGGAGCACAATGGGGTGTACAAATAAAGAATGAGTTTCTAATAACATTTCCATAGATAGCTGGTTTAACCATTTCAAGAATTTTTTCCAAAATGTTAATACTGATAGTAATGAGTGTGACATTGAATTCAATTTGTCTGATGATACATGTCATGATCTTAATAAAAACATCACAGAAGATGAAGCTATTCAGGCCATCAGAAAACTTAAGAATGGCAAAACCTGTGGTATAGATGACATATCTGCTGAAATGTTGAAAACTGGTGGTAAAAAGGCTCAGTCGTTTCTTACAAAACTATTTGAGTTTTTTTTTTTTGAATGTGGGGTTTACCCTCATGATTGGTATAAAGCTATCATTATTTCAATACGTAAAAAGAAAGACTTGGAAAATGTAGACAGTTATAGAGGAGTGTCTCTTTTAGCATAATCTCTAAATGTTATACAATAGTCTTGAATACATGGCTGTATACATGGTTAGAAAATAACAATACTATTTCAGAGTGTCAAGCAGGTTTTAGAAAAAAGTATTCTACTGTTGATCAGATATTTACTTTATATGCTGCCATTCAAAGTTGTATGTGTAAGAAGGGAAGAAAACTATGTTGCCTTTGTAGATTTTAGAAAGGCATTTGATTCAGTTTGTCAAGATAAACTTTTGTATTGTCTTAAAAACCAGGGTGTGAAAGGTAGATTTTTCGCTTCATTGAAGGTCATGTATATGTCATTGTTGTCATGTGTCCATGTAACCTCTGAATTAACAGAAATGTTTGAAACACCACTTGGAGTCAGACATGGATGTGTTCTAAGTCCTACATTATTTTCAATTGACATAAATCAATCGGCAAATCACATAAATGATAAAGGTTAATATGTGGTACGAATGATACCTGATGCTATGGAACTATTCATTTTATTGTTTGCAGATGATGTTGCATTGATGCCTATTATGCCAAGTGGACTTCAAAACCAACTAGATATTTTATGAAACTGTTGTGATGATAAGAAGCTATGTGTAAATATTAGTAAAACTAAAGTAATGGTATTTAGAAAAGGGTGATTTTTAGGAAGACATGAAAAATGGTTTTTTGATGGTAACAGGTTAGAAGTAGTAAACAGCTATTGCTATCTAGGATTTAACTTTACAACCATGGTTAGTGCAAAAAGAGGTACACTTCACTTAGCTAAAGGGAAAAAAGCAGTAGTACAGATTAATAGGGCTTTTCAGAAATGTAAGTAAATGACAGCTGGTACCATTTTTAAGATCTTAGATACTAAGATCGAACCAGTATTGATATATTCAGCCAAGATATGGGGACTAAACAGATCAGAACATTTAGAAAAGGTATATATGGCTGCTTGTAAGTGATTTCTTGGTGTTCCAGTCAGATCTCCAAACAAAATGATATATGGGGAACTGGGGATATATCCACTGTATGTGAATACATATATAGCATGCTTAAGATATTGGTTTAAACTGTTGCAAATGGATAGGGCTCTCCATGTAAGGCCTATGAAATGCTACTTGAACTTGACAAACCTAGTAAGCTGTGTTGGGCTTCAAAGGTTAGAGAGATATTATGTGTCACTGGCTTTCATATAGTTTGGTTGCAACACAGATGTTGGGGATATAAAGCTGTTTTTACGTATATTCAAACAGGGGCTTGTTGACATGTTCATGCATGAATGGGATGGGCTGTCAGAGATTGTGATAGGTACATAATGTATAGGACATTCAAAACTGATTTTGGAAAAGAAAGTCATATCTTATATATGGATTCATTTTGTTTTCAAGTTTCCTTAACACAATTAAGATTTAATGTACTTTCTCTAAACAATAATGTGTATCGTTCCAGTGAAATTGCACCCCAAAAAATGTGTCCATGTTGTAAAGAAAAAATTGAAAATGAAAATCATTTCATATTTAAATGTGCCGCCTATGAGGATCTATGTGCTAAATTTATGAAGGAATCAGCCAAGCATCCTTTTCATGCATTACTGAAGGCTTCAAATCCCACTCATAGGCACAATTTATCCAGGTTGTGTTCCATGCGACTAACAGAAGAAAATACTTTATTTTGGAAACAGTGATCTGAATGTTGTGTTGCTAACATTTGAGAATGGTCATGAGCAGTTATTTTTGATATGTGTGTGTGTGCGTGCATGTGTGCATGCATGCATGCATGCGTGTGTGTGTGTGTGTG
>CM060319.1:37864989-37898730 GCA_030674155.1 Stramonita haemastoma | reverse complement strand
TACGCAGAAGGGTTCCGTCAATTTACCATCATGGATGACTTGACAAGTGGCATCTTCATAGAGCTGTTGGATGATGGTGACGAACTTTGGTGGGAAACCATAGTGGTGCATCAGTCTCCAGATGACATCTCTGTCGACGCTGTCAAATGCCTTCTGGAAGTCGACAAAGACTGAATACAAGGGGGTCTGCCACTCCAGGGACTGCTCGATGATGATGCGCATTGTGGCGATCTGATCTGTGCATGATCTGTTTTGTCGGAAGCCTGCCTGTTCATCCCTGAGTGTCTTGTCTAGTGCCATCTTCAGTCTTTCTAAGATTATTCTTGTCAGTACTTTCCCTGGTATAGACAGCAGCATGATTCCTCTCCAGTTGTTGCAGGATGACAGGTCACCTTTCTTTGGTAGCTTCACGAGGTAGCCTTTCTTCCAGTCTTCTGGCACACTCTCTTGCTCCCAGATCTTGTGTAGGAGTGGATACATCATGTCAGTTGAAGTCTGGATGTCTGCCTTCAGTGCTTCAGGGGGTATACCGTCAGGACCTGCTGCTTTGCCTGACTTTAAAGACTTTATGGCTTTGGTGATCTCATTTTTGGTGGGGGGGCCGATGTTGATGCCAAGGATTTCAGTAGGTGGTGGGATATCTGGTGGGACAGATGGTGCTGGTCTGTTGAGTGTTTCTTTGAAGTGCTCTGCCCATCTTGCTCTCTGGTCCTCTTCACAGGGAATGGTATTGCCGTTCTTGTCTTTGATGGGGCAATTTGGTTTACTGTTTTTTCCTGAGAGAGTCCTCGTGATCTCATAGAGTCTCTTCATGTTTCTTTGGCCTGCTGCAGTCTCTGCTTCCTGAGTCAGCTCCTCGATGAAATTTCTCTTGTCCTTTCTTGCACTTCTTTTTACTGCACGGTTTTTGTCCCAGTATCGTGCTTGTAAAGTCTGCTTCTCTTCCTGATCTTGTGTTCTGTTGATCTGGTCTTTCAGCTGTTTTCTCTCGGTGATCAGTGCCCATGTTTCTGTTGTCAGCCATTCCTTGTATTTTCTTGTATTTTTTCCCAAGACTGCTTGGCATGTTGTCTTCCAGGTCTCATGTAGACTGTGCCACTGCTCTTCGATCGTTTCCTCTGGCATCTGGGCAAGCATGCTGAATTTGTTTCTTAGTTCCAGCTTGAATTCTTCTGTTTTCGCTTTGTCTTTAAGGCTTTGCACGTTGAATTTGTGCGATGGTCTTCCTGCCTTGTCAGTGAAGGCTTTGAGCTTTGTCTTGAGGATGGCGATTACAAGATGGTGGTCTGACGCTGCGTCTGCTCCGCGCTTCACCCTGACATCGTGCAGGCTCCTTCTCCACTTTCGCCCGATGGTGATGTGGTCGATCTGGTTTTCAGTCTTGCCATCTGGGGAAGTCCACGTGGTCTTGTGGACTTTCTTGTGGGGAAAGATGGTGCCTCCAATGACCAGGTCATTGAAGGTGCAGAACTCTGCTAAGAGTTCACCATTTTCATTCTGGTCTCCCGTGCCATGTTTGCCCATGATCAGTTCTCTGTTGGTGTTATCTGACCCAACTTTTGCATTCAGGTCTCCCATTAGGATCTTCAAGTCCCTCTTTGGTGTTTTGTCCATTATGGCTTGGACTTGCTCGTAGAAGTTTTCTTTTTCTTCTAAATCAGCGGCATTTGTTGGAGCATAGCATTGGAGGATGGTAACTTTCCTGCCCTTTGAGTTGAACCGGGCAGTGAGGATCCGTGGTGACACTGGTTCCCAGGATAGTAGTGCTCGCGTTGCCTCAGGTTTCATCAGCAGCGCCACTCCGTGTGTGTGGGGCTGGCCTTCCTCCTGTCCAGAGTAGATGATGGTATCTCCACTCGCTAGTCTTGACCGTCCAGTTCCATTCCATCTAGTCTCGCACAGGCCAAGGATCTTCAGGTTGTACCTATGCATTTCTCTACATACCTGTGCTGATTTTCCAGTTTCATATAGGGTTCTGATGTTCCAGGTCCCTATCCTGGTTGTTGACTTGGTTGACAGAAGAGTTGTCGGCGCACTGGCTTCCCGAAGGCTTTCACCAGCTCGCGTCATAGACTCTGCCAGAGAGGACTCTCCCCCAACCAGGTCGCTGTTTAGAGATATTGTTGTGGTTTCTGTAACATACTGATTTTTAAGTGAATGGGTTGTTAACCCAAAGCACAACCCCCAACCTGGAGGACCAGGGTGCAAATTTAGTCTGGC
The DNA here is from genome assembly GCA_030674155.1 of Stramonita haemastoma. Classification (NCBI taxonomy): domain Eukaryota; kingdom Metazoa; phylum Mollusca; class Gastropoda; order Neogastropoda; family Muricidae; genus Stramonita; species Stramonita haemastoma. The sequence continues at coordinate 37,896,510 of CM060319.1, read as the reverse complement.
TCCTACCCCACAGACCTGTTGAGCATGGTTGAACCTGCTGGAGGCCGAAGCCCCCGCCCACATAGCTCTGGGGATCAAACAGAACACGCAAGCCATCCCACCACGTCAAGGTAACGCACCATCGGGACAGTCTCTCTCTCTTGCTCTTTACCTATTAACACTTTTCTATTCTTCCATAATCAAAATCTTTTTGTTGTGACTTCTGATTTTTGTCTTCTGATCGAGTGCATTTTATTACCTTATCATATATAGTGTCCTTATTCTTGTGTGTTGTTTGGTACTGCGTAAAGTTTTATTGTTTAGTATCTTTTCAACTTGATGTATCCCTGAAAAGGGCGGGGACTGGATGTAAAAAAGCACACGAGTGCCTATCTATTATCCTCGAATAAGATACTTTGCCTTACTTTGCCTCTCTCTCTCTCTCTCTCTCTCTCTCTCTCTCTCTCTCCAAACTGAGAGCAGTCCACCGCTGTTGAACACTGGATTCAATCAAAGCAATGCTACAGGGACTGTCAGTGAGGATACACCACAACAAGCCGCTTCAGACAGACAGACACGCAGAACGCAGGCAAGACTGCCATCAAACTGGACAACAGCTCATCAGAGAAACAGGAAGCAAGCTTCAAAACCCAGCGTGTCAAAGAAAAAGAAATGACATCAAAATCATGACCCCAAGAAAAACTGGAACAGCGCAACTCACCCCCACATCAGTGCACACACACACACACACACACACACACACACTAGTCTAGAAAGTGAAAGACATAGCCTCCACACTGAAAGATGGTTCACTCCTGCCTTTTGTGTCTCTGTGTAATTTGTGTGTATTTGACTGAAACCTTTATGAAGGATTTTTTGTTTAAACACATTTTCTTTTTATAGATCTATGCGCTTTTCATTCAGCAACACAAAAACCAAAACATGGAAGAAACAGTAGAGGAACAGTAGTTCTTGAAACAGTATGTATTTTCTGGAAAACATATCAATACCGTATCACAACACGATCAAACTTAAACTGTTTGATACTTTTTGATGTAGGCCTATTGATGATTTGTATATATCTATATATCTAATTAAGCTGACAGCCTATATTATAACAATGACTTCGCAGATATTACTTAGATGCTTGAGTGTTGTGTGCTTAATTCAGTATTGTTGGACTTAATAATGATACAACCTTACTGCAAGATCAACAAACAAACATCCGTTGTATTCTGACTAAATTTCTTTTGCTTTGAGGTAGATGAAACCCTGAATTGTATGACACAATTCGTTACAGATCCATCTACTACTCTACTTAAAGATTGCAATTTTACAGTTTAAACGGTTATGGGAAATTGTTTCTATGTTTGCATGTAAGTTTTGATCTATGTATACTCAGTAGCTCTACTGCAGGTGATGGAAGTGGTTCTACTATATACTGGAAACTGTGGAGTAGATTGTTTTCTATTTGCCACCTTTCATTGTTCAGCTGACATATAGGTACGCCAAGAACCTATCGATTAAGAACACATGCCTATTGTGTCATGATGCATGTATGGAAACGTACTTTACCTTGGTACCCAACAAAATATCGGTGACATTTTGTTTGAATTCATATACTCAAAACTATAGATGTACATGAAAAAAAACTATGCAGCTTCTTCTGAGCAATATCACCAGTGTTCACTTGTCATAGTGCTTTGGAAACAGAACTGTATTTTCTCTTTTGTTGCAATGTTCGAAGTGACTTATAAGAGGTGTTTATTCTATAAACGTATAGCATGTATTCTCTCCTAACATCATTTGAAGGTTATAAGCAGGACGACATATGTGTCCATGATCTTTTTAGGTATGATAGCAACAGACGCTGCTAATGTCATTTTGAAAGCTAATATTGTTTTCTTTGTGTTACTGATAATCTTTCATTCAAATATGTATAACACAATGCTATATCCATTCACACCTGATTGACCGTGGAATTGTAACGGGTTGTATGGCCTATACAATTAAATTCTTGAGTCTTGAGTCTTGAGTCTTGAGTCTCTCTCTCTCTCTCTCTCTCTCTCTCTCTCTCTCTCTCTCTCTCTCTCTCTCTCTCTCTCTCTCTCTCTCTCTCTCTCTCTCTCTCTCTTCTCCATCCGAGATAATGACTTGCCCTGACTGTCAGGAAGAGGAAGGCAGGAACCACAGGGTGCACTGTGCCATTCTGTACTATCTGGATTTTCAGGCCTGACATTTAACTCTTCCCCCAACTCTGCACAACCTTCACCATCTCTTTCCCCTCTCCTTGGTCTGTCTTTCTTCTCCGCTTGCCGCAGGCGTAGTTTCCATCTGTGTCATGAGGCAGATCCCGTATCTTCAATTTTTGCCGCTACTATTCCCCACCCCCCCCACCCCATCCCCATCTTCCTGTCATTCTGGATCTGTTTGTTTTTTTCACTGATTGACCTGTTGGTTGGTTTATCATTACCATTGAGTTGTTAACACAGTGTATTTTTAGAGTCATAACCTCATGGATTTAATATCCAATGGTGACTGTTTTTTTTTTCTATTTTGATAATGGAATAACTCATGTGCTTTTTGACTGAGTTGTGGTTTTTTTTTCTGTGGGGACTGGTGATAGGTTTGCAGATGGAAAAAACTTAGTATTAGGGGGAGAATATTAAAAAGAAAAAGTAGGTGGAAAGGGTGGGGGAAGAAAGATAGCTAGAGAGGAAAGTTCTAAATGGTAAGACTTTTACAAGAGCAGCAGAAAGCAGTTCCTGTCATAAATTGTCTGTTGGCACCAGTATCACAACACCTGGGATTTCTCAAGATTTTAAAACACAGAAGTGTATGTTCCAAAAGTTGCTTCAGGAAAAGGATTTATATTGCAATTGGTGTGTGTGTGTGTGTGTGTGTGTGTGTGTGTGTGTGTGTGTGTGTGTGTGTGTGTGTGTGTGTGTGTGTGTGTGTGTGTAATTTGTAATGATTGTAATTTGTTCTCTTCTGATAAAAATGTGTTATTAAAACTTAGCAAATTCATAGTCAAGAGTAAAGTTGCATGGCATTAATGAAAAGGTTGACTATATTTTTATTTCTGTGAAATTCTGTGTATGAGCGTATTGTACTAATGCAAATTATATATGTTACAGTTGATTTTGTTTTCTGAAATCCTCCATGCCCCAAGAGGGGTCAAAGGCGAATTAAATCTTGAATCTTGAATCTTGAATCTTGTGTGTGTGTGTGTGTGTGTGTGTGTGTGTGTGTGTGTGTGTGTGTGTGTGTGTGTGTGTGTGTGTGTGTGTGGTGTGTGTGTGTGTGTGTGTGTGTGTGTGTGTGATTATGATTGTAATTGTGATTATAATTGTGATTGTGTGTGTAATTGTGTGTGATTGTGTGTAGTAGTAGTAGTAGTGGCAGCAGCAGCAGCAGCAGTAGCAGCAACAGCAGCAGCAGCAGCAGCAGCAGTAGTAGTAGTAGTAGTCTTCAGTTTTAAGGTTTCCCCACGTTAAGTGATACTAGATTATGAAAAGGATTAATTGGAAAGCACGTGTGTGTGTATGTGTGTGCGTGCGTGCGTGCATGCGTGCGTGCGTGTGTATGTGTGTGTGTGTGGGGGGGGGGGGGGGGGTTCGTGTTTGAATACATCATAAAACAAATAGAATATGCTAAACACATATCAAGTTAATGAAAATACAAAATCAGGTCAAAGTACAACAAATCTTCAGTAATCATAACAAATGTCTGTTGGGACTTGACTGTAAACCTCTAGTAATATCAAATATCAGGTCTACATCACAGAGATTTTCTCTAATAGAAGTCTTACAAATGAGAGATAAATAGGGTTTTAAATTCGGGTATTCATGTATGATATGAGAATTGGAAATAATTATGTTCTCCATTTTTATTTTATTCTATACCACTTAATGTCACCACAGATTTCTCTGCGAGGGCTGCTCTCCCCTGGAGAGCGCGTCGCAACAAGTGCAGTGCTTACCCATTATTTTTTATATACACCCCCAAGCCGCCCTGGGGACTCACAACTCCCCGATTTTTCCTCAGGGATGGTGTCTAAACACGACACCCGTGTGTATGCTGGTTATATATATATATATATATAGATATATATAGATATATATATATATATATATATATATATATATATATATATATTACAACATGCGTGTGCATGCTGGTTATATATATATATATATATATATATATATATATATATATATATATATATATATATATATATATATATATATATATATATATATATATATATATATATATTGTAGCCAGGTGCGGTAGATCTAGTACCGGGTGCGGTAGATCTAGCGTGTGAGACTTAGGGCGACAGGTATTATCTCCCATATGTGTGTGTGCATGTGTGTGTGTGTGTGAGTGAGTGTGTAAGAGATTTTGTTAATAACATTGTTTGTATGCTAGATGTAGTGTGCTAGACTTAGCCCGACAGGAGAGTTGATTAGATAATATTCCATGCAATCTTGTCGCTGCTAGTATTACTATTTTCGGACTCACCTGTAAATTGTGAGACACTAAGTATTTTTAAATAGGTATAGCTAAGTTGGCGTTTATGTCTTCTTCATACCTTGGTCTTGATACCTTAGTCTTCGTCCATACCTTAGTCGTCTTCACTTGGTCTTCAAACCTTGATCTTCATACCTTAGTCTTCATCCATACCTTAGTCGTCTTCATCCCTACGAAGTCTTCACCTGTACCGGAATGCTGAGTAACGAATAAAGAATGACCAGCCAGCTACCGTCTTCTCCTGAGTCTTCTGTTGCCCATTTGTTGAGATTCGTTGCTTGAGAATTGTCGTTCCACTCTTTCCCTAACCTGTCTATTCCTTACCTCTTAGTACCATCACAAGTGGCGCTGCGAGCAGGATTAGGGAAGGTGGAACATTTGGGTGACAGAAGACTCGGTCCAGTCTGGAGGGAACCCATGATGCCTGCCAGCAAGAAGACCAGGGAACGGATGATGCCTGCCAGCAATTCTATATATATATATATATATATATATATATATATATATATATATATATATATATATATATATATATATTTGTCATCCTCTCCTACCGGCACACAATAGCCGGCACACAATGGCCTGCTCTTCGCGTTCGCTCACGGGGCCTCGGCTTGTAGTCTCATCCGAATGACTTTGACATTCAGTTCATTTTTTTTTAGTCAAACTGGGAAAAAAGGGCGAGGCTGGGAATCGAACCCAGAACCTCACGGTTTACTTGTTGGCAGGCGAACGTCTTAACCATCCTGCCGCCTTCCTTCCTCCATATAAACATTGAACAATCTCGTTGAATTTTGTAACAGATACATTTAGTCAAGTAGGATTCCAGTCTCAATGGTTTTGGAGAGCAACAATGGCTGCAGCTGCTATGAAAAAAGCGAGACCCCCAACCTTAAAAATCTGGTGGTCTCGCTGCATGAAAAGATCAGCAGCATGGAAGCCATCATCACTGACCTCAGTCACAGGACATCCTGCTGCAGGGTAGCCCAGGACCAGGGCTACAAGACTGCCCTAGAGACCAGCCTTAGCCACGCTGCTGCAGCCGCCTGGCAACAACAGGTGAGACCAGCAGCAGCAGCAACAACTACAGCTGGTAACAGTAACAGTCCACAGAACAGGTCAGTGGGTGTAAACAAAACTAAACACATGACCAAAAGCAATAGGCAAGAGGAAACTTCCATGACCCAAAACACATCTGACTTCAAATCCAAAACTAGATCTAAAAATAAGAATTCCAATATTCCTTCTGTTGTACTTCTACAAGACTCTGCCCTGAGCGGTGTTAACAGTCATCACTGAGGGCAGTCTTTGGATTCAGCTTTAAGAAAAAGAAAGTGTACAAAATCATTGACATTCCCCAATCACTGAACAAAGGGACTTCTGATCTGGAGAGAGTGGATTCTATAATTATTCATTGTGGAATCAATGATCTCAGAGATACAGATCCAAAAGAAGCAAGCAAGAAAATGGTAGTCTGTCAAAAATATTGTGGCATGCTTTCCTGACACTAAATTAGTCATCTGCAAAGTTGCTCCTCTTAAAAAACCTTCTCTTCAAATTAAAAGAGAAGTTTTCAATACCATGACCTGTTCAAATCTGTATGGCTAAAAAACTTTCTTTCATTTCCCAAGAGAACTTGAGCACTACCTACATACCACCTGAATGATTATATTCACTCAGATACCTAGGGCTCAGCACTTTAGCCAAAAACATCGGCAGATTTGTGCATTCCTTTCTTTTTGGAAAACCCCAGAAGAAAGCAAAGACGCCACATCCACCTGAAGAATAGTCGTCAGCCAACACCTTACGCACCTCAGTCATCAATACCCAGGTTACAGAGGAGGACCTTTCTCCCACCATAGCCTACTATTCCCGTGGTGGAGAGATCAGAGATGTTACAATTATTTTAATCATGTGTAGAAAACTGGTGATTTTTGTACGGCACTTGCTACGCACTAGCTGTGATACAGATTAGTGATTGTAGTATTTGCTCAAATTTGCAGCAGCTGTCTTCATCTTTGTTGTTGGTTATTTTATTTAATTATTTTTGTTTTAGTTCGTTTTGTTTTTTCTTTTAAACTTCTGTTTCAAATTGAAATTAACTGTTGACAGTCCTGAAACCTTCGATCAACATAGACCTATATATTTTAATTAAGGTGTTTTCACAGAAGATTTGGGGGGTGGGGGGGTTGGAGTTATAACTTTACTCACTGCTTTGCATGCTTAATTTTAAAGTGTTTTTTCTGCCCTTTTCTCCCTTGTCATACTTAAACAATGGTCTCTAAGAAAAAGCATACTGTTAAAATTATACAGTGATCTATAAAATCAGCAAGATCTATTTCCATAAATCTGGCGTATTTGACCCACCACCTTTCAAAAAATTATTATCAGGCCCTTATCTTACAATCCCTAAACGTGAACAAAAATAAGAAACCAAGATTACCAGGGTACTATTATCCACTTTTACATCAGAAAGTAGGTCTAACAAAGATCAGTGCAGCGATTTACATTAAAGAAGGTATAGAGTACAGTGTGAAATCTCCACCAATACCTGGTAACATCCCAGATCTACATTCATGTGCAGTACATGTAAAGTTTAATGATCAGTTAATCCTAAATATTGTTTCTTTGTACTTGCCAAAAGGACCTAACGATCTTAACTCAGATTTGCTCCATAATCTCTAAGACAACGAAAAATGGCTTATTGGTGGAGATTTCAATGCACATGCACCCTTTAGGGATAAGGGTTGCCTTTCTGTCACCAGCAAGAGGTGTTTAGAATGTTTATTGAATTATAGCCCCAAACCACTGTAACATGGTTATAGCACAAGCTAAAAAACAGTATTAGTCCTCTTTTTGTAGAAGTGAAATTACAAATCATAAAGACATTCAGAAAGTATGGACAAAATTTAATGAAATGACAAAAATTATAAACTTGCCATCATGTCCAGTTGCTCTTGAAAACAGTTTCCATCAAGTGCAGAAAAGTCCAAGGCATTTGCCGCAGTGTTTTCAAATATCGTGTGTAAGGAGGGTCTATCAGGTAAACACAGAACATTCAGAAATGAAGAAGAACTAAAAGTACCCCCCCCCCCCCCCCCCAAAAAAAAAAGAATATGTAGACCCATTGCCTGATAACACTCTTTATATCATGCTCCAATTACACTCCAGGAAGTCAGGGATGCAATTCTGTCACTTCCTAGTAAGAAAACATCTGATGGAGCTGATGCAATTTCCAATGACATGATTAAACACTTACCAGAAAATTCCATTACTTCATAAGTTTTTTCATAAATGCTGGGTTGAAGGTTCCAGTCCAGTGGAAACAGTCAATTGTACAATCAACAAATAAGGAAAACCCAAGACATATAAAGCCAGTTACAGGCCCATAGCATTGACCTCACATACTGGCAAGCTCATGGAGAGAGTTGTTCTTGGAAGGTTATTATACTATTGCCAGAAAAATAACATTATTGCAAGCAACCAAGGAGGCTTTCAGCAGGATAGATCTGCTATATATAATCTAGTTAAACTTACAGCACGCATAAAACAACAATTTGCTTATAGAATAAATGTTCTTGCAACGTTTTTTGACATGAATAAAGCCTATGATAAGTTTGGCATGCAAAATTATTAAGCAAGTTGAAGATAATTGGCCTTTCCGGCAACATTTTTCATTATATCAAAAGCTGTCTTAGCAGATAAAGGTAAGAAATAACTATTCAGATCCTAGATATCTTGATATGAGCTTACCACAAGGCTCTGTTATAGCACCTGTTCTATTTAATATTCTATTACAGATCTTCCTAAATGCTTCACTCAGAATGTTAGTCCAATATGCAGACGACATATGCATGTGGATGAATGTCACCATGAAACAAAACACACTAGAAAGGTCTTTAAATTATATTTAAAAGTTCTACCAAAAAAAACTTGATAATTTTAATTGAAAATGGCTCAAATCATCGACAGGAAAAATGAATATGATGTTTAAACAATGGTAGCAATCCAGACAACTTACCTGTATTCAAAATTGAAAATGACGTGGTTGAATATAAACACTTAGTAAAGTTTTTAGGTCTTTTTCTTACTTCAAACTTAATGTAGAATTCCCACATTGATTATCTCTTAATCAATGGAAGAAAATGTTTGAATCTGCTAAAAATTGTATGAAAGCAGTATTGGGGACAAGATATGACAATTCTGAAACATCTTTCTACCTCCCTAATTAGATCTAAATTATCCTATGGACAAGAAGTCTTTTTTAGGACACCCAAGTACTTATTAAAGAAGCTTGTATACTGGCTCTAGGTGTACCATTTCATGCCTCTGCACTTGATATATATAATGAAATTGGAATGTTACCACTTGATGAGTACCAACAACTAGTATGTACCAAATATATTCTCAGAAGCTCAACACCTGAAACTTTGCTTTAGAAGAAATAAAAACGAGGTCTGAAACCGATTTTCCCAAAAGAGCCCCACACATAAACTGTTTGATGACAATTAGTACCTACACATCAGATCTTTACGAGGGATCTGAAATTTTAAAATCTGATGTAGACTCACATAGATCAATTTCAGTCTGTACTGTTTGGAAAATGAAGCAGCACACTTTGATGTAGATTATATTGATATGAAAAAGAATGAGAATCCAAATATTATGGCAGTTCATGTTCATTTACATATAGAACATGATTACCCTAATTGTCTTAAAATTTATACAGATGGTTCACCTTTAGACAATCATCAAGCAGGTTCAGCATTTGTCATACTGGCACTAAAAATAGAAAAGTCATATTATGTTGGCAACAATTGACCTTTTTTAACAGCTGAATTGTTGGCTATTCCCATGGCTTTGACTTTCATTTTAGAGGATCCATATTGTTTCTTTCATATATTACTTAGTGTGGATTCAAAATCAGTTTTGTATGCCTTAAAGTCTATAACTTAGAAGCAATCTACTAAACTTATACTAGGCATAAAATGCATCATAAATATTCTATGTTTAAGAGGAATTCATGTTTCATTCTGTTGGATTCCTTCACATATAGGGTTATTTTCTAATGAGTGGGCTGACAGGGCTGCAAAAAGGAGCACGTAATGAAAATGGGTCTATAGTACTGTATGTGCCATTGTAGAGGGTTATCAGCTGTTAGAAGAAGCATCCTTAAACAAATTTACAGAAAAGCATTGGCAAAAGAAGCGGCTTCAATATTCAACTCCGAGTGGGAAGAGTATAGTTGAATACACTGATCATTTAGAGATTCATACAAATGCTGTCAAAGAGAGACAACTCAAGGAATTATTTTTTAGGATAAGATTAAATGCTTTCATGACAAAATTCAGCAAGGATGTTAAATGCTTATGTGGTGGATATATTTCAAATACCCATATCATACTTGAATGTAAGAACTTAAAACCTCATCACCCTGCCTTTTCTGAGAATTCCATTGATGAAGTTTTTAACAATGTAAATCTAACGTTTGACATTACTAAAGGTTTGTTGTTAAGTCCTACAGGGCATTTATTGTAGTTCTTTTGGGATTTTTAAATATTCAGTATTTTTATTGATCTGTTAATGTTAAGAATACCTTTTATTTGCTGTTACTATTTATCTCACTCACACACACACGCACACGCACACGCACACACACACACACACACACACACACACACATTAGATCTCTCTCTCTCTCTCTCTCTCTCTCTCTCTCTCTCTCTCTCTCTCTCTCTCTCTCTCTCTCTCTCTCATTTTCTCACTTGTCAAGTCTCCTATCTTTGGGTTGTCTGAGATTTTTGATGCCATTAAACATTAAAAATAGGAAAAAGTGCTGGTCCTGATAAAATAATTGGAAAAATGCTCAAATACTCAAATTCCACTGTAACTACTTTTCTTGTTTAGTTATTTAACCATCTGTTTGAAAGTGGGGCTTTCCCTTTAGAATGGGCCAAGTCAGTAAAAACTCAAATTTATAAAAAAAAAAAAAAGAAGGAGATATTGATAATGCTGATAACTATAGCGGAGTAGCTCTCACCAGTATATTAAGAAAACTTTATACTTGCATTCTGAGTAAGAGATTAACTCAATGGGCAGATAATGAAGAAAAATTGATTGAAAAGCAAGCAGGCTTTAGAGCAAAGTACAGCTCTGTGGATCATATATCTACTCTTTATTCTCTTGTTCAAAAACATTTACTTTCCAGTACAATATTATATGTTGCTTTTGTGGACTTTAGAAAGGCCTTCGATTCAATAAATAGAAATGTATTGTGGCATGTACTACGAAAAAACGGGGTAAATGGTAAACTATAACCCTTAGAGCTATTTATGACTCTGTTTTAGCCTGTGTGCGTTCAGGTTATGATTATTCTGATTTCTTTGAATGCCCCAAGGGAGTGAAGCAGGGTTGTATTTTAAGCCCACAAATGTTTTCTTTTTTATATAAATGAACTAGCCATTGAGCTATCAAAAAAAGGAAAACATGGCATTCAAATAATTCCCGGAGCAATTAAAGTGTTTTTATTAATTTTTGCTGAAGATATTATTCTTTTGTCTGAGACTGTTATTGGTTTACAACATCAGTTAAATATCTTAAAACAGGAAGCTGATCATTTGGATTTAATAGTGAATATGTATTAAACAAACTTTCTTGTTTTTCGAATAGATGGACATTTATCAGTACACAAAAAATGGTTTACGGAAATGTTGAAGTCAAAATAGTTAATACATATAAATATTTAGGAATGATGTTTTCAACAAGGCTAAGTCTAAATTTTGCATGGCAGGAATCTTGTAGGAAGGGGAAAAAAAGGTGTAATAGAAATTCTAAAAACATTGCAAAAGCTGAAATTGATAGACTGTTCCCTATTCTGGAAATTATTTGACACACAGATTGCAGCTTTGCTCACATACGCTGCAGAAATATGGGTATTATATGTAAATACACAAATGGAAAAAGTTCATACATTTGCCATGAAACGCTTTTTAAATGTGCCAATATATTTATCAAATACTGTACTCTATTGAGAGACAGGAAGATATCCCTTATATATAAGAACGTTTGTGAAATGTATTAAGTATTGGTTAAAGTTGTTGAAGCTTCCACAAACACGATTATGCAGACATTTGTATGAAATGTTGATTATACAGATGGAGTTGGTTAAAGAGAACTGGGCTTATCAAGTTAAAAGAGTTTCGTTGGAACATGGCTTTGGAATTGTGTGGATGTCTCAGGAAATAGGTAATGAGTGTCAGTTTCTTTCAGAATTTAAAGATAGGCTTATTTGCTCTTTTAAACAAAACTGGCACTCAGATATGGAAAGTAAAAATAAATATAGCTGGTTCTTTTCCTTTAAAACTGTCTTTCAAATGGAAACATATCTGAAAATAATCACTGATAAATGGCATAGGATTAACTATGTTTAATTCAGGTTAAGAACATTGGGTTTCAATGCTAACAAAAGATGGTTCCAGACTGAGACATCCATACAATTACCATGCCCATTATCAATGCCTCAGAGCAAGAACGGTTTATCTGAAAAAAATACCAATTTTCAATTTTTTTATATTTGGTAGAATTTACTGTAAACTTTCAAATGAAAAAAACAATTAAAATTAAAAAAAAAATTAATGTTAAAGATATTTGAAGAAAACTGTTCTTGCACAAAATTACCTGAGTGAATTTCTCATGGTAAAAGGGACGACTGCACGGCACTCCACTTTTGCTCTAAAGGCTGTAGTGCCGATTAACCTGGTAATTTGTGTAAGGAAGGACTTCCAGCTGTGCAAAACCTTCTTGCGTGGGAAGGGATACACTAGGACCACTGGGCAGAGTTTACGCAACACTGGTGGGCCTGGATGCCATGTGGTTCTTGCGTGGGAACACTGGTGGCTGGAGAGTGATCTTATCTGGGAAAAAGGGTCAAGCTAATCGCCATGCCATGCTTGCATGGGAGGAAGTGCCAGTTCTGCTGTAATTTCTCTGCAGACATGGGTGGTCTGGCTTCATTGCCAGTGTTTTTGCTATCATGGCGTTTCTTCTACATGTATTACAACACAAACATACTATGGTAAAGATAGCGTCAATGCCCTTCCTCTCTCTGAAAACCAAACGTTTCCATTCAATCCTCGATTTGTTCGGACCTTTCAAACTTTTCAAGTGAGCATATCTCAAAACTTTTGAAAATGGCAACTCTGCCAGTAGACCTTTCTTGCTCTGAGGCATTGTTATGTCAAGGGTTGCCTGCCAGAAGCGGCTATTGGCCACTTTTTCACTTTTTCACTTTTTGGTAAGTGGAGACTCTTTATAGCATATACTTAACTGTTACAATAAGCCATGTGGCTGTGATTGATTTTTAAGTAGTTACTTACAAAAACCATTCCAGTTCATCAAAGTTCTCACCCATCTCAACCTTGCTTGAAATGCCCAGAACACGATAGCCATTGTTTGCAGTACAAGATTACTACCAGTATTGATTCTGTTTACTGCCAGAACCGGACATATAGGGAAGGCCGCTACTGGCAATGCACATTCATCTACTTCTGATTTCAACTCTCCTGCCCAAAATGTCTATCTGGGGATGATCGAAGCAGGTAGAGGCAAAGTGGCTACAGGCTACATTGTTTTGACCCTGCACAAACCGGCCAATTGTACATGATTACTGCTGGCGATTGCGAAAGAGGGGGGTTCTGTAAATCTTAGTCTGTCATTTGATATCAGAAGGATGTGGCAGCAACATCCTATTTACAGAGGAACTATAAAGGTAGACAGAATTTTTAGACTTTCATTTTCATCTGCGTTTGCACAGGAAGAGGATTGCTGGTAATGTTTTAAGTTAAGAACTTTTGATACCATAGTTTGTTTAACTTCTTGTTTATACAAACAAAAGTCGAAATATAATAATACTCATCGTTACTGTGTGCAATTTGCGCAATATAACGTTTGAATTAATGTCATTTGGACAAAATATTGCTTAATAATACGATTATGCTGGAAATAACACTTTAATAAGAAGATTTCTAAGCAAACTTTTGTATTTTTTCTTGTTTTAGTTTGAGTTGTTCAGTTCCCTTTCCATGATAAATAAATGCGTATGGGTTTGCAGTTGGACTTGCGACTGACAAGGGACAGATGAAACTATTGGACTAAAGTTGGGCTCTTTCAGATTCTTTATTATTTAACCCTCTAGCACCTGAATGTACTTCTAGGCTAATGAAAATTATTTCCTGTGAAAAATTAATGTTGAATACACCAAACTACCACATTCCTATAGTCAGTTTTAATAAAAATGAAAAAATGGTGAACTTAGAAAATGTATCATATATGATAAGAGCGGCTTTTGAGGGTACATAGACTGATTAAATTGTATCTGAAACAACAGTTTATTGTGGATTTATTGAGATGACTATATACAAATGACTACTCTATGGCATTCACTTCTAGTCAAGAGGTTTCTTGTCACTTGGGGGGTCAAATGGTACATCCATCCCGCTGGGAGTCATGGTCAACGTTGGAGCAATTTTCTTCACTTCATCTGGTATGACATCAACAAGATGTTGACCAAGGAGCTCAGCCAACAGAATCTTATCCTCTGCTATATCACCCACACTGTCTCTGGCTAGAAGCTGGGCTAAAGGAATGCCATCTTCTGCTAGTGTTGCTTGTTGAAGACTTGCCAGAGGTTGTCATCCTCCATGTCACTCATACTTTCACTTGTTGATGGTGTATCTTGCTGCTTGTGCACCCCACACTGCTTTTCTTTCTTCACCACTTTTGTTTGGCCTCTGATGAGCATTTCTTCATCCTTTCCTTCTTCAGTATCATCATCTGCTGGCATCCACTCATTCTCACTGCTCCCAGAAAGATTAAAATCACTGTCATCACCAGTCACCAACCGGAAAATTTTGGTTACAGGAATTTGTGCTGCCATGCTGAAAACAGACAATAACATGCAGAATTAAGTTACTTTTCTTCATATACTACTCACATCCAGAATTAATAACAAGCATTTATTCACACACACACACACACACACACACACACACACACACACACACACACACACACACACACACACACACACACACACACACCAATCACAGCAGAAAACAATAATATTATCCAAAACATTTTTTTTTAATGATGTAGAAACATTATAAATCAAGTTTGATATAAAAATATTTCTTCACAACAATCATCAAAAGCAGCTAATACAGTTTTTTAAAAAGAGCTTTTGCAACCACTAAGACCGTTTTTATCATATCTGATAAATTTTGGAAGAGTTATCTTTCCATGAAGATTCCACAAAAGCCGTTCTTATCAAATCTGATCAACCAAATTTAATGCCCTGTATTGACTAATATTATTATGCATCATATGAAATAATTAATGCTGTCATTCTATATATATATACTAGTGATTTTATTAAAGCCAAATAATAGTAGATGAGTACTCACATGTGTGTATACCAGAGGCTCAAACTCAGGGGATCGTAAGGTGGTTACTTCTATTCCTCCTTGCTGTCACCTTAGAAAGTGAAGTGTATAGAATATTCAATGCCATGCTGAGGACTGGGTCTACTGCACAGCTGGCCTTTTTGCCTGTCTAGAGATGGTTATCTGGGAGGGAAGGGTCAGTGTCCACTTAGGTGAGCACCAGGGGGCCTCTAATTTCGATAAGAACGCTGTCTCTTTGTTCAAATAAACTTTATTCAAACAATGACCACGGTTCTGTAACCAAAGAAAAGAAAAGAGAAACTGTTGACTAGCAGCATTTGGCAACACGGAACAGAGTTGACATTCAAATATCAAGTCAAACGTAAAAGAATAAAGGTACAAGCATCAAAAGAGGCTTGGAATTACACCTGACTAACACTACCATTAAGGGTCATGAAATAGTAGGGTTACATGAAGCAAAACTTACAGATAAATGAGATGAAATGACCACCTATACATTTAGGCAGCCGTTGTGGATTCAGAGTTCGGCAGAGTAATGTCCCTTGACTAGAGCCGTCTATTTACAAGGATAGATCGTAATCCGTTATAATTGGGTTTATCATATCTGTAGGCCTCCATGCTAGAGGGTTAACGGGTTGGAGGTGATTTTTGTTGTTGTTTCTTTCTTTCTTTGTTCGTTTTAGTTCTTGTATCATATGCAGAGACAGTCAAAGGTGCACACACACACACTAACACACACACTAATACACACACCACTCACACTCACACACACACACACTCACACACACACACACACACACACTTACACACACACACACACACGCACGCACGCACGCACGCACACACACACACACTAACTCATACATACACACACAGGCATGAACGCACACATATACACGCACACATATACACGCACACGCACGTACACACACACACACATACATTCAAACACACACACATACACTCATAAACACACTCACACACAACCTCTCCTCCCCCCCCCCCCCCCCCCCCACACACACTCACAGAAAATAAAATCAATAAATAAGTACACACACACACACACACACACACACACACACACACACACACACACACACACACACACACACACACACACACACACCAGCGAACAGATAAGAAAAATTATGCAAGCGTTCTACTATGCATCATTGAATGTGTGTATGTATGCACATAAGCACGCACACACACACACATACACACACACACAAATCACACATGTGTATACATACATGCACACATATTGGAGCGCAAACAAGCACATGTACACTCACAAACACATACACACTCATACATGCACATGTGTGGGTTTGTGTGTGTGCGCGCGCACACACATGCGTGTGTGTGTGCGCACGCACACACAAACCCACACACATACACACACATGCGCACACACATACATACACAACCATTGAGAGAATAAAACAAATTAAAAAAAACCTATTCACAACACAACACAAACACACACACAAACACACACACACACACACACACACACACACACACACACACACACACACACACACACACACACACACACACACACACACACACACACACAAATAAACACACACGCACTTATACACATGCACATATACACACACACGCGCACGCACGCAAACACACACACATGTTCTCTAAATGTAACAGATTATATAAAGGATCTTTTTGTGGTCTAATAGATCTATCACATTATGGGAACAGGAGTTAAATTAAAGAAGGAATGTTTGAATCACACCCACCCCCTTCCATTCCTCTTCCCCACTACCATATAGAAAGGAAGTGTTCCATCTGGCTGGTCATGTGTAAGTTGCTTAGATCAGAGGTTTTAAAGAAGGATCACTGTTTTCTTGTTAGTTTCTCTCCATCAGAGAGTTGATTCAACTGCTAATTTGACACAGCCTTTAATTAAACACATCACCTAGGTATACCTAGGTCCCATTCAAACTCATCACTTAGAGATGAGGAGGCTGGCATTTCCTCCTGTCACTGTTGAAAGGCCAGTGGAGGTGATGTCAAAGGAAGTGGCAAGCCCAGAGTTAAGCCCTGCTGTTACCTGTGCTGGGGTGTGGCAAGCCTAGCCTAAACACTTCAAGTGGCTAAAGATGGCATATGTGTCCACGGTATCCTAGGAGATAATCCCCCCACCCCTCTGTTCATCTCAGCTTGCCTCTCCTATCAGGTACAATAAGGGGGGGGGGGGGGGAGTTGTTGTGTAATTAGGCTAATAAATTGTCTTAGTTATACTGTGTGCATGCCTACCTGCCTGCATGCGTGTGTGCACATGTGTAGGTGCCTGCGTGTGTGTGTGTGTGTGTTTGTGTGTGTGTATGAATGTGTGTGTGGTGTGCATGTGTGTTTGTGTTGTGTGTGTGTGCGTGCGTGTATGTTTGTGTGTGCATTGTGTGTGTGTGTGTGTTTGTGTGTGTGTATGTGTGTGAGTATGTGTGTGTATGGGCTGTGTTTGTATGTGTGTGTGCGTGCGTGCGTGTGTGTGTGTGTGTGTGTGTGTGTGTGTGTGTGTGTGTGTGTGCGTGTGTATGTCTGTGTCTGTGTCTGTGTCTGTGTGTGTGTCTGTGTATGTCTGTGTGTCTGTGTGTGAGCGAGTGTGTGTGTATGTGTTTGTGTTTGTGATAATGGAGTAAGAGATATCACCGATGGAAACAATAGAATAACTACATCTTCATTTAAAACAGAATAAACGAATTCAAGGCAATAGAAAATCTGATATAACAGCAAAAATATCAGACAGAAAACATAACATCAAACAAAACTATGAACTTACAAATATTTGAGAGAGAGAGAGAGAGAGAGAGAGAGAGAGAGAGAGAGAGAGAGAGAGAGAGGAGAAGAGAGAGAGAGAGAGAGAGAGAGAGAGAGAGAGAGAGAGAGAGAGAGAGAGAGAGAGAGAGAGAGAGCAGAAGACGAAGAGAGAAGAGAAGAGAGAGAGAGAGAGAGAAGAGAGAGAGAAGAGAGAGAGAGAGAGAGAGAGAGAGAGAGAAGAGAGAGAAGGAGAGAGGAGAGGAGAGAGAAGAGAGAAGAGGAGAGAGAGATGCTTCTTTTCTTTTTTTTATATCGAGGATAACAGAATAAGCAATCATGTGCTTTTTTTCATCCGGTCCCCGTGTGTATGCAGTTTTGTAAATATTGTCATCTGTTCCCACCGGCACACAATGGCCTACTCTTACGAAAAGCGGAACAGGATTTAACGTGTGCGCAAGATGTTCTGCGTGCGTTCGCACACGGGGCCTCGGTTTAAAGTCTCATCCGAAGAACTTTTGGGGAGAGTGGAGTCAGCACTGATGTTAACTCCAGGAGAAAAATCTCCTCGACCGGACTCGAACCCCGGTTGTCAAGAGAGAGAGAGAGAGAGAGAGAGAGAGAGAGAGAGAGAGAGAGAGAGAGAGAGAGAGAGAGGTCAACCTTCTTTCTGAGAGTTTGAAAAATCGGAAATGTGAAGTGATAGACTTGTGCATGCTCTTTGTGGTTCATAAATACTGCTTCTTTTTCTAGTCCTTTGGTTAATGCAAGGGTATTGGGCAAAACCTGCAAATGAGAGTGACAACCTGTTTCTCAGCATACGCATACTTTGGACACTCCTGTACAAAATACTGGCATAGGAAACACCATGTTGTCCATCTGTTTCCCTACTTTTTTATTTTGTATTTTGTACCACTTTACGACACAGCAGATTTTTCTGCGTGAAATTCGGGCTGCTCTCCCCAGGGAAAGCGCATGCTACAAGTGCAGTGCCTACCCTTTTTTTTCTTTTTCCTGCATGCAACTGTATTTGTTTCCTTATCAGAGTGGCTTTTTTTGACAGAATTTTACACCCCTACCATCCCCCCAACCCCCCTTTCTTCACCCCCCCCCTCCCCCCCCCCTACCACCCGTCCCTCACCTCTCCCCCCTCCTCCGCCCCCCCTCTCCTCCCTCCCTCCTCCACCCCCCCCTCTCGTCCTTCCTCCGCCCCCCCTCTCCTTCCTCCCTCCTCCTCTCCCCCCCCCCCCCACCCTATTCCCCCCCTTCCCCCTCCTTCTCCACCACGTTTACCCTCATCTAGGCACAAACACTGAAGATAGATAACACATCTCCTCCAAAACTCAGAGGATTAGAAGTTAGGGGGAGATCTCCATAGAGAACTGCCATTTCTAACTCAGCTTAAGTTACTTGCAATCTAATTTTTAGGGCATGTTATCAAACAAACAATTCCAAACTTTGAAGGTGTTTTCCTGTATTAGTTTAAAAATTAAACATATATATATATATATATATATATATATATATATATATATATATATATATATATATATATATATATATATATATATATATATATGTATATATATTTACAATCATTTGCTTCATCTTGTACTTGTTCAAGACAGGTAAACAGCAACTCCTACAAATTCATATAAAAGTTGTTGCTTCTTTTCCATAATATGGCAAGTTTTATCTGGACTACTAAGCAACACTAAACAACTAAAAGGGATTGAATTGTTTAAGAGTCTGTGAAGGGGAAGTAATATTGACATGAAATAACTATACAGCATGTGTGAGTGTGTGTGTGTGTGTGTGTGTGTGTGTGTGTGTGTGTGTGTGTGTGTGTGTGTGTGTGTGTGTGTGTGTGTGTGTGTGTTTTATTTTATTTTTATTTATTTATTCTTTTATATCGAGGATAACAGAATAAGCAATCATGTGTTTTTTTTCATCCGGTCCCGTGTGTATGCAGTTTTGTAAATATTGTCATCTGTTCTGTCATTTTGTCATCTGTGTGTGTGTGTGCGTGTGTGTGTGTGCGTTTGTGCGTGCTTGTGTGTGTGTGTGTATGTGTGTGTGTAAGTGTGGTGTGTGTGTGTGTGTGAAATTCATGATATTTTGCAAAAAAGATCTTGTAGCATGTTTATATATGTTGGAAAAACTTTGGAATTATTTTCAGTAAGAGTGACACTTTTGCAAAATGTGAGGAAAATGCTTAAGTCATGTTTAGTCTGATAGAAACTTCATGGCAAAAAGAACTACTTATGCATGTGACACTTGATTTCTTCGATAAAATTGTTTTACCCATTTTGTTGTATAGGTGTGAAATTTGGGGTTATGAAAATATTGTAATAATTAAAAAGTTCCTGTTAATTTAAAACATTTTTTTGTTGTTGTTTAAAGCGTATTATGTCAAATTCGTTAGTATATGGAGAAGGGGGCATAAAGTCTTTGTCTATTTCTGTTCCAATGATTTGTTTCTGGGGTGCAGGTGCTTGACTGTCATCCTGGAAAGCTATCGTCACATGTTTACCAGAGGATGAAAGATTAACATGAAAATCTCTGATTCAATCAGCATGGCTAAATAAGATACAGAACATTTTAGTGCAAAGCAGATTTTGACTTTGTGGGAGAGACAGTTTTGTTCAACTATCAATTCTACTAGTTCATGTAATTATCTAAACCTTCTTAATAGAAAAGTTTGTTAATGAATGGAGAGCTGAGCTGTGGGATACTATTAGATGCAGTTAGTACAAAAACTATAAAACCACTTTTAGTAATGAAAAATAAATAATTTGTTAGTCAGATGTATATGTTTACACTCATGAAATTAAGTTGCAGTTGTCACAAGCTTTTTATTGAGATTGGATGTTTTCATAACATACCGCAGGAAGAAAGAGTATGTTTAAAATGCAATATGTCTGTTTTAAGGGAAGAAATTATTTTTTATCATGGACTGTTTCCTACTTTAAACATTTACGACAAGATTTTATTCCTCAGCATTTTCTTCAACCCATGTCCAGTTATGATTTTTGCAGTCTGTGGAAATGTAAATCTTGAAAAGTTCTCCTGTCTCCCTCAAAGCTTATAACATTTGAATGTTTTTCTTGAAATTTCATTTTGTTGTCTTTCACAAGTGTAGATTGTGTCTTTTACAGAAATTGATATACTTTAAAATATCTGGAGTCTGTAATATTGTTTGCTTATCATGATGCTTTTCAGTTCCTGTTAGTATTGATAATACTAGTATCAGTACTGTTGAATTTGTTTGTTATCTTCCATGCCCCAAAAGGGGTAAAAAGAATTAAATCTTGTGTGTGTGTGTGTGTGTGTGTGTGTGTGTGTGTGTGTGTGTGTGTGTGTGTGTGTGTGTGTGTGTGTGTGTTTCTCTTTCTCTATTTCTGGTCCATTGGTCTGGAATGACCCCCCACCCCCACCCCACCCCTCTCTCTCTCATTTCGCTGAAAGCCTACTTATGACAGTTTTCAATCCAGTCTCAAGATATACTTATTTCAAAAATAAAATTTCCCCCTCCTGTTTCATTTATCTATCCCTGCATTGCCCCCATATAAAAACTGTAAGTTGTTTAACCTGTGTAAATTTATGCTGCATATGTATTTAGAATTTCTGACACATTATATGTGCCTGATAAAACATTTATTTTTTTAAAGGCAATATTACCCCCCTTCAAAGGCTGTCATAACAGTTATGTTCCTTTTTATTGTTTGAAGTTACTCAGAAGTCCAGAGGAAAATCTGTATCTAATGTAAATGAAGCAGCAATCTTTTTTTAAAAATAAAATTGTAAACTGTGCTGTTTTACCTCTTTCAAATAGAACATGGTGATAAGAAATGTTTAAAATTAAACTTTTTCTTTCAATTTGTGAGCAGAAATGGGAAAAGAACCTTTTCAAGTGTGGAATTGTTAGTGTAGTAATATGCTGCAAAACTATGAAGGCAACAACTTAAGCTTAGAATTAGGAATGGCAGATCTCTGTGGGGATCACCCCCTAACTTCTAATCCTCTGAGCTTTGGAGGAGATGTGTGGTCTATCTTCCCATGTTTGTGTTTAGGAGAGGGGGATAGGTGGGCAGAGGGGGGAGGAGAGGGGGGAAGAGTTGGAAAGGGGAGGGGGAGGAGAGGGTGGATAGGAGGGGGGAGGGGAGGGAGAGGAGAGGGTGGATAGGAGGGAGGGGGGAGGGGGTGGATGGGGGGGAGGGGGAGGGGGAGGGCGACGGTGGGGGGGGGGGGGAGAGGGGTAGGGGGGATAGGAGGGGGAGGGTTGGAGGGGGATAGGTAGGGGGAAAAGGGTGGTTATTGAGGATTTAAAGTATCAAAATGACCTTTTCCCAGGAGTTCTGCATCACTTAACTGATTACCATAACTCCCAGGGAGTACAGATTCATTGTTTCCCACGCTAATAGTGTTCACTCTGATAGCAGGTATCTGTATACAAACTGACTTACTGTCACGCTTCATGTCAGAGTTTAAACCCTTGGCTGCTGTGCTCATCTCCTGTGTTATCTGAGAGCAAATTTTGTTTTAATGCTCTGAAATAGCCGCTTCTTGTGGTCCCTAATTTATATAGGCAGTGATGTAAAACGATGGTAACAAAGATTTAAACCACATTCCATGGTCCCAGTCAGAGGGAGAGCTGTCCAGCCTAAATGCCTGAGGCCAAGTCGCCCCTTCTGGTGGTAAAGCAGCTGGCAGGCTGGAATCTTGCCCAACACACTTCAAGTAGACGGCCCCTTCAGGCATCCTTAGTTAATTTTACTTTCCCTCCACAGCCCATTGCCTGTTCCGCCCTTAGCAGGTTCGGCAATCAGGGCGGGCTATTTTTGTTTCACTTATCATCTTTCCAACTTGGCTAGCTCCTACTGTGGTTGAACAAGAAGGTGTTATGCAATAAAAACAATACTTGTTGCCATCGAAACTTCAGATATGAATGGCGAATATATTTGACAAAGTAATTCTCACTGGCTAAAGGATACAGCATAAAAGGCACAAAGCTCACAGCCATGTGAAACTTTCAAATGCCATTTTCTTGAAACTGGAAGGTAACCCTCCATGTGGTCATAATGTTGATGATGAAATTCATTTTTGTTTTCAATGCAAAAGCATATGAAACTATATGAAATAAATATAATTTTCTAAGTCTACAAACAATAGATGTTCAAGATATTGTTTCTACATTGTCGTCTGAAAATAAACATGTAATTAAGGTGTAGCTAAGTTTATGCAGAAGCACAAAAATTAAGACAAAGCCATACCAGTACCAATTGATCCAATATGTGGTGATATAGTCAATTTTAAGAGCAATGTTTTCTTAAGTAAGCTAATTCAAAAAAGGTTAATATCACATGTAATTTAAATGGATGGTGGAATGGAAAATTGTTATTGCATTTCAGTTTGATATTTCTTTTCTTTCTTTGTATGTTCTAGGTGATTTGCAACTGTATAGATGTTAGTGTTAATGTTAGTTGATTATTAATGTATGAATCCTTTCTTTTTTTCAAAACTTTGTTGTACTGATCACATTTTTCACTTTTTGTTTACAGCTTACAAAAAAGTACTGGTGTTACCTCCCTTGTCAAAAGGCTCAGTTGGGCAATGACAATAAACTGTTTTTAAAGCATTAAAGCATATCTCTCTCTCTCTCTCTCTCTCTCTCTCTCTCTCTCTCTCTCTCTCTCTCTCTCTCTCTCTCATGGATAGCCTAGTAGTCAGAACATTGTGCTGGCAATTTGATGACCCGGGTTTGAGTCCGTTGAGGAGATTTTTCTCCTGGAGTTAACGTCAGTGCTGACTACACTCTACCCAAAAGTCCTTTGGATGAGACTTTAAACCGAAGCCCCATGTGTGAATGCATGCAGAACATCTTGCGCACACGTTAAATTCTGTTCCGCTTTTCATAAGAGTAGGCCATCGTGTGCCGTTGGAAGCAGATGACATCTACAAAATGCATACACATGGGGACTGGATGTAAAAAAAGCACAAGAGTACTTATTCCATTATCCTTGATATAAAAGAATAAATCAATCAATCACCTATCAAGTCTCCTATCTTAGGGTCATCTGGCATCACTTAAAGTGGAAAGATGTTAAAATTGAAGACTGACTGACTGACTTACTTACTTACTTACTTACTTACTTACTTACTTACTTACTTACTTACTTACTTACTTACTTACTTACTTACTTCCATTTAGTCTTATTCTGAAGAATAATGCCTTGAGTTGTTTATCTCTGACAACATCTCTGTGAGTTTGTTGATAGATAATGTCTTCAAACACCTTTTACCTACATAAAATCCAATTTGAAAACTGTCCTTTTTGCTGAGATATCTCAATGAATTTATTCAAGAATACCTATTCTAATAATTGGTACCTCTCTCCTAAGAATCAAAGAATATTGAAAGGTAAGGATGCACTGTCATTATTTGCACATTGTTTAGCAGATCTATCAGCCCACTCATTTGAATATGGTCCTATATATGAAGGAGTTCAACAAAAGATGATATTTATACCTCTTACGCCAATAAGTTTTATCATATACTTGATATCTGGTATGATTCTAGAAATGTTCTTATAATTGGAAGATTTCAAAGCATATAAGGCAGACTTAGAATCCACACAAAATAACATATGATAGAAACAAACTGGAAGGTCTAAAATATAGGTCTAAAAGCCATTAGATGTGAACACTGATATAAATTTACCAAATAGTATGACTTTTCATTTTTCAGTGATGGTATCATGAAAGCTGAACCTGTTTGTTGATTGTCTAAAAGTGAGCCATCTGTATGAACTTTCAGAGAATGCAAATAATTAGTCTCAATATGCATTTGAACATCAGCTGCCATAATATTTGGATTATCATTTTTTTATGTTTGTATAACCGATGTTAAAATGGGCTTGATTCATTTCCCAACTAGGAAAGTTTGAAACTAAATGCAAGAACTGCCCAGGAAAACTACAGCTTTAATGGAGATGATAGTGATTATGAACAAACTACATACCCAAATCATAACCAATATCCAAGAAAATCTCAGGACAACGGAATAAACAATTTTGGTCAGCAGTTAATTGAGTCCTGTAACATTTTTGATTGTCTCATATTTAATGGTCTGTGTAATCCAGGCTTTGATGACAGATGTACATATATTGGAATTTCTGATGAAAGTATGTTAGATTATTTTATTTTATTGTATCAATTGAGTTTTTTCCCTCTAATTGTGTGACATCTTTATCTGTTCAAATAACCGTAGATTCAGATCATTTACCAGTCTCTATGTACTTAGAATCTAGGAGTGATGACATTACCTGTTTTATTGAAACAATACAAAATGATGATGTGGTGTTAGGAAAATTTATGCGGAACACAGCATATGAAAATAATTTTGTCAAAACCTGGGAGAGCAGAGGTATCCAAAACAGAATGATTTTGGCCACAACTATTGACAGTACTGTTGATAATGCATTAGATATATTTGTGCAGTGCCTGAAAGATTCAAGCCAATGCATGTTCAAAGAGTTTCTCCCAACAAAAAGAAAAAAATCTAAGTGGTTTGATGGTTAATGTAACATAACAAAAAAGGAAGCAAGGGAAAAACTTAACTGCTTTAGAAAAACAAGAAAAGAAGAAGATGGGATTGAGTATGTTGAAGTTAGGAAAAGGTATAAGGAGCTCCTTACATGAAAAGACAAGCTTTTAGAAAGCAAAAGGCTGGCATTCTAGCAAGGGAAATTCTTAGTCCATCACATTTCTGGAAGGAGTTGAGCACAAT
Source organism: Stramonita haemastoma (assembly GCA_030674155.1). Taxonomy (NCBI): domain Eukaryota; kingdom Metazoa; phylum Mollusca; class Gastropoda; order Neogastropoda; family Muricidae; genus Stramonita; species Stramonita haemastoma. The sequence continues at coordinate 37,870,963 of CM060319.1, read as the reverse complement.
GGGGTGTACAAATAAAGAATGAGTTTCTAATAACATTTCCATAGATAGCTGGTTTAACCATTTCAAGAATTTTTTCCAAAATGTTAATACTGATAGTAATGAGTGTGACATTGAATTCAATTTGTCTGATGATACATGTCATGATCTTAATAAAAACATCACAGAAGATGAAGCTATTCAGGCCATCAGAAAACTTAAGAATGGCAAAGCCTGTGGTATAGATGACATATCTGCTGAAATGTTGAAAACTGGTGTAAAAAGGTTCACTCGTTTCTTACAAAACTATTTGATTTTTTTTTTGAACGAGGGGTTTACCCTCATGATTGGTATAAAGCTATCATTATTTCAATATGTAAAAAGGAAGACTTGGAAAATGTAGACAGTTATAAAGGAGTGTCTCTTTTAAGCATAATCTCTAAATGTTATACAACAGTCTTGAATACATGGCTGTATACATGGTTAGAAAATAACAATACTATTTCAGAATGTCAAGCAGGTTTTAGAAAAAAGTATTCTACTGTTGATCAGATACTTACTTTATATGCTGCCATTCAAAGTTGTATGTGTAAGAAGGGAAGAAAACTATGTTGCCTTTGTAGATTTTAGAAAGGCATTTGATTCAGTTTGTCATGATAAACTTTTGTATTGTCTTAAAAACCAGGGTGTGCAAGGTAGATTTTTTGCTTCATTGAAGGTCATGTATATGTCATTGTTGTCATGTGTCCATGTAACCTCTGAATTAACAGAAATGTTTGAAACACCACTTGGAGTCAGACATGGATGTGTTCTAAGTCCTACATTATTTTCAATTGACATAAATCAATTGGCAAATCACATAAATGATAAAGGTTAATATGTGGTACGAATGATACCTGATGCTATGGAACTGTTCATTTTATTGTTTGCAGATGATGTTGCATTGATCCCTATTATGCCAAGTGGACTTCAAAACCAACTAGATATTTTATGAAACTGTTGTGATGATAAGAAGCTATTTGTAAATATTAGTAAAACTAAAGTAATGGTATTTAGAAAAGGGGGATTTTTAGGAAGACATAAAAAATGGTTATTTGATGGTAACAGGTTAGAAGTAGTAAACAGCTATTGCTATCTAGGATTTAACTTTACAACCATGGTTAGCGCAAAAAGAGGTACACTTCACTTAGTAGCTAAAGGGAAAAAAGCAGTAGTACAGATTAATAGGGCTTTTCAGAAATGTAAGTAAATGACAGCTGGTACCATTTTTAAGATCTTAGATACTAAGATCGAACCAGTATTGATATATTCAGCCAAGATATGGGGACTAAACAGATCAGAACATTTAGAAAAGGTATATATGGCTGCTTGTAAGTGATTTCTTGGTGTTCCAGTCAGAACTCCAAACAAAATGATATATGGGGAATTGGGGATATATCCACTGTATGTGAATACATATATAGCATGCTTAAGATATTGGTTTAAACTGTTGCAAATGGATAGGGCTCTCCACGTAAGGCTTATGAAATGCTACTTGAACTTGACAAACCTGGTAAGCTGTGTTGGGCTTCAAAGGTTAGAGAGATATTATGTGTCACTGGCTTTTATATAGTTTGGTTGCAACAAGATGTTGGGGATATAAAGCTGTTTTTACGTATATTCAAACAGAGGCTTGTTGACATGTTCATGCATGAATGGGATGGGGCTGTCAGAGATTGTGATAGGTACATAATGTATAGGACATTCAAAACTGATTTTGGAAAAGAAAGTCATATCTTATATATGGATTCATTTTGTTTTCAAGTTTCATTAACACAATTAAGATTTAATGTACTTTCTCTGAACAATAATGTGTATCGTTCCAGTGAAATTGCACCCCAAAAAAGTGTCCATGTTGTAAAGAAAAAATTGAAAATGAAAATCATTTCATATTTAAATGTGCCGCCTATGAGGATCTACGTGCTAAATTTATGAAGGAATCAGCCAAGCATCCTTTTCATGCATTACTGAAGGCTTCAAATCCCACTCATAGGCAAAATTTATCCAGGTTGTGTTCCATGCGATTAACAGAAGAAAATACTTTATTTTGGAAACAGTGATCTAAATGTTGTGTTGCTATCATTTGAGAATGGTCATGAGCAGTTATTTTTGATATGTGTGTGTGTGCGTGCATGTGTGCATGCATGCATGCATGCGTGTGTATGTGTGTGTGTGTGTGTGTGTGTGTGTGTGTGTGTGTGTGCATGTGTTTGTGTGGTTGGTTGAGTGTGTGTGTGTGTGTGTGTGTGTGTGTGTGTGTGTGTGTGTGTGTTGTGTGTGTGTGTGTGTGTGTGTGTGTGTGTGTGTGTTGTTCTTTAGTTTAATGTCTGTTCACATAAGTGATATTAGGCACACAAAAAAATGTACTTGTAAAACTTTTAACCAATGGTAGAAACAAAAAGTAAGTAAAAACACAAAAAGTGAACACTAAACCCTGAAAATCAATCAGAACTTTTTAGAAAATTAAGAAAGAGCACGAGATTAAAGTCTCTGTCTCTAAACAAGCTACCAACATGTTCATAAGCACTATAGTATGCGGACTCATCTTCAGGTGTGTGTGTGTGTGTGTGTGTGTGTGTGTGTGGACGAGTTGCCTGCGTGCGTGCACGCGTGCATGGGTTTGTGCGTGCGTGCGTGCGTGCGTGTGTGTGTGTGTGTGTGTGTGTGTGAAGTCAAGTCAAGTCAAGTCAAGTCAAGTCAAAATGATCTTTATTGAGGGTAAAAGATTAAGTTTACACAACTTTTTTTCATCCTACCCTCACAAAAAACTCATGTAAATTGACTTCTAAAACATTCAAAGACAAATATCAACCTTTGTTGAAAAACTAAAATAAATGAGGATTACTTTATCTGTGTGTGTGTGTGTGTGTGTGTGTGTGTGTGTGTGTGTGTGTGTGTGTGTGTGTGTGTGCATGCGAGCATACACGCCCATGCGTATATGTGTTTCTATGAGTGAAGGTTTATTTTGTGAGCACACTTTTTCTGGTGCAGTGAATGTTTTGAGAATACCATAGTTTATGAGTATTGTAACTATTTTGACAATGGATGTCTGTAAGTAAAATGATTTCAGTTGTCATGATGTATGATGTGCCTGATGATTGTATTTTGTATGTTATAAAGTGTCAGCCTTTGTTTAGGTAGTTACGATTAGGAAGATACATATTCAATAATATACTGTTTTCAGTACACACCAAAGTATTATGGCAAAGCCTTATAAAAATTTATGAAAAGTCATTTTTCTGGGTTTTTTTGCATCTTTCCATTTTTGCCCCTGAAAGTGTATTGTGGTCTAAGGCCGATGTACATTAAACAATTTCAGTGTTCAGTTTCAGTGTTCTCTCTCTCTCTCTCTCTCTCTCTCTCTCTCTCTCTCTCTCTCTCTCTCTCTCTCTCTCTCTCTCTCTCTCTCTCTCTCTCTCTCTCTCTCTCTCTCCATCGAGATAATGACTTGCCCTGACTGTCAGGAAGAGGAAGGCAGGAACCACAGGGTGCACTGTGCCATTCTGTACTATCTGGATTTTCAGGCCTGACATTTAACTCTTCCCCCAACTCTGCACAACCTTCACCATCTCTTTCCCCTCTCCTTGGTCTGTCTTTCTTCTCCGCTTGCCGCAGGCGTAGTTTCCATCTGTGTCATGAGGCAGATCCCGTATCTTCAATTTTTGCCGCTACTATTCCCCCACCCTCACCCCCATCCCCATCTTCCTGTCATTCTGGATCTGTTTGTTTGCTTCATTTGGTTGATTTGTTGGTTGGTTGGATTTTTGTTTGTTTTACCATTGAGTTGTTAAAACAGTGTATTTTTAAGGTCATGTTGAAGACTATGTTGAACAGACTGAAGCCACAAGCAGAGACCATCATTGCTGATAGCATCAGGCAGGTTCCAAAACAGGGCACAGCACAACTGAACAGATAGCTTCGGAATACTCTGTGAGTGGTACTTTCAACACCAAAAAGACCTCTACAATGTATTTATTGTTTTTAAGAAGGCATTCCACAGGGTATGAATGCAGCTTTGTGGGCAACAATGAATTTGTACAGAATCAATGCAAACCTGATCTGAGTCATCAAAGAGCTTTTAAACAAGGCCACCAGTGCAGTGTTCTATAACAGCAATATTGGAGAGTGGTTTCAAACAACAGCTGGAGTAAGGCTGTATACTCTCACCCACTCTTTTCAACATCTTCCTCGATAAAATTGATTTTTATTTAAATATCTATTTATTCTTTTATATCAAGGATAATGGAATAAGCACTCATGCGCTTTTTCCAGTCTGGTGGAGGATATTTTTCTCCTGGAGTTAACATCAGTGCTGACTCCACTCTCCCCAAAAGTCCTTCGGATGAGACTTTAAACCGAGGCCCCGAGTGCGAACGCATGCAGAACATCTTGCGCACACGTTAAATCCTGTTCCGCTTTTCGTAAGAGTAGGCCATCGTGTGCCGGTGGGAACAGATGACATTTACAAACTGCATACACACGGGGAGTGGATGTAAAAAAAAGAGCACACGAGTGCTAATCCCATTATCCTCGATATACAAGAATAAATCAAATCAAATCACGTAAAGACCGCGTATGTATGCAGTTTTTGTAAATCTTGTCATCTGTTACAATGGTGTAACCTTACGAAATACGGAACAGGATTTAACGTGTGTGCAAGATGTTCTGCGTGCGTTCGCACACGGGGCCTCAGAGAGGAGAGAGAGAGAGAGAGAGAGAGAGAGAGAGAGAGAGAGAGAGAGAGAGAGAGAGAGAGAGAGAGAGAGAGAGAGAGAGAGAGAGAGAGAGAGAGCTTCCCATTTTTTGCCTTGGATTGTTGAGCTTCTTCCCTCTTTTGTGTCAGTCATGTCTTTCACCAGTTGATATGCTTTCTTGCTGTTGTTTTTCTTGATGTTTCCTTCAATGTTCTGGCACTGTTCATCAATCTATTTCTCTTTTGCTTCTGTCATGGACTTCTTGATTCTTTTGTTGACTTCCCAATATCGTTCTCCTCTTTCTTTTGTTTCATTTTCCATTAAATTCAACTCTATACTTTATAGCATGGTTGTAGGATGTTAAGTGTGACTTAAGACTTTTTGACTGGTCAATGTTTGCAAAGAAGTTTGCTTGCTGTTTCAGTCACTGCTGTGTTGAAAGCATCCATCAAGGTTTCTATATACTATCATTTGAGTCATATATATATATATATATTCTTCTATCCCAGAGTTTGTTTAGACCGTAGGGCGCCAGGGAAGATCTCACAACTAGCTCTCTCCATTTCCCTCTGTCCTCGACCTTTCTCAGGGTGTCACTCAGCCTGTGGCCCGTCCACTCTCTGATGTTGTCCTCCCATCTCTTTCTCTGCCTGCCTCTCCTTCTCCCGCCTTGCACAGTTCCTTGCAGAATCGTCTTGGCAAGCCCGGTTGATCTTGCGACGTGCCCATACGACTTCAGTTTGCGTTTTTTGTCTGTGGTCAGGAGATTTTCAAAGGGCCCGAGGCTTGACCGATTCTGATTCTCACTTCCTCGTTTTTAATGTGGTCTTTGTAAGAGATGCCAAGGAGTCTGCGAAAGCATCTCATCTCTGTGGCCTGTATTCTCCTCTCCAGATCTGCTGTGAGGGTCCATGACTCACAAGCATACAGGAATATTGAAATGACCAGAGTGCGCATCAGCCTGATCTTTGAGCAGAGCGAACTGTTCCTGTTCTTCCAAATGGTCTTCAATTTTGTCAGTGCTGTAATTGTCTGTGCATTCCTTGCGAGTATTTTAGGCTTGGATCCCTTGTCTGTTACAATTGCTCCCAGATACTTGAAGCTTTGTACCGTTTCCAAATTGTGACCACCGACTCTGATGTTGGTGTTGATGCCGTTGATGTTCTTGGTCATCAGCTTGGTCTTCTGCACACTGATCTCCATGCCATAGTCTGTTGAAGTCTTGTCGAGGCGTTCCACTAACCTAACTACTAACTCTCCTTCTT
>CM060319.1:37847489-37862489 GCA_030674155.1 Stramonita haemastoma | reverse complement strand
GGTAACTACACCAGCTATCTACCTCGATGACTACCAGCTCGATGTCGTACACCAGTTCACATACCTGGGATCCACCATCAGTGACAACCTATCCCTTGATGCCGAGATCAACAAGCGCATCGGCAAGGCTGCTACGACCTTAGGACGCCTCACTACCCGTGTCTGGGAGAACCCAAAGCTAACAATTTCCACCAAGATGGCAGTGTACAACGCCTGCATCGTCAGCACTCTCCTATATGGCAGTGAAACATGGACAACATACTCCAAACAGGAGCGCAAACTGAACAGCTTCCACCTGCGCTCTCTCCGTCGCATCCTCGGCATCCACTGGAGTGACAAAGTTACCAACGCCCAGGTCCTCGAGGTTGCAGGTCTTTCCACCATGTACACACTCCTCAGACAACGCAGACTCAGATGGCTCGGTCACGTGCGAAGGATGGAGGATGGACGCATTCCTAAAGATCTCCTCTATGGTGAACTTGCCTCCGGCAAGAGAAGCATTGGCCGCCCCCAACTGCGCTACAAAGGCAAGGCAAGGCAAGGCAAGGCAAAGTCTTTTATTCGAGGATAATAGAGAAGCACTCATGTGCTTTTTTACATCCAGTCCCCGCCCTTTTCAGGGATACATCAAGTTGAAAAGATACTAAACAATAAAGCTTTACGCAGTACCAAACAACACACAAGAATAAGGACACTATATATGATAAGGTAATAAAAAATGCACTCAATCAGAGGACAAAAATCAGAAGTCACAATAAAAATATTTTGATTACGGAAGAATAGAAAAGTGTTAATAGGTAAGGAGCAAACAAGAAAACTAGATAAATAAACAACTGAAAACATCAATCCACCACCATCTGTCAAAAGTTATACATGTGACATAAATCATACAATTGGATAAAAGGGGGGGGAATTTAACTAATATCCTTATTGGAGGGGAGGGCGGGTAGAGATACTATCAATAAAAATGTAAATAAAATAAAAAAAATTAAAAAAAAAGAAAAGTTACATAAAACATCCTAGATGTTTCAAGAGAATAGCGAGAGAGAGAGAGAGAGAGAGAGAGAGATAGAGAGAGAGAGAGAGAGAGAGAGAGAGAGAGAGAGAGAGAGAGAGAGAGAGAGAGAGAGAGAGAGAGAGAGAGAGAGAGAGAGAGAGAGAGAGAGGCAAGGCAAGGCAAGGCAAAATTTCTCCACTCGAGGACAACAGACAAGCACTCGTTTGCCTCTTTCACATCCAGTCCCCGCTCCCCCCAGGGACAACATCATGATAAAAAGACAGCCCCAACCAAAACAACAACAACTACAAAGGTTCAAACACCAAGAGCAAAAAAGCCATACCAAGCATCAAACAACAGGCGAGAAACAAAACAGAGATACAGTATTAAGGCAATGTTATAAAAAGGCACTCACCCAGAAACGAAAACAAGAAGCGAGACTCAATGACGATTTCGATTTGAATATAAAACAACAACAACAACAAAAACAAACAAAAAGAAAAGCACAAACAAACAAACAAAGCAAACAAACGACAGCGCAACAACTAAGGATCAAACATGAGAAAATGATGAGGACAGATGACTGAAAACATCAATCGACCACCATCCACCATCAAAACAAGTCCCACAAAACGTAAGACCCTGATATAAGGGGAGAAAGAACAACAACAACAGGTAAGAAATAATACAGAGATACACTACCGAGGCAACGTTACAAAAGGCACCCATTCAGAAACGAAAACATGAAGCAAGAATCAATGATGATTTTGATTTGAATTTAAAAAAAAAGAAAAAGATATATATATAAATTAGATAAAAAGACAAAACAAAACAAAACAAACTAACAAACAAAAAGAAAGAGCAAACATGAGAATATGATGAGGTCAAATGACCGAAAACGTCAGTCCACCACCATCCACCACCAAAACAAGTCCCATAAAACATATGTTTCCGAACAAAAAAACAGAGAGAGAGAGAGAGAGAGAGAGAGAGAGAGAGAGAGAGAGAGAGAGGAGAGAGAGAGAGAGAGAGAGAGAGAGAGAGAGAGAGGTTTTCCAACAGGATGAGGTGTGGTTAGTTACTTCTGATGCATCAAGTGGATTAGAAGATGATTTTTGTAGGTTGTTAATGGTTGGTGCTGTTTAACTGAACCAGGAAGAGAATTCCACAACATAGGGCCTGAGTACAGTAAACTAGATTTGACCAAATCTATTCTTGGGATGGGGACAGCAGGCTTTACAGTATTTCTGTAATGATTCATAGGAAAGTTATCTTTTAAGGATGTGGGGATGGCTCCTGCCATTATCTTGTACATCATGATGCCTTTGTTATATTTTAGTCTTTGGTGTAGAGGAAGAATATTTAACTGAGTATAATCTACTTCTAGTAAGGTTGTTTTCTTCAAAAGGACGAGTTTAAGAGCACGTTTATGGAGGCTTAACAACGGTTTCAAAGACGTCTGCAAGCGTGCCATGAAAGCCCTGGACATCAACCTAGAGATCTGGGAGGAGGTAGCGGCTGACCGCAGCAAATGGCGCAATGTTCTCCACAAACAGCTGAAGTGTGGTGAAGAAAAGATCCACACTGCAGCAAACGAAAAGAGAGCCAAGCGGAAGGCATGTGCTCCAGCCACCTCAACAAGCCACATCTGCATCAGATGCAACAGAGACTGCCACTCCCGCGTCGGACTGACCAGCCACAGCCGGCGTTGTCACTGAACAAATGACCTGTCTTTTGGCGCGAATTCCATAGTCGACACCGACTGACGGAGGCCTACTATATATATATATATATATATATATATATATATATATATATATATATATATATATATATATATATATATATATATATATATATATATATATATATATATATATATATATATATGTAGCCTATATATATACACATATCTGTGTGTGTATGTATGTGTCTGTTTGTGGATGTGTCTGTGTGTGGTTTGTATATATGCACGTGTTTGTATGTATGTCTCAATATGTATATATACATAATTATTATGCATGTATCAGTTTGTGACTCTGTGTGTCAATCAATCAATCAATCAAATTTTTATTTCCAGATGGTACATTGAGTAAGCAACAATTTGCTTTTTTCCATCAAGCCATCTATCTAAAGAAAAGAAAAGAAAAAAAAATCAAAACAATAGCAAAAATCAAATCCAAAACAAAACAAAAAACCAACAAAAAACAAAGCAGAAAATCCCTAGCAAACAATAAAGCCAACAAAAGAAAGAAAAGGGGAAAAAGCACGCAAACAAATGTGGTGTGTGTGTGTGTGTGTGTGTGTGTGTGTGTGTGTGTGTGTGTGTGTGTGTGTGTGTGTGTGTGTGTGTGTGTGTGTGTGTGTTTTATTCTGTTTTATTGCTGTATACCGATGATAATTGAATAAGCACTCTTGAGCTTTTTTACAACCAGTCCCCGTGTATATGCAATTTTTTTTAATGTCATCTGTTCCCACCGGCACGCGATGGCCTACTCTTACGAAAAGCTGAGGAGAATTAAACGTGTGTGTGTGTGTGTGTGTGTGTGTGTGTGTGTGTGTGTGTGTGTGTGTGTGGGGTGTGTGTGTGTGTGTGTGTGTGTGTGTGTGTGTGTTCTCTTGCACACTTTTGTTAATACGCCGACAATCTGCTATCTTCAGGCTGGCAGGAAGTATTGTCGGTACCGCCAAGAACAGACACACTGTTTCTTTTCTGGATTGAGGACACAGATGTCATGGAAAAATAAACAGGTGTCTGGATTATAAACTTAGAGAGGGATAGAGCACTAGGGAGGGAGAGAAAGAGAAAAATAGAGAGAGAGAGAGAGAGAGAGAGAGAGAGAGAGAGAGAGAGAGAGAGAGAAGAGAGAGAGAGAGAGAGAGAGAGAGAGAGAGAGAGAGAGAAGAAGAAGAAGAAGAAGAAGAAGAAGAAAAATAAAGAGAGAGAGAGAGACAGAGACAGAGACAGAGACAGAGACAGACAGACAGACAGACAGACAGACAGACAGACAGACAGATAGACAGACAGACAGACAGACAAAGAGAGAGAGACAGACAGTCAGACAGACAGACAGGCAGACAGACAAAGAGAGAGAGAGAGAGAGAGAGAGAGACAGACAGACAGACAGACAGACAGACAGACAGACAGACAGACAGACAGACAGACAGACAGACAGACAGACAGACAGATTATAGAATGTTTTGTGTTGTGCTGTATAACATCGTAGTGTGGTATAGTGTGGTATAGTGTAGTGACGTGCGTGTGTATGGTTCGTCATTTTGTGTGTGTGTGTGTGTGTGTGTGTGTATGTGTGTGTGTGTGTGTGTGTGTGTGTGTGTGTGTGTGTGTGTGTGTGTGTGTGTGTGTGTGTGTGTGTGTGTGTGTGTGTTATTCATTCATTCAGTCATTTATTTATTCTTTTATATCGAAGATAATGGAATAAGCACTCACTTGTTTTACGTCCAGTCCCTGTGTGTATGCAAGTTTCTAAATCTTGTCATCTATTCCCACCGGCACACAATGGCCTACTTTTACGAAAAGCGGAACAGGATTTAACATGTGTACAAGATGTTCTGCGTGCGTTTGCACACGGGGACTCTGTTTTTAGTCTCATCCGAAGGACTATTGGGGAGAGTGGAGTCAGCACTGGTGTTAATTCCAGGGGAAAAATCCCCTGGAACGGGAATCGAACTCGGGTCGTCTAATTGCGAGCGCAATGTTCTGACCACAAGGCTATCCCGTCCCCATATTATCTATCTATCTATCTATCTATCTATCTATCTATCTATCTATCTATCTATCTATCTATCTATCTATCTATCTATCTATCTATCTATCTATCTATCTATCTATCTATCTATCGATCGATCGATCGATCGATCGATAGATAGATAGATAGATAGATAGCTGGAGTCATTATAAAGCATTATTTCTGGTTACATAAAACATAGATAATCCATTAACACACAACTTTATAAAAAAATAAAAAAATAAAAAAAAGGGAAAAAGGAAAGAAAAAAGATGCCCAAATCTTGAGATCTCATAAACAAGTCTTACTGTGGAAAAAAGCAACTGTAACATTTTCCTGTTGTATGGTTTATAGGGCATGGTATGTAAGTGGTACATTGTATGTATTTATGCATGTATGTATTCATGTAATTGTATGTACGTATGCAGGTGGGTGTGTTGTGGTGTGTGTGTGTGTGTGTGTGTGTGTGTGTGTGTGTGTGTGTGTGTGTGTGTGTGTGTGTGTGTGTGTGTGTGTGTGTGTGTGTGTGTGTGTTTGTAGGCATTATATACATATTATATGAATGAGGGTATTTGAACGTTCTATAATCACTTACAGTATTAGTATGCACCCATGAACATATGACTTATTCTCAACGATAATGCCTGTCATGGATATATGCTTTTGTAACAACAAAATGAATTTTTAAAAAGTTAAAAAAAAAAAAAAAAAAAAGATAGATAGATAGCTATGGCAAAACTGAACAAGATATGGAGAAGCGACAACATCAGCTTCAAAACAAAAGTCTCGAGGTCTCGTGTGCGAACGCACGCAGAACATCTTGCGCACACGTTAAATCCTGTTCCGCTTTTCGTAAGAGTAGGCCATCGTGTGCCAGTGAGAACAGATGACAATATTTTCAAAACTGCATACACACGGGGACAGGATGAAAAAAAGCACATGATTGCTTATTCTGTTATCCTCGATATAAAAGAATTAATAATAATAATAATAATAATAATAATAATAATAATAATAATAATAATAATAATATATAATTTTGTCATCCGCTCCTACCGGCACACGATGGCCTGCTCTTCCGAAAGGCGGAACAGGATTTTAACGTGTGCGCAAGATGTTCTGCGTGCATTCGCACACGGGACTTCGGTTTATAGTCTTATCCAAAATTAATGACTTTGACATTCAGTTCGATTTTTTCGTCAAACTGGGAAGAAAGGGCGAGCTGGGTACGAAACCAGAAACTCGCGGTTTACATATTGGCAGGCGAACGTCTTAACCATCCTGACATCGTCCTTCCACATTCACTGTGATATATATCCACTTTGTTTTGAATGTGTGCTCAAGGCTGATGTTCAATAAAATAAAATAAAAAACCAACATTTTATTTTATCTTATTTTATTTCATTTCATTTCATTTTATTTCATTTCAATTTCTCTCTCTCTCTCTCTCTCTCTCTCTCTCTCTCTCTCTCTCTCTCTCTCTCTCTCTCTCCTCTCTCTCTCTCTCTCTGTCTGTCTGTCTGTCTGTCTGTCTGTCTGTCTGTCTGTCTGTCTGTCTCTGTCTGTCTGTCTGTCTGTCTGTCTGTCTCTGTCTCTGTCTCTGTCTCTCTCTCTCTCTCTCTCTCTCTCTCTCTCTCTCTCTCTCTCTCTCTCTCATTTACAAGTACACATGATGTCAAACCTTATCTAAAGCTTGATGTGGACTATCATCTGAAAAGAATTATGTCGAAGTTTAGACTTGCTGTATCAGATTTAAATGTTCTTAAGTTCAGATATAGAGAACATGATGTTGATGACCCCAGGTTACTATGTCCATTATGTACGCAAGCACCTGAGGATGAAGTACATTTTGTGTTATGCTGTCCAGTATTAGAGGATGTTAGGCAGATTTACATCCCTGTAAAATATAGTGAAAATATATATAAAATATGGGGTGTATGGGGTGCTTAAGGAGAGGTGGTACCTTTGTAAACCTGGCAGTAGCATCCCTCGGGATGGACGGGAGCACTGGTCCTCACTTGGCACTCAACTCTCACTTCTGGGTCCGGGTACTTGACCCACCCACACCCCGGTAACCGCTCCTACTGGCGGGCGAAACGTTGTGAGGGGCTGGTGCATTCTTACCCACCAGAAGGAGTCTTGGAGAGGAGATGGGCGCCACCAAGCTTCCTCAAGCCCACTGCAAGGACATGATGAGAAAAACAAAACAGAAAGACATGCCGGATCGGTCGAGGCCCGGATCAACAACGACCGCGCTACCCACTGCAAGCCTCCAGGGTGGGAGTGACAAGTGTGCTACTGGGGCAGAACCAACTCTAAAGCTTCCAGCTAAAGGGGCAACCATTGTACATGGAATGTAAGGACTCTGTACCAAACAGGAAGAGTACAGGAACTTACACATGAATTACAGAGGTATAAATGGGACATCCTAGGGCTTGCGGAAGTCAGATGGATTGGTTCGGAGAAACAACCACGCAAGACGGCCACAAAATATGGTACAGCGGAGAAGAGAAACTACATCAAATGGAGTAGGCTTTATTGTCAGGAAAGAGATTGTGTCAAGCATCATCAGCTGCACACCAGTATCCAGCAGACTCATCTCACTCAGAGTTTCTGCAAAACCCCAGAATCTCACCATCATCCAAGTGTATGCTCCAACATCTGACTACGATGATGATCAGATAGAAGAATTCGATGAAGAACTTGAAAACGTCATCTCCAAAACGCCAAAAAAGACTTCCTTATTGTGGAAGGCGACTGGAATGCTAAGGTGGGACCTGATGCCTATGACACCTGGGCAGGAACCACAGGACGATTTGGACTGAGAGAAACAAATGACAGAGGACAGCGGCTGCTGGAATTCGCAAGAAGCACAAACTTACTTTGGCTAACACACTCCACCCTCACAAGCCATCCAGAACATCAACCTGGCACTCACCAAATGGTCTGATTCATAATCAAATTGATTACATTCTATCACCCCAAAGATTCAAATCCAGCATAAACAAGGCAAACACAAGAACATTCCCAGGAGCTGACATTGGCAGTGACCACGACCTTGTACTTACCACCATCAGGCTGAAACTGAAAGCAAAACAACAGCCAAAAAGCCCACGCATAAGATTCGACCTGGAAAAACTCAAATACCCAACAGTGGTTGAGATCTTCCAAGCCAACTTTTGGAGGAAAGTTCACTGCACTCACAGCCATCGACAATGATGTGGACACACTGGCCAACAACATCAAAGAAGTGCTAACGACAGCAGCAGAAGAAACATTAGGCAGAACAAAAAGAACACCTGGGTGACAATGAAGTTCTTGACCTCTGCGACAAAAGAAGAGAACTTAAGAAACAAAAGTTCACAAGTCAAGAAGCTTACAAGAAGTACATGGATAGCCACAGAGAAGTGAGGAAAAGATGAGAGAAGCCAAAGAAGCGTGGATAGAAGAATAATGCAACAGCATCGAAGCTGGAATGGCCAAGGGAAACAGCAAAACAGCTTACAACACTTCGAAAGCACTAACGAAAACCACACAGCCTAAAGCCTCTGTTATTGAAGACAAAGAAGGAAATCTTTTAACGGAAAACAATGCCATCCTCCAACGCTGGACAGAATACTGTGAGGGATTGTACAACTACCCACTACACCCAGATACCAACATAGTTTCTGACAAACCCCCTGAACACCAAGATAAAGACCCACCAATACTAAGGTGTGAAGTAGATCCAGCTATTAAACAATTGAAGAAGGGGAAGTCCCCTGGAATCGATAACATCCCAGTCGAAACTCATAAAAAATGGAGGGAATGAAACAGCAAGGCGATTCACAGAACTTTGTCAGAAGATCCATTACACCAAAGAATGGCCAAAAGAATGGACACAGTCTCTTGTAATACCCCTGCCAAAGAAAGGAAACCTCAAGCAATGCCAGAACTACAGAACCATCAGTCTCATAAGTCATCCTAGCAAGATCATGCTGCAGGTAGTCCTCAACAGACTGAAAAACCAAGCAGAAAAACTCCTGGCAGAAGAACAAGCGGGCTTTAGACCAAAACGCAGCACAATGGAACAAATTTTCAATCTGAGAATTCTGATAGAAAGCATCTCCAACACCAAAAAGACTTGTACCACAATTTCATACACTTCAAAAAGGCCTTTGACAGGGTATGGCATGACGGCCTCTGGCAAGTACTCAGGCACTTCAACATTGACAGCTGCCTAATTGAAGTCATCAAGGCTCTGTACGAGAATGCAAGAAGTGCAGTTTTCATGAACAATCACGTGGGCGAGTTCTTCAAGACCACGGTTGGGTCCGCCAGGGCTGCCTTCTCTCACCTGTACTCTTCAACCTCTTCCTCGAAAACATCATGACAGAGACACTGCAAAACCACCACACTTCCATCTCCATTGGTGGAAGACCCCTTTGCAACCTCAGATTTGCAGATGACATGACCTCATGGGCAGCAGCAAACAAGAACTGCAAATCCTCACAGACAATTTAACAGATCGAGCGAGCGCATACGGCATGGAGGTCAGTACAGAGAAATCAAAGATCATGGTCAACATTGCTAGTAATGACATCACGGAAATAAAGATGAATGGAGAAATACTAGAAGAGGTGAGCCAATTCAAATACTTAGGCTCCATCCTAACAAAAGATGGCACATCAAACAATGAAGTGAAAGCTGCATTGCAACAGCAACATCTGCTCTAGTCAGACTTGAGAAGATCATCAGAAGCAACAACATCAGCTTCTGCACCAAATACCACATCTACAAATCCCTCGTGATATCTATCCTCCTATATGGCTGTGAATCATGGACTCTGACTGCAGAGTTAGAGAGGAGAATCCAAGCATTCGAGAACAAGTGCCACAGAAGACTCCTCAAAATATCATACAAAGAACACAAGACCAATAACTATGTGAAAGAAGAAATCAAAAAGCGTGTGGGCCCCCAAGAGCCTTTGCTCTCTTCCATTAAGAGGAGAAAGCTGATTGGTTTGGTCACACCACAAGACACAACACCCTAGCAAAAACCATCCTGCAAGGAAAAGTCAAGGGCAAGAGAAGAATAGGCCGCCAAAAGAAATCATGGGTTGACAACATCAAAGACTGGACCACCCAACCCCTGCAACACCTCCTACTAGCCACACAGGATCGTGAAAGCATGGAAAAAGATCTCTGTTGCGTCTTCTCTCATGTCCCCCTACGTCCTTTGGGACATGGGACTGAGTGAGTGAGTGAGTGAAAATATAGTAGGCAGCCTAATTCCTTTCAACTCAGTTTACTCATGGCGTCTAATCAGCCTGAGGTTGTGCGTAGCCTCACTTTATATTTGTGTAAAGCTTTCAGAAAAGAGATATATTGTTGTCGTAGGTTATATTTGTGTATCTGATTTTGTATCTAATTTGTTGTTATTATTGGTTGTTTTTGGGGTTTCCTCACAAATACTAAGCACTCGGCAACTCCTTCATGTATGGGCCAATGGCCTTTTTGTGAATAAAGTTTTCGAGTTCGAGTTCGAGTTCGAGTTCGAGTTCTCTCTCTCTCTCTCTCTCTCTCTCTCTCTCTCTCTCTCTCTCTCCTCTCTCTCTCCTCTCTCTCTCTCTCTCTCTCTCTCTCTCTCTCTGGGGGTTATTCCACATGTCACCACTCCTCTTCTCAAAGATAATTTCCTGTGGTTTGAGCCTTTTATGGGACCTGACACCTTGCAGTCGACATCATGCCTGCTGTACCTTTGCTGTTCCGGTCAGTGTGTGGCTGTTTTCTCTGGACTTTTGGTGCATTTATGCACAGACGAGTGTTGAAGAAAATTCAACATTCTACCGGACATTGAATATGAAAAACTGGCAGGGCGGTGTTACCATAGGACTGACCCTCTCGCTTTTTGCCCACGGAATTTTACTCCAAAGATGCGGCGATGTGGAGTTGAATCCGGACCTTTACCTTCACAGGGCGCCAAAAAGACAGCATGCTCAGACGAGACTGGGTTCCAGTAAGACACCTGCCGATGTCATGTCTCCTTCCCCACGGTTGCCTGCTGATCCTACCATGTCTGAGATGATGGCCTATCTCCAGAAAATTGACAATAAATTTGAAGGTAAATTTGGCAGCATGCAAGAAGAAATGAGAAAGACAAATGAGACACTTGCTGAGCTGTCGTGAAGATGTGTTGTCACTGAGGCAAGAAGTCAGTGATCTTAAACTGAAAACGAAACGTTGAAAGAGCAGAATGACACTTTGACAGAAAAAGTTCAACAGTTAGAACAAAAGACGGATGATTTAGAGTGTCGTTCAAAGCGAACAATGTCATCATCCACGGCATTCCTCGTGAAAAAAACGAAACCAGACAGGAGTGTGAAGGACTAGTACAGGACATGTTGACTGATAAACTGGAACTGACTCACAACATACACTTTGACCGACTGCACAGAATGAATAGTAAACCAGATTCACCCATAATTGGATGTTGTACTTTCTATAAGGACAGGAAAAACTGCTCAGTGTCAGGCACAAGCTTAAAGGAACCAAGGTGCACAGAATGTTGCCGTTGAAATTTGTGTTAAAAACGTTGATGTTGATGAATGTTTAAATGATGTTGATGTTTATGAAACTTTAAATGATGTTGATGTTGAAAATGATGATGATGATGAGGAGAGGATGACGACGATGACGATGATGATGATGGTGATGGTGATGATGATGGTGATGGTGATGTGATGATGATGATGATATTTTCGCTAGTGACAAAACAATGTTTTCTGTGAGATGTGATAAACCCCTTCCAGCACTGCTGAATGTTTTTTGTCAATGTCAAGGTCAGTACCATTGAAGACCAGAGAAGCTGAGAGTAGTGCCGAAAATCAAAGTGAATCTTCTAGTGTAGACGAAGGTGTAATTGAAAATCGTTGTGATATGAATGTCTTTATGAGAAAAGAAAAACTTGCATCTTTTTTGCACTGGAATGTGAATGGCTTGCTTCCAAAACTGCGATAAAGATTTTGTTTCCTATGTAACATCTTTTGATTTTGTGTCTTTTGCTGAGACTTTTGTTGAATACTTGGACTCATCATTGTTTAATGATTATGAATGTTTTTGTAAACCAGCAATTCTATTTACAAAACTAGGAAGGCGTTCTGGTGGTGTTAGAAGTTTAATAAAGAAAGAGTTTCTGCCAAGCATACGAGAGATAAAACCTGATTACAGAAATGTTCTTGTTTTCCTTATTAACAGAGACCTGTTTGCTTTATCTAAAGATGTATTGTAGATATGTGCTTATATTCCACCAGAGAGCTCACCGTACTATGATTTTTTTGACACAGATAGTGGTATAAGTGAAATTTGAGGACTGTCTGATTGATGTACTGGTGGATCTTGACAATGTTCATGTACTTTTAGCTGGGGATTTGAACAGTAGAGTATCAGACGTCTCTCAAGATGTGTGTGATTACATAATGTTTTTTCAGTTAAATGATAATGTTAATAGTATCAGAAGGTGCTCTGAAGATAAATCTTGGAATAGATACGGCAAAATGTTGTTGAATATGTGTACTGCATTGGATTTGCATATTCTAAATGGTGTTTGTGTTGATGATCATCAAGGGCACTTCACATATATATCAGAGACATGCAAGAGTGTGAAGATTGTTTTTTAGCTTCTTCTGACTTGTTTGCCTCTATCTATATGTCATGCAGTCTTTATTTAAATGAACGTGTGGAATCAGATCATCTGCCTCTGGAATTCAACATGTATTTGACACAAAATAAGAAGTATGAGAAAATGTAGAAAGCGGTGAAAGTGTAGCAAAGAGCATAGAAGTTATAGAAAAATTTCAGTGGTATGAAGAATATGCTGTGTTTTTTCTCAGCAGATGAATAGTAAGTACGTTACAGACACTACATCATGCTGTAAATCTTATTGAAGATGATATAGATGCTGCTTTAGAAATGTTCAACTTTTGCATTAAAAAGCAAGCTGAACCATTGGAAAAAAGGATCAAGATAAATGATAAATGCAAGATTGTTGATTGGTATCAACAAGAATGTACAAAGTCTAAAAGAAATGCAAGAAAATTGTTAAGGACATATAGAAAAACCCTGACAGAAGAAGATTGTAATAACTACTTCAAAGCACGAAAAGATTATAAATGCATGCTTAAAAGTAAAAAGAAAGCGTATAATGAAAATCTTGTTAAATCTCTTGTCTCCTCTGTAAATAATCAGTGTGAATTTTGGAAAAGTGTGTGCAAGATATCAGGGAAGGAATCATTTACAGCTAATAGTGTTTCAGTTAGTGATTGGTTTGATCACTTTAAACATTTGCTCGAGAGAGAAACCATAGATGTAAATGATTGTGTGAATGATAATGAAGTCAATGACATTCCTGATGATACAAGTCTCTTTGATCGACCTATCACAAGAGAAGAAAATTAATATTGTTAGTAATGAGAAGACTAAAGAATAACAAGTCTGCCGGACCAGACGGGATTATAGGGAAACTGCTTAAGAATGCAGGAAATACTGTTGTAGACTTCTTTCTTGAGTTTTTCAGTGCACTTTTTGACAAGAGAATATTCCCCCAATTATTGGACAGACTCAATTATACTGCCGTTGTTTAAAAAAGGTTCAATAAATAACCAGGAAACTACAGAGGCATTTCATTGTGTGATGTTAGTAGTAAGTTATACAGTTATTAATGGTAGAATACAAGAATGGGTTGAACAAAATAATATTACTTGTGAGCATCAAGCAGGCTTTAAGAAAGGTTACTCTACAGTTGACCACATGTTTACACTTATAGCAATTATACAGAAACAGTTTACATTAAATCGAAAATTATACGTAGCTTTCATAGACTTTGAAAAGGCATTTGACTCTGTCTCAAGAAACTTACTGTTGCCAATCTTGCAAAATTCTGGGATTAAAGGTAAACTGTATAGATGTATTAAAAGTATGCATTGTAATGTAAAAGCTAAGGTTAGATGTGGTGCTGACTTTACTGATTATATCATGTGTACGACAGGAGTTAAACAGGGGGATGCTTGTAGTCCTGTCCTTTTTTCCTTATTTATTAATGAACTAGCAAAAGATATAATAAATGGTGGAAGACATGGTGCAACACTCACCCCTGAAGTTACAGAATTGTGCATTTTGTTACTAGCTGATGACATAACTCTTATATCTGAAACACCAATTGGTCTTCAAACTCAGTTGAACAATTTAGTGGAACAGCAGCCAGGCTTCAGCTCAAGGTAAATATGAAGAAGAGTAACATCATAGTCTTTAGAAAGGGTGGATATCTCGCAGCAAGGGAAAGATGGTTGTTTAATAGAGAGGAAATGGCTATTGTAAACTGTTACAAGTATCTTGGCATAAAATTTTCTACCAGGCTTAGTTTTACTGCTGCTTGTGAAGATCTTGCCAGCAGAGCAAAAAATGCTTTATTGTTTGTTCTAAAGAAAATGTATACAATAAATAATAATTCTCTGCAAGTCCTTTTGAAGATTTTTGATACACATGTTGTACCTATTACATTGTATGGAGCTGAAGTATGGGGACTAGATAAGGCTACTTTTTGTATTGAGAGAGTTCATGTGTATGCACTTAAAAGGGTTTTGGGTATAACTGGTAAAACTCCAAACAATCCTGGTTTATGGTGAAACTGGCCGATACCCTATTTGGATAACTGCTCAAGGTGCATATTACAAATGGATACAAATAGATTGCCACTTCAAGCCTACAAAATGTTCTTAAATCTTGATAATAATGGAAAACACACTTGGGTTGCTAGTATTCGTGAAGTATTGTGTCAGAATGGTTTTGGACATGTATGGTTAAATCAAGGTATTCAGGATGTTAAGGGTTTCTTACGTGAATTTCGTCAAAGACTTATTGATTGCAGATGGCAAAACTATAATGCCCATGTCCAGTACAGCGACAGATTTTCATTATATAGAACATTTAAAACATCTAGAAAATGTGAACTGTATTTGTCACTGGATATTGACAGACATGTAAAGCGTTACTTAACGGTGTTTAGATTTGGTATTACAGATATGACCATACATTCAAACCATTACAAAAAGATTCAAAATAAAAATTTAGAATGTCCATTGTGTAAAAGTGACAAAGAAGATGAAATTCATATTTTGCTCTGCTGTCCAGCTATTTTTATCTCAGGCAAAGATATATTCCTTCTAAATTTTATTCAGAACCATGTTTATTTCGAGCAGTCCTGCTTATGTCATGTCAA
>CM060319.1:37817489-37842489 GCA_030674155.1 Stramonita haemastoma | reverse complement strand
TTGATCTAGTCCAGTGGTTAATGCAAGGGTATTGGGCAAAACCTGTATATGAGAGTGACAGCCTGTTTCTCAGCATACGCATACTTTGGACACTCCTGTACAATACTGGCATAGGAAACGCCATGTTGTCCATCTGTTTCCCCACTTTTTTATTTTGTATTTTGTACCACTTTATGTCACAGCAGATTTTTCTGCATGAAATTCAGGCTGCTCTCCCCAGAGAGAGCGCGTCGCCACAATTGCAGCGCCTACCCTTTTTTTTCTCTTTTTCCTACATGCAACTGTATTTGTTTCTCTATCAGAGTGGCTTTTTTTGACAGAATTTCACACCCCTACCATCCCCCTTCCCCCACCCTCTCCTCCACCATCCTCTCCATGCCACTCCTCTCTCCCCTCCACCACCACCACCCCTCAACCTCCCCCCCCCACCCTACCTCCCCTCCACCCCCTCCCCACCCCCCTGACCAGCCTGCTCACCTACCACCTCTCCCTCCCCTCCTCTACCCCCCTGCTCACCCCTCACCCATCCATCCTCCCCTACCACCCCCTCCCCTTCCACTCCCTACCTACCCCCCCGCTCCCCTTCCCCCTTTCTTCATCCTCCTCCCCTCCACTCTTCCTCCACCCTCCTCTTCCCTTCCCCTTCCTATCCCCCATCTCCTCCCCCTTCCCCTCCACCATGTTTCCCCTCATCCAGGCACAAACACTGAAGATAGATAGGGCCTAACACATCTCCTCCAAAGCTCAGAGGATTAGAAGTTAGGGGGAGATCTCCATAGAGATCTGCCATTTCTAACTCAGCTTAAGTTACTTGCAATCTAATTTTTAGGGCATGTTATCAAACAAACAATTCCAAACTTTGAAGGTATTTTCCTGTATTAGTTTAAAAATTGAATATATATATATAATATATATATATATATATATATATATATATATATATATATATATATATATATATATATATATATATATCATCATCATGGCTTGGCTTCGCGAACGAAGATTAAGGGCACTGTCCACGTCTGGTGCAGGCTCGCTGGTGGCTGTTCAGTCCAATGCGTGACAAACAAACCCGGCCGCAGCGGCTGCAGGGGAAAGTCGATTCTGGGGTTGATGTAGAGGGGACGCGGTTCTTCCTCCTCATTCGCCTCTCCTCAAGGGCCGCTCTGCGATTGTCCTCAAAGGAGGACATATATATATATATATATATATATATATATATATATATATATATATATATATATATATATATATATATATATATATTTTTTTTTTTATATATATATATATATATATATATATATATATATATATATATATATATATATATATATATATATAATATATATATATACATCATTTACTTCATCTTGTACTTGTTCAAGACAGGTAAACAGCAACTCCTACAAATTCATATAAAAGTTGTTGCTTCTTTTCCATAATATGGCAAGTTTTATCTGGACTACTAAGCAACATTAAACAATTAAAAGGGATTGAATTGTTTAAGATAATCTGTGAAGGGGAAGTAATATTGACATGAAATAGCCACACAGCATGTGTGAGTGTGTGTGTGTGTGTGTGTGTGTGTGTGTGTGTGTGTGTGTGTGTGTGTGTGTGTGTGTATGCATGCGTGTGTGCATGCGTGTGTGTGTGTGTGTGTGTGTGTGTGTGTGTGTGTGTGTGTGTGTGTGTGTGTGTGTGTGTGTGTGTGTGTGTGTGAAATTCATGATATTTTGCAAAAAAAGATCTTGTAGCATGTTAATATATGTTGGAAAACTTTGGAAGTTAACTATTTTAAACATTTAGGAATTACTTTCAGTAACAGTGGCAGTTTTGCAAAATATAAGGAAAAAGCTTAATCAAGCTACTAAAGTCATGTTTTGTCTGATAAGGACTGCATGGTAAAAAGAACTACTTATACATGTGACACTTGATTTCTTCGATAAAATTGTTTTACCCATTTTGTTGTATAGGTGTGAAATCTGGGGTTATGAAAATATTGTAATAATTAAAAAGTTCCTGTCAATTTTTTAAAAATATTTATTTCGTTTAAAGCGTATGATGTCAAATTCGTTAGTATATGGAAAAGGGGCATAAAGTCCTTGTCTATTTCTGTTCCAATGGTTTGTTTCTGGATGCAGGTGCTTGACTTTCATCCTGGAAAGCTATCATCACATGTTTACCAGAGGATGAAAGATTTACATGAAAATCTCTGATTCAATCAGCATGGCTAAATAAGATACAGAACATTTTAGTGCAAAGCAGATTTTGACTTTGTGGGAGAGACAGTTTTGTTCAACTATCAATTCTACTAGTTCATGTAATTATCAAAACCTTAATAGAAAAGTTTGTTAATGAATGGAGAGCTGAGCTGTGGGATACTATTAGATGCAGTTAGTACAAAAACCATAAACCACTTTTAGTATAGAAAAACATATAACTTGTTTGTCAGATGTATATGTTTACACTCATGAAATTTAGTTGCAGTTGTCACAAGCTTTTTATTGAGATTGGATGTTTTCATAACATACCACAGGAAGAAAGAGTATGTTTAAAATGCAATATGTCTGTTTTAGGGGAAAAAATTATTTTTTATCATGAACTGTTTCCTACTTTAAACTTTTACGACAAGATTTTATTCCTCAGCATTTTCTTCAACCCATGTCCAGTTATGATTTTTGCAGTCTGTGGAAATGTAAATCTTGAAAAGTTCTCCTGTCTCCCTCAAAGCTCATAACATTTGGAGGTTTTTCTTGAAATTTCATTTTGTTGTCTTTCACAAGAGTAGATTGTGTCTTTTACAGAAATTGATATACTTTAAAATATCTGGAGTCTGTAATATTGTTTGCTTATCATGATGCTTTCAGTTCCTGTTAGTTTCAGTTAGTATCAGTACTGTTGAATTTGTTTGTTATCTTCCATGCCCCAAAAGGGGTAAAAAGAATTAAATCTTGAAGTGTGTGTGTGTGTGTGTGTGTGTGTGTGTGTGTGTGTGTGTGTGTGTGTGTGTGTGTGTGTGTGTGTGTGTGTGTGTGTTTCTCTTTCTCTATTTCTGATCCATTGGTCTGGAATGACCCCCCCCCCCTCTCTCTCTCTCTCAGTTCACTAAAAGCCTACTTATGACAGTTTTCAATCCAGTCTCAAGATATCCTTATTTCAAAAATAAAATTTTCCCCTCCTGTTTCATTTATCTATCCCTGCATGGTCCCCATATAAAAACTGTAAGTTGTTTAGCCTGTGTTAATTTATGCTGCATGTATTTAGAATTTCTGACACATTATATATGCGTGATAAATCGTTTATTTTTTTAAGGCAATATTACCCCCCTTCAAAGGCTGTCATAACAGTTATGTTCCTTTTTATTGTTTGAAGTTACTCAGAAGTCCAGAGGAAAATCTGTATTTAATGTAAATGAAGCAGCAATCTTTTTTTAAAAATAAAATTGTAAACTGTGCTGTTTTACCTTTTTCAAATAGGACATGGTGATAAGAAATGTTTAAGATTAAACTTTTTCTTTCAATTTATGAGGAGACATGGGAAAAGAACCTTTTCAAGTGTGGAATTGTTAGTGTAGTAATATGCTGCAAAACTGTGAAGGCAATAACTGAAGCTCAGAATTAGGAATGGCAGATCTCTGTGGGGATCGCCCCCTAACTTCTAATCCTCTGAGCTTTGGAGGAGATGTGTGGTCTGTCTTCCCATGTTTGTGCTTAGGAGAGGGGGATAGATGGGCGGAAGGGGTAGGAGAACTGGCAAGAGTGGGGGAGGGGGAGGAGAGGGTGGATAGGAGAGGGAGGAGAGGGTGGAGGGGAGGGAGAGGAGAGAGGGGAGGGGGACGATAGGAGGAGGTGGATAGGTAGGGGGGGGGAGGGGGAGTGAGATGGGGGGGAGGGGGGGGGGGAGGGGGGTGGGAGGGGAATAGATAGGGGAAAGAAGGGGTTATTGAGGATTTAAAGTATCAAAATAACCTATTTCCAGGAGTTCTGCATAACATTACTGTTTACCATAACTCCCAGGGAGCACAGATTCATTGTTTCCCACGCTAATAGTGTTCACTCTGATAGCAGGTATCTGTGTACAAACTGACTTGCTGTCACTCTTCATGTCAGAATTTAACCCTTGGCAGCTGTGCTAATCTCCTGTGTTATCTGAGAGCAAATTTTGTTTCAATGTTCTGAAATAGCCGCTTCTCCTCCAGGTCCCTGATTTAAATAGGCAGTGATGTAAAACGATGGTAACAAAGATTTAAACCACATTCCATGGTCCCAGTGGAGGGAGAGTTGTCCAGCCTAATAAGCCCCACACCAAGTCGCCCCTTCTGGGGTAAAGCAGCTGGCAGGCTGGACGCTTGCCCAACACACTTCAAGTAGAGGGCCACTTCAGGCATCCTTAGTTAATTTTACTTTCCCTCCACAGCCCATTGCCTGTTCCGCCCTTAGCAGGTTCGGCAATCAGGGCGGGCTATTTTTGTTTCACTTATCATCTTTCCAACTTGGCTAGCTCCTACAGTGGTTGAACAAGACGGTGTTATTCAATAAAAACAATACTTATTGCCATCGAAACTTCAGATATGATTGGCGGATATATGTGACAAAATAATTCTCACTGGCTAAAGGATACAGCATAAAAGGCACAAAGCTCACACCGATGTGAAACTTTCAAACGCCATTTTGTCGAAACTGCCTAGAACCGCAATAGCCGCCTCTGGCAGGTAACCCTGGATATTTTTGTGTTATTTATGTGATGTTTATTTGTACCCCCATTCAGAAGGGGCTATGGCCTATACTGAATAAACTTTGTTTTCAATTTCAATTTCAATTTCAATTTCTCTCTCTCTCTTTCTTTCTTTCTTTTGTATCCATCTCGCCTGAATTTTTGTTGTTAAAATTCTCACGGGTCTTGATGTACTTAGTGTTCTTTTCAGCTGTGAAGGAACTATTATTTTTAACTGCTGTGACAAGCTTTTAGCTTGGATATTGCCAACACCAGTTGCTATCTTCAAGCTGACAGAACACCTTGTTGATGCTACAACGAACAGACAGGCACACTGCTAGCTCCAGATATGGACTGATGGAAGTGGCACCACAGAAAAAAACAAACAAGTGTCATATATCTGCTGAGGAACGGAGGAAAGGACACAGTGATCAGGAGCTCAAAAGACAGGAAGATACACAGAAAAAAAGGACAAGGAGAGAGAGCTAGAGAGAGGGGGGAGGGCTAGAGAGGAATGAGGGGCTAGAGAGAGCTAGAGCTAGAGCTAGAGCTAGAGCTAGAGCTAGAGAGAGAGAGAGAGAGAGAGAGAGAGAGAGAGAGAGAGAGAGAGAGAGAGAGAGAGAGAGAGAGACAGTCAGAGGGAGAGAAACAAAGAGACATAGAGACAAACAGAGAGACAGACACTGAGACAGAGACAGTCAGAAAGGTACCACAGAGAGAGGTAGAGAGATAGGTAGAGAGAGAGAGAGAGAGAGAGAGAGAGAGAGAGACAGACAGACAGACAGACAGACAGACAGACAGACAGACAGACAGAAAGACAGACAGACAGGCAGGCAGACAGACAGAGATGCAGACAGATGGAGAAATCGAAAGGGGAGAGAAAGGCAGATGCAGATAAAGCCTGAGCGACCGTTTTAAGGTAACCGTATTCAGACTTCGTGGAAATTCAAGAGAATGAAAGGAAGACAATTTCCTCAGATGATATGCCACGAAAAGTAGACTATTCCATCCTTGCTACTCATGTTTATTTGAACTGATTTCTTCCTTATCTTCTGGAGGAATAGCAATGTCACTGCTTTGACACAGTTTCTTAGACAATTTCAGCCAGGCAGATTCTGAAGATAGTTTTTCAAGACAGGATCGAGGGGTGAAAAAGCAGACCACCAACTTCTCTCACTGGCAACATCTTGGAATCCTGTGGTATGAGAATTCATAATGCCAGCAGAGCCAGTGAAGACCGGAGCACATGGAGGTCAGACATGTCGGTGTCATGGAGGTCAGTCATGTCGGTGTCATGGAGGTCAGTCATGTCGGTGTCATGGAGGTCAGTCATGTCGGTGTCATGGAGGACAGTCATGTCGGTGTCATGGAGGTCAGTCATGTCGGTGTCATGGAGGTCAGTCATGTCGGTGTCATGGAGGTCAGTCATGTCGATGTCATGGAGGTCAGTCATGTCGGTGTCATGGAGGTCAGTCATGTCGGTGTCATGGAGGTCATTCATATCGATGTCATGGAGGTCAGTCATGTCGGTGTCATGGAGGTCAGTCATGTCGGTGTCATGGAGGTCAGTCATGTCGGTGTCATGGAGGTCATTCATATCGATGTCATGGAGGTCAGTCATGTCGGTGTCATGGAGGTCAGTCATGTCGGTGTCAGTGGATGAGGTGCTAACGTCAAACTCGTGATGCCGACAGGTGAGAGTTTATCCTAGATTCTTCTAGGGGCTGCATGGTACATGCAGGGTGTCTTTGTTGTTTTTGTTTTATACAAACCTACAACTAAAGCTAGTACTTTTCCACGCAAAGTTCATAGACTTTTGATTAAGTATGAAAAATTGTTCTGAGTTCGTTAGCACATCGGACACGGTCCAGTTTATAGCTTCATCTAAAGAGCTTTAGAGAAAAGGAATGAGTTTCAGCATTACCCCTAAGAGAAAAAATATCTCATTGAACTCACACCGCAGGAGAGATCCCAACATGCACCCTAACTATCAGACCATAAGCTTTAAACTCTCTAGCTACTAAAAGCCTAGCGGTCGTAGGGGAGCTGGGCATCAGAGACCTCAGCTTCTATAGGGGCTAGCATATTGATGGCGGCGCCCATCTCCTCTCCCTCGCTGCTTTACCTTCCCTGACCCTAAAGAAGGCAGGTACCCATTTACAGCATAGTGAACTGGGGGACTGTACTGAAGCCGGGGTACGAAAACAGTCCACTAGGTGACTACGCTGGCTGCTGCTTAACCTTGGCTTGGGGAAAGCGAGCGCTCTGACCTCTGGGCTATCCTGTCCCCCTAGCTACGAGTTTGGTTTTTTACCTGCACACTCCCCCGCTACTCTGTATCTCCCAAAAGTCTTTGAAGAGGCTGTTTTATTTGTTTCCTTATTAAATCCGGGATTGATTTTAACCATTTCCGATTTTTTACTTGTCTTTAATGTGAATTTTTTTCTACATCCAGTCTTTACAGACTAGGTGCCTACAAAATATTGACACAAATTACGGAATCATTAACATCCATTATTTCAGGGCAGAGGACCGGTCTGGATGGAGGAGAACAACGTCATCAACATCCTCGTGTCTCCTCTACGACCATTTGGTCAGGAGAATGAGGAGGAGGAGGAGGATTTCATGTAAATGCACACAGAGAAAAAACTGTACCGGAATATAACTGCTTAAACTTATTTTGAATGTTGTATTCTATTCACTAACAACCCCCTCTCCCTGTCCTCCCCAACAGACCAGGTAATGTTGTTATTGAGATTTGCAAAAAGATGACACTTAAACAAGAATACTGTATACTGTTTAGCTTGCTTGTGAAAGTGTTAAATGGATAAGCTGAAATGTAAGATAAACAGACGGAAAGAAAAAGAAGTACTTGAATGACAGAGGAGTTGAAGTTGCAACAACTGCCATGTTGTAAACAAAGCTCTTACTGTGAAATATTGGACAGCAACGGGTTCTTTCACCCAAGAAGAATGTGAACACACTTCCTTTCTGGAAAATACTGCTATCACTTGTTCCAGACGTTGTTGTCTGTAGTATACTCAGCAATAATTCTGTCAGAATCATAAAAGATATTGCCACCTGTTATTCCCTCTGTGTGTGTGTGTGTGTGTGTGTGTGTGTGTGTGTGTGTGTGTGTGTGTGTGTGTGTGTGTGTGTGTGTGTGTGTGTGTGTGTGTGTGTGTGTGTGTGTGTGTGTGTGAGTCTGTGTGTGTATGTGTGTGTGCATGTGTGTGTGAATGTGTTTAAAACGCTTGCACGTGTGTGTATGTGTGTTTTTGCATGCGCGTTGCGTGCGTATATGTATTCACACGCGTTCACACACACACACACACACACACACACACACACACACACACACACACACACACACACACACACACACACATTTCTTTGGGCACAAAGATGGTAGACCAAAAACAAGTATGAATAGCTACAGACCTATAGCACTGACGTCTCATGTCTTTAAACTGTTAGAAAAAATCGTTTTAAACAGACTTGTATCACTCACTCACTCAGTCCCATGTCCCAAAGGACGTAGGGGGGACATGAGAGAAGACGCAACGGAGATCTTTTTCCATGCTTCACGATCCAGTGTGGCTAGTAGGAGGTGTTGCAGGGGTTGGGCGGTCCAGTCTTTGATGTTGTCAACCCATGATTTCTTTTGGCGGCCTCTTCTTCTCTTGCCCTCGACTGTTCCTTGCAAGATGGTTTTTGCTAGGGTGTTGTGTCTTGTGGTGTGACCAAACCACATCAGCTTTCTCCTCTTTATGGAAGAGAGCAAAGGCTCTTGGGGGCCCACACGCTTTTTGATTTCTTCTTTCACATAGTTATTGGTCTTGTATTACAGATGTTTTTCTGTTACAGAGAAAAACCTTGACCCATTACAATTTGCGTACAGATCTAGAAGGGGTGTCGAAGATGCCAAATTATTCATTTTGAACAAGCTGTACAATCACTTGGAAACACCTGATTCTCATGCTAGAATATTGTTTGCTGACTTTAGCTCAGCTTTCAATACAATGCAGCCTCATATTCTGGTTAACAAAATACTTTCCAAATTTGATGTAGACAATCAACTTATACGTTGGCTGATTGAATTTTTAACTGACAGGCCACAGCGTGTTTTTGCCAACAAAATACCTTCATCAGTTAGATATACCTACACTGGTTCCCCACAGGCCTGCGTCCTCTCGCCACTTCTTTACATTCTATACACAGATGATTGTAGAAGCAGCCATGAAAACTCATTTCTGGTAAAATTTGCGGACGACAGTGCTCTTCTGTCTCTCTTATCTGGATCAGTCCTAGACCATGGTCCAGCCCTTACCGAGTTCGTAGATTGGTGTGATGAGGCCTATCTGGAGCTAAATGTTTCTAAAACTAAAGACCTTCCTATTGATTTCCGAAGATCGGAGCACACTTCTGGGAATATCATCATCCATAGTGAAGAAGTTGAAAACGTTTTGAAATACAAATATCTGGGAACTGTTTTTGACCACAAGCTAAATTGGGATGCTAACACTGACGCCATTGTCAAAAAGGGGCAACAACGTGTGTATTTTCTGAGGAAGCTTAACTCATTTTTTGTTGACAAAAAGATTCTTTCTTTGTTCTACAAGTCTTATATAGAGAGCGTTTTAAGTTTTGCTTTCATTTGCTGGTACAATAACCTTAGCATTAAGAACAAGAATGGTCTTCAGAGAATTGTGAGAATCTGCTCTAAAATTATCGGAGAAGAACAAAGAGACCTCAGGTCGTTTTGTAATCAGCAGCTTGTACGTAAAGCAAGAGCCATTTTGGCTGATTCCTCCCACGCCCTGTTTTCAGAATTTCAATTGTTGCCTTCAGGATGTCGTTTTCAATGCCACAACAGCAAAACAAACAGAAAAAGGAATTCCTTTGTGCCAGTAGCTATCCGAGTTCTAAACTCATAATAACACTGACTGAGGTTGTTTGTTTTTGTTTTTGTTTGTTTGTTTGCTCTTTTGTGTGTGTGTGTGTGTGTGTGTGTGTGTGTGTGTGTGTGTGTGTGTGTGTGTGTGTGTGTGTGTGTGTGTGTGTGTGTGTGTGTGTGTGTGTGTGTGTGTGTGTAAGCTTCTCTGAATTACTTACCTGCCACTGTTTTGTATGTAGCCAATGCATACAGGCGTGCACATACATGCATATGTACCCATAAAATAAGTATGTCTTATTTTTGGCTTTATTGATTTTTTTTTTGAATTGCTTGTAAATTCACGTCTTTCTACCAATTATGTGCGTGGGGGGGGGGAGGGGGGGACGGGGGGTGTGTGGATGGTGTGTATGGATAGGGGGGGGGAGCGTGTGTGTATGTGTGAGTGTGGGGGCGGGTGGGTGTGGATTGTATGGGGAGGGGGGGAGCGTGTGTGTTTGTGTGTGCGTGTGCGTGCATGCATGCATATGTGCGGGTGTGAACGCGTAGTATAATTGTGTAAATAATGGTGATCATATGTCTTTTCTAGTCAATGGTTTTTAAGAACATTGTATCTAAACATTGGTGTGTGTATGCGTGTGTTTGCGTGTGTGCAAGCGCGCCCGCGTAGAGTGTGAGTGTTTGTGACATTTTATTTGAAGTTATATAATGTTTGAACAAATAAGAAATGTAGCTCCTTCATGTGTTTGATTATGATTTGTATCAATATGCCTGTCAGTATTGTAATTGCCCTTCAGGGATGATTAAAGTGTTTTTGACTTGACTTGACTTGACTATTCTTTGTATGATATTTTGAGGAGTCTTCTGTGGCACTTGTTCTCGAATGCTTGGATTCTCCTCTCTAACTCTGCTGTCAGAGTCCATGATTCACAGCCATATAGGAGGATAGATATCACGAGGGATTTGTAGAGGTGGTATTTGGTGCAGAAGCTGATGTTGTTGCTTCTGATGATCCTCTTGAGTCTGACTAGAGCAGATGTTGCTGTTGCAATGCGAGCTTTCACTTCATTGTTTGATGTGCCATCTTTTGTTAGGATGGAGCCTAAGTATTTGAATTGGCTCACCTCTTCTAGTATTTCTCCATTCATCTTTATCTCCGTGATGACACTACTTGCGCTGTTGACCATGATCTTTGATTTCTCTGTACTGACCTCCATGCCGTATGCACTCGCTCGATCTGTTAGACTGTCTGTGAGGATTTGCAGTTCTTGTTTGCTGCTGCCCATGATTTCAATGTCATCTGCAAATCTGAGGTTGCAAAGGGGTCTTCCACCAATGGAGATGGAAGTGTGGTGGTTTTGCAGTGTCTCTGTCATGATGTTTTCAAGGAAGAGGTTGAAGAGTACAGGTGAGAGAAGGCAGCCCTGGCGGACCCCAACTGTGGTCTTGAAGAACTCGCCCACGTGATTGTTCATGAAAACTGCACTTCTTGCGTTCTCATACAGAGCCTTGATGACTTCAATTAGGCAGTTGTCAATGTTGAAGTGCCTGAGTACAGGCAAGTACTCAAGACTTGTATATCATTGTGAAAAAAATAATATTCGTTTGAATCAAGCAGGATTTAGAAAAGGCAGATCATCTATTGATCATTTAGTAAAGCTCACAACTCAGGTCAAGTGTCGGTTTGTGAGGCGAAAATGTCTATTGACAACATTTTTTACATCACTAACGCTTAGGACCAGGTATGGCATTCAAGTTTACTGTTTAAACTCCAGAATATTGTTTTGTCAGGGCAGATATCTGGTTTCCTTAAAAGGCTTATAGAAAACTGAAAATTTCAGGCTAAAATAGTAGTAGGCACCCATCAGTCTCGGAAGACTATGGAGTTGCGCTCTAGTCTTTAGACCGCAAAGCCTGGGCAAGTAAGTATGGAGGGCAAGCTGTTACCCATGCAGCAGACCCCCCCTCTCCACGCCACTGGAATGATCCATTGGAAAGGCAATGACCGATACGACTGGTTCCAGTACCGTTGCAGGAGCCACCAGAACGTTGCCATATACCTACAGCCCCGAGCCGCCCTGAGACCCCCCGATTTTTCCTCAGGGATGGTGTCTAAACACGACACCTTGTACATGCTGGTTTTTTTATATATAATTTTGTCATCCCCTCCTACTGGCACACGATAGCCTGCTCTTCCGAAAGGCGGAACGGGGTTTTAACGTGTGCGCAAGATGTTCTGCGTGCGTTCACACACGGGGCCTCGATTTATAGTCTCATCCGAATGACTTTGACATTCAGTTCGATTTTTTCGTCAAACTGGGAAGAAAGGGCGAGGCTGGGTACGAACCCAGAAACTCACGGTTTACATATTGGCAGGCGAACGTCTTAACCATCCTGCCACCGTCCTTCCTAAAGGCTAAAATAGGGACTACATATCCATCTACAAGATTATTACACCTATGTTATTTAATACTTTTATGCATCACTTACCAGACAGTCTTTCAAAAAAAAAAAGTAGAATTAGCTCAATATACGGATGATATATGTGAAAGTTCTGATGAAAAAGAACACGTCTGCTAGGTTTATAAATTATGCTGAAAAGTTCTATCAAACCGATTGAAATTCTATATCTAATCATATGAATGAAAATGGATTAAACTCTCATGATGTTGCTTAATAATGGAGCAAATCCAATTGAAATGCCTAGTTTTAAAATAAATGGTGGAATTTTACAATATAAACATGTTCAGTTCTTTGTAGTTTTACTGACATTAAAAGTAAAATGGCATAAACATTTTGAATATATTTTAGATAAAGCAAGAACAAGGCTATACATTTTGAAAATAATCAGTAAACTGCCATGAGGCCAGAGTGTGTTTACCTTGTTTCAACATCTCCAATTCTTTCGAAATTAACCTTTGCCTAGAATATATGTTTAGTGCTCCAAAAAATCTTTTGAAAAAACTCCAAAGCATAGACTGATCAGCATTTGAACCTGCTCTGGGCCATCTGTCCATGCTTCATGTTTAAAAAAAAATACAATGCGTCATGGGTTTTACCTTTGGAAGATTATGGGAGAGTTGCTTGCTGTAAATTTGTCTGACTGTTCAAAAAGATTTGGAATCAGTCATTAATCTTATGTTTGATAACCATTTTCCAAAGATAGCAAGATGCATATCAACACATACCACACTGAGAACATACACATCAAACAATTTTTACAAAGTCTGGATTGAATCCAACAGGAAATATAACACAACGTAATGTATTCCCTTCAGTTCCAGTCTGGGAACTCAAGAGAGCAAAGTTTGACATCAATTGTATTGATCTAGGGAAAAAAGACAATATCAATTAAGTGTCTTCTCATGCCAAACTTCATTCGGAAGAAAATTATCCTTATCGCTTAAAAGAGTTCACAAGCGGGTCAGTACTAAACAATAATGCTGATGCTGCTTACATTATACCAGATCTAAAAACTGAAAATCACTTTCATCTTGGAGAAGGAATATCGATATTTTCAGAGGAACTAATCGCAATATTGATGACCTTAAATATTGTTCTCAGTTTTTCTTAATTAATCTTTCAGATTCATTTTTGTATAGACTCTAAATCAGTAATTTTATGCCATCGTACTTTGCAAACACAATTTAGATCTGAATTTGTCATTGAAATTAATCATTTAATTCATCTTTTATCTCGAATGGGCTTGGGACTAACTTTCTATTGGATTCCATTCCACAGTGGTTTTGCTAGAATGAAAAAGTTGACATCCTAGCAAAAATAGAAGCCAAAATTTCATTGGAGTGATACAATGAGTACTCTCTTTTTCACTACATGATATTGTGAAAAAATCACAACAAAAGTTATTTCAGTGTGAGGAAAGGAGGCTTGGGTATCTAGATGCTCACAAAGAACTAGGGAAATTTGTGTCTTTTGTGAAAACACGAGAACATGATATATTTTGTTCAAAGCAGATTGTTTTCCTTAGCTTGTAGATGGAAATTGAATTGCTTTAAGACAAAATGTGCTGGAAATGTTTTTCCATGTGCGGTAATCATATATTGACATAAATCATATATTAACATTTCACAGCTTAGAGGGCCACATTCCCGTTTTGCTGGTATTTTCTCCATTAGCAATATTTAAAAATATGTCACTTATGTATGACTGTTTTATTTTAAATTGCTGATGCATAGTCCAGTTCGTTTGTTATTGGGATTGCTTTGGACATTAAAGACGCTTTACTCGGTAATTATTTTTTCTTGTTTGTACGTTTTGGGTTTTTTTTTGTTTTTTTGGGGGGTGCAGCATTTTTCTTGTTCACTGTTTTGTATTCCTATTGTTGTTTATTATGTTTGTTTCTTAGGGGAGGGAGCTACGAGATGTTGCTGCTTGTAGTTGACTTTTTGCAGCTGTTGTTGGGTGTTCCCGTTCTCGTTTTTTTGTTGTTGTTGTTGTTTTGTTGTGGGTTTTTTTTGGGGGGGAGGGGGGGGGGATCACTCGCATTATGATAGGGTTTGGGTTTTTTTTTGTATGTGAAATTCAGTAACTGACCTTTATTTACATTTTTCTTTGGAATCACTCATTCTGTTAAAAATTGTTAGAACTGTATTTTCCCTTTTGTCTATTGCAGTTTAATAGGCTAGTAATGTAAAGGTTGCAGGGGGAGGGGGGGGTGTCCGGTTTTTTTTTAAAAAATAATAACAATCACTTAGCAAGTATTGATCCCCTACACCCCTTTCCCCTGACACTCCCACGCCTTCTCTCTCTCTCTCTCTCTCTCTCTCTCTCTCTCTCTCTCTCTCTCTCTCTCTCTCTCTCTCTCTCTCTCTCTCTCTCTCTCTCTCTCTTTTAAGCCCACAAATGTTTTCATTTTTTATAAATGAACTAGCTATTGAGCTATCAAAAAAGGGAAAACATGGCATTCAAATAATTCCTGGAGCAATTGAGGTATTTCTATTACTTTTTGCTGATGATATTATTCTTTTGTCTGAGACTGTTATCGGTCTACAAAATCAGTTAAATGTCTTAAAACAGGAGACAGATGGTTTTGATTTATCAGTAAATATGGATAAAACAAATATTATTGTTTTTAGAATGGGTGGACATTTATCAGTTCGTGAAAAATGGTTTTATGGAAATGCTGAAGTTAAAATAGTCAATAGTTACAAATATTTAGGGATGATATTTTCAACAAGGCTAAGTCTAAATTTTGCATGGGAAGAATCTTGTAGGAAGGGGAAAAAAGGTGTTATAGAAATTTTAAAAACATTACGAAAGCTTAATACGATAGACTGTTCCCTTTTCTGGAAATTGTTCGACACACAAATAGAACCTTTGCTTACATATGCTTCAGAAATATGGGGATTTAATGTAAATACACAAATGGAAAAAGTTCACACATTTGCCATGAAACGTTTTTTAAATGTACCAATACACTCATCTAACACTGTGCTTTATGGAGAGACAGGAAGATATCCTTTATATGTAAGAACTTTTGTAAAATGTATTAAATATTGGTTAAAACTGTTGAAACTTCCACACACACGTTTATGCAGGCAGTCATATGAAATGTTGATTATGCAGATGGAATTGGGTAAAGAGAACTGGGCTTATCAGGTTAAAAGAGTTTTGTCGGAACATGGCTTTGGGATTGTGTGGATGTCTCAGGAAGTAGGTAATGAGTGTCAGTTTCTTTCGGAATTTAAAGATAGGCTCATTTGCTCTTTTAAACAAAACTGGCACTCAGATATGGAAAGTAAAAATAAATATAGCTGGTTCTTTTCTTTCAAATCCGTCTTTCAGACGGAAAAATATCTTAAAGTAATCACTGATAAATGGCACAGGATTAATTATGCTCAATTTAGGTTAAGAGCATTGGGTTTCAATGCTAACAAAAGATGGTTCCAGACTGAGACATCCATACAGTTACCATGTCCATTATGTGGTCATAATGTTGATGATGAAGTCCATTTCCTGTTCCAATGTAAAGCATATGAAATAATACGTAATAAACATAATTTTCTAAGTATACAATCAGCAGAAATTCAAGATGTTGTTTCTATTTTGTCATCTGAAAATGAATATGTGATTAAATCTGTTGCTAAGTTTATTGCAGAAGCACAAAAATTAAGACAAAGCAAAGTCACCACCAATTGTGTTAATACGAATTGATATAGTCTCTTTAAAGAGCAATGTATTCTCGAGTAAGCAGATTTCACAAAGGTTGATATCTATCATATGTAATTTGAATGGATGGTCGATTCGAAAGTTGTCGTTTGTTATTGCATTTCAGTTTGCTTTTTCCTTTTTTTCTTTGTATGTACTAGGTAATTTGTAATTGTATAGACGCCAATGTTATGATTAGTTTGTTACAAGTGGGTGAATCCTTTCTTTTTGTTAAACAGATTTGTACTGATTACGTATTTTACTTTTTGTTTATTGTTTATATTTGAGTTACCTCCCTTGTCAAAAGGCCTAGTTGGGCAATGACAATAAACTGTTAAAGCGTTAAAGCGTCTCTCTCTCTCTCTCTCTCTCTCTCTCTCTCTCTCTCTCTCTCTCTCTCTCTCTCTCTCTCTCTCTCTCTCTCTTTGACGACCCGGGTTCGATTCCGGTAGAGGAGATTTTTCTCCTGGAGTTAACATCAGTGCTGACTCCACTCTCCCCAAAAGTCCTTCGGATGAGACTTTAAACCGAGGCCCCGTGTGCGAACGCACGCAGAACAACTTGCGCACACGTTAAATCTTGTTCCACCTTTCGTAAGAGTAGGCCATCGTGTGCCGGTGGGAACAGATGACATTTACAAAACTGCATATACACAGGGACTGTATGTAAAAAAGTACATGAGTGCTTATTCCATTATCCTCGATAGGAAAGAATAAATCAAATGAAATCTCTCCCCTAACTGATATCACCACTTGTGAAAAAACGTTAAAATGAATTTGAAAACACACACACACACACACACACACACACACGCACGCACGCACGCACGCACGCACGCACGCACGCACGCACCACACACACACACACACACACACACACACACACACACACACACACATGCACACACACACGGGATAGCCTCGTAGTCAGAACATTGCGCTGGCAATTTGACGACCCGAGTTCGATTCCCGTTGGAGGTGATTTTTCCCCTGGAGCTAACATCAGTGCTGATTCCACTCTCCCCAAAAGTCCTTTGGATGAGACTTTAAACCGAGGGAGTGTGGGTGCGAACGCACGCAGAACATCTTGCGCACACGTCAAATCCTGTTCAGCTTTTCGTATTAGACCATTTTGTGCCGGTGGGAACAGATGACAATGTTTCCAAAACTGCATACACACGGGGACTATATGTAAAAGGGCACACGAGTGCTTATTCCACAGTATCATTGATATAACAGAACACACACACACACACGCGCGCGCGCGCGCGCGCGCGCGCATGCACACCACACACACACACACAGACGCGCGCGCGCGCGCGCATGCACACCACACACACACACACACACACACACACCAATCCAATCCAATCCAATCCAATCTAATGATGTTGCTTAGAGCCCCGCTGACTGCACAGGCCATATCGGAGCTGTCACCTTGTCACATTTTAAAACACGAATTAAAAGTGTGCAACTATGCACAGTTTAAACGGGATATAAAACCAACTCGACTGTCCTTGCTTGTATTAACGCCCTGGTCAACCGTAAAGGTCAGTTCAGGACGGCCACTGCCTCGTGGGAAAACCCACGTCGATCACACATAAAATGAGATAAAAACCAAAACCAGATTCCTTTAAACGACCTTGTCCTTAGAGAACAACTATACCACTTTCACTCATATCAGACGGGGAAAGCCCGATTCTCTCAGGAAGTTAAAAATGGTGTCCGGTTGGACATCCCGAAAGAGGGAGCCTGCGGTAAAATGCCTGTGCCTAATATCCTGAACATCCTGACACTCCAGGAGCAGATGCTTGATGGTTACCCGCACATCACAAGTCACGCACCATGGGGTTCCCTCGCCTTTCAGCAAATGAACGTGAGTGATAAGAGAATGACCCGCGTGTATCTTGGTGAGCACTGTAGCTTCCCTTCGGTTTTTGACACACAGAGGGAAAACCTCTTTCAGGTTGGGACGGATCTGAAAAGTTTGTTGTCTGAGCGTTCCATTTCTCCTGCCAGAGGGAGCGCACGTATTGTTCGCTTCTAGGTTTCAGATCATGAACGGTACCGTGGACCCGGAAACCTGCTCCGTGGCACACCTGGCGAGTCGGTGGTTTCGTTGCCCCGTTTCGTTGCCCCAAATGCCCACGTGCCCCGGGATCTACACCAAACCCACGTCACACCAGTCCCGTCTCAAAGAAGTACACAGTTCGTATACACACACACACACACACACACACACACACACACACACACACACACACACACATGTAACCCCCATCACAAAACGTATTTTTGTGTTTGGCGTTACTAAGCGTTAATTTCAGTAACTCCCTTGTAGAGTTGAGTGATGGCCCCTTAAAAAGACATGCCTATCGGGATATTTCTGTTTTTTAAATCTCACTTCCTGCCTGGGCCTAGTGAGGGAAAGGAGCGTGACTGGACTCTCTGAGTCTGGATGTTCCCTAATTAAGGTTTGGTTTCATTTTGTTAACTTCGTTTTTGATCAAACTATCTGTTTAAGCCAATTTCAGCTTAATTCAGAATAGTTTTGGAAGGTTCATGAAATTTATATGTTTGATTTAATTTCACAGGCTTTCAACCTGTGAATTAACAGTGAACCATAAGTGATGCTTTGAACAAAGGAAGCGTGGGGTAAATTTTGGCACCGTCATGATCTTTAAGTTTAATTTTTTGGTAGGATATTGTTCAGCTATTAAAATGCTGGAAATATTCTAGTGTGACTTTACACTGCAAATATATGAGTGTGAAGGACTACTTAATTTTTGTAATGATTTGATCACTACGAATTCTGACGTATTTGTGATATATCATTTAGAAAACTCAAATAGTTGAAATATTAGTGGGGGCATTAATTTAATTTGAGAGGCTTTTAGCCTGTGAACTAACAGTGAGACCTAGTGGTTGTTTTGAATAAAGCATGTAAATGTTTACACAGTCATGGTTTTTGTTGTATGTTTAACTTTTGGTAGAATGTTGTTCAGCTATTAAAATGCTGGAAATATTCTAGTGTGGCTTTACACTACAAATATATGGGTGTGAAGGCCTACTTGATTTTTGTAATGATTTTTAGCATTAAGAATTCTGGTTTATTTGTAATAAATCATTTAGCAATTCTAAAACAGGTGTAATGGCATTGGAATGTCATTTGGGACATTGATCTTAAGTAAATTAGTCCTTCTTATTAATGTTGGCACAGTTTCATAGGATGGACCATCATCTGTCCTAAAGTAAATGAGACATGTTGGGATGCTTGCACAGTTTCATAGGATGGACCATCATCTGTCCTAAAGTAAATGATACATGTGTAATACTAACTACTAAAATTATGTAATAATTTTAGAGGTGATGATAGATTGTTTTGAGAATATTTAATTCTCATGAGAATGGCAAACTGGATAGGGTGAGAGTACCTTTTGGTAACTGAGCTTAGTGTTATAAACTAGCTCAGTGATTGATTGGTTTTGTGGTGATGTTTTTTACATTGTATGTTCTTTTTATTACAGGAACATCGTTTTCCCCTGTCACACCTGCTTTGTCCCATCGTTAAATCTCCACCCTTACCATTGTTGTTTTTATTAATGGTCTTGATCTAAGACTTGGTCCATGATTGACTGTTTTGGAACTGAACAGAATATATATTTTGTGTTTTTGAATTGTACTTGTAGTACAATTGGTGTTTTATGTTGAAGTGGTAGTGTTGTAGGTTGTGTTGTGGAATATATGTGGTAAACCCAATTTGCTCGGTCTGGAGTCACATTGAATGAATGTTGTTGTTCGTCACGTTCAGTGTATTCAGTGTGGCTGCTGAGTGAGTTGAGGTTAATTAATTTCACTTCACCTCTTCTATATTTCTTTTCCTCTATTTTTCTACTATCCTCTTTTCTACCCACCCCCCCCCCCCCCCCCCCTTTATCACTCCCCGGCCCATAAGTAGCTGAGCCCTACTCTTCTTTAGGGTTACTAAAAAAACCAGGAATTAGTCTAGGACTCTAAATTTCTGGTACCGAATTAGGCCGAACGGGAATTAGAGTGGCGACTTAGATAATTCCCGTGTAGGACCCTCTACACACACACACACATGAAAAATAACAATCAATGCTTATTCAATGTACTGTCTGGAAATCAAAATTTGACTTTGGCTTTGACTTGACTGTGACTTTCACACACACACACACACACACACACACACACACACACACACACACACACAGTTCATTGATAACACACCCACCTTCACAACCCACACTGGAGGTCCAAAGTTAGCTCTGTATGCTAACCTCATTCACCCTAGTCTTGCAGGCACAGCCAAACTGGCTCTGAAATTAAAGCCATTTTTATCTCCCTCTCGTTCTCATGTCAGTGACCACAGACGAAATGAAACCATGCTACCTAACCAAGATTCTACATCCCCTCATAGTGACTACCCCCCTGTAGATTCAATGAATCATTATCCAAACCTGAACAGGGGTGATAGTGCAAACACTAATTCCAATCAAATTGCAAGTGCCTCTGATTGTGCCTTCCCCCCACCTCCTCTCCCAATGCATGACGTCACGCAGTCTAGTCAAGGGAACCACAACAAAGGCCCTAAGCCTAGTGTGAGCCCTGCCCCACAAACTGAGTGGACCACTGAGCCAGTCTACTTCCCACCCCATCCCTCATTGAATAGGCCTAGGCCAAGTATCTTTGGCCTAGGCCTAGTGGCGCTAGGCCTAGCCTAGTCAGTTAGCACACAGCCAGTGGCATTCCCCACATCAAGGAATGACCACAGCAGTCACTGGCCAAGCTGGCATGTGGAATAGATTAATGCCGGCTCCTATCAACCCCTATCAACCCCTACGATCAGATTTTTGCCAACCTAATGGCTTACATGAACTCCCAACGCCAACTTTATGCTTAGGCCTAGTCCCTTTACTCATTATTATGCATAAATATGTTATAGAGTTTGAGTATGCTTGTCCTATGTGTGTGTGTGTGTGTGTGTGTGTGTGTGTGTGTGTGTGTGTGTGTGTGTGTGTGTGTGTGTGTGTGTGTCTTGTGTCTCTGTGTGTGTGTGTGTGTGTGTGTGTGTGTGTGCTGTGTGAGAGAGAGCATGCTTGTGCCTGTGCGTATGTGTGTGTGTGTGTGTGTGTGTATCTGTGTGTGTATCTGTGTGTGTGTGTGTGTGTGTGTGTGTGTGTGTGTGTGTGTGTGTGTGTGTGTGTGTGTGTGTGTGAGAGAGAGAGAGAGAGAGAGAGAGAGAGAGAGAGAGAGAGAGAGAGAGAGAGATTGCAAAAATTGTAAGTATGAGAATGAGTGTGTTAGGGCATGCTGACAGTGGATGCAGGTTACCATTTCCTATCACTGATATTGTATTGGCTAGGCTACTGTAAGTGCAGTGCTAGCTGGCGAAGTTGTAAGGGTTGTGTCCAGTGCTTTTCTAAGCATATTAAGCGAATTTCACTTGTTCCCTTACTTAACTGTTAAATTGTCTGGTTTTTTTGTTTTTTTGTTTTGTTTTGTTTTACTGACTGGTTGTTATATTACTATACCAGGTTTTCCTCTTCCTATTCTACCTTTTGATTGCTGACTTGATTGATGTTTGTGTTTTATTGACTGGTAGTTAGTTACATTATTGTACCAAGTTTGTCGTTTGCTTTAAATTTTGATTGTTGATTGACTGATGATTGTGCTTTATTGACTGGTGTTTAATTACATTACTGTAGCAATTTTTCCCCTTTTTTGATTTAAAATTTGATAGTTGTTACTGCACCAAGTTTTTCCTTCCTTTTGTTCTGCTTTTTATTGTTGAATTGATTTATGTCTGTACCTTACTGATTGGTGGTTACATCACTTCACCAACTTCCTCTCTTTTTTGTTTACTCTAAATTTTGTACTACTCTTGATTGTTGTTTTTACCTTTGATTATTTCCTTTGATTACTTTTTGATTGATTTGACTGACGTTTGTGCTTCACTGATTGGTTGAAAGTACACTATTGTACATAGTTTTCTTTCTATTGTTCTGCATTTTCTAGATGTGTTCTACTCTAGATACATGGCCTTCTCAGGAAGGACTTCGTGTAGGATACCTAAATATCAATAGTGCCAGGAACAAGACTGAGGAAATATCATCAATTATACACAATAAAGGAAATAGCTTTCACATATTTTGTGTAGCAGAATCGAGACCCAACAACTTAATTTCTGATTCAGATATGTATATCCCAGGTTATGACACTGTACGACTTGATCTTGTGACTGTCAGATCTACTGGTTTGCTTTTATACTGTGCCACTTCTCTATCCTGGAAAAGACTAACACATCTTGAACAGTTTCATGTAGAATATATATGGATAGAAATCACATTTAGACGCTGTAAATCGATTATACTTGGCTTCATCTACAGGAACCCTGCTGAAACAATTGACTGGTATGATAAATTCAATTCAATGATGGATGCCGCAATTCTAGAGTCCAAAGAAATCTTTCTTATGGGAGATTTCAACATAGATCTGACAATCCCTGGATCAAAATGGAACATCAATTATGCCATGTATGGTTTAGAGCAAATAATTGATCGTCCAACTCGAATTACTAATAACACTAGCACCCTCATTGATCACATTTACACTACTTCAAAGACCAACATAGCAGAAACATGCTCAGTGCAGACAGGTTGTAGCGATCACTCTTCCATTTGCTTTACATGGCGGAAAAAAGGAATAAAGATACCCAAATCAGGACACAAGGAGATATCCTACCGCTCCTTTAGACACTTTGATAAAGATGCCTTCATTAATGATATTCTTAATTCAAACTTAGACTATGTTTATCAGATTACAAATCCAGATGATGCTGTTAACTATTGGATAGAGACATTCATAGCTACCTATGATAAGCACGCTCCATTTATTAAGAAAAGAATAAAATATTTCATGAAACCTCCATGGTTAACAAAAGAAATTGAAAACGAAATGAATCTAAGAGACTATTTATTAAAATCGAAGCAAAGAGATGAATATAAAAAGCAAAGAAACAAAGTCAATTCAATGAAGCGCAAAGCCAAAACAAAATACTTTCATGATTTGCTATCTTCAGCCCAAAATCCAAAAGCGATTTGGAAAGCCATTAATACCTTAACTAATAACTCAAGACATAACTCCCAAAAAGTCAT
The DNA here is from genome assembly GCA_030674155.1 of Stramonita haemastoma. NCBI lineage: Eukaryota > Metazoa > Mollusca > Gastropoda > Neogastropoda > Muricidae > Stramonita > Stramonita haemastoma. The sequence goes on along the minus strand of CM060319.1, from coordinate 37,819,534 downwards.
AAAAGAAATATCAGCAGAAAACCTGAATTCTCACTTTGCAAACATTGCTGACTCTATAATATCTAATGATAAAACAGAAACAAATGAGCTGATTGAATTAAAGCAATTCTGTTCATCAAAGAGCATCTCATCTGATTTTGTTATACCCCCAATAACAGTAACAGAAGTGCTTAATAGTATACTCAAATTGAAACAGTCAAGATCAAAAGACCTAGACAAAATCGATAGTCAAATATTAAAAATCAGTGCATATGCTATAACTGACACCCTAACGTACATATTTAACTTGTGTATTGACAAGAATTACTTCCCAATGAAGTTTAAACAAGCAAAAGTAATACCCTTACACAAATCAGGAGACCGAACCAATCCATCAAACTACAGACCAATATCCATACTGTCAGTCCTATCTAAACCATTAGAAAAACATATACAATTTCACTTACATTCTCATTTTAAAACATATGATCTAATTAATGAAAACCAGTCAGGTTTTCGTGAAAACCAGTCTTGCCATACAGCCTTAATACAACTCATTGAGCATTGTCTTTTGAATATCAATAATAATGAAATCACAGGAGTCCTTTTTCTAGACTTTACTAAAGCCTTTGACGTTATTAGCCACTCTCTCCTTATCAAAAAATTAAAATGCTACAAAATTTCTAACCAAGCATTATCATTTTTAGACTCATTTCTCACTAATCGTCATCAACTTGTTGAAGTCGGGCCTAGGAGATCAACCTTATTACCCGTGAAATATGGAATACCTCAGGGATCAATACTAGGACCACTTCTTTTCTCCATTTATATTAACGACCTACCTCTGCATATCCATTGTTCATGTCAAATGTTTGCTGATGATACATCAATTCAATGTAACAACAATGATCCAAACCAGCTTGTGAATGATATGCAGGCAGATATCAATAAACTTATCGAATGGACAGAACTCAATCACATGTCTCTTAATTCTAATAAAACAAAATGTATGTTTATAACTACTCGGCAAAAAAGACAGAATTGCGTTCTCCATTCGCGCCTATATATATCCATGGACAACAAATCGAAGAAGTAGTCTCACACAAAGTACTAGGTGCAGTAATTGACAACGATTTGTCTTGGTCAGATCACATAGCTGCATTAGGAAAAAGAATCTCAGTAAGATTATATCAACTTAGGAAAATCAAAAATTTTCCAAATCTACAGTCACGAAAACTATTCTTTCATGCACATATTCTATCTCTTATAAATTATGTTTCTACCTTATGGGACAGTGCCAGTGAAACAAACCTAAAGCATATAAGCCGCCTACATAAAAGAGCTGTTAAACTAATCCGATTGAATCCTAATACACTGACCACTACCAACTACAAAGAACTAGATATTCTTCCACTTAAAGACAGACTGCAGTTCAACAAGTACCTATGTATGTTCAATATATTAAACGGAAAAGCCCCAAAGAGAATTGTGGAAAATTTTGCTGTCAATACATACAGGCCTACCCATAGACTGTTTCTGCCCAGGCCCCATAATAATCTCTATAAATCAAGCCTTGCATATTCAGGAAGAACATTGTGGAATAACCTACCTCCCTGTCTGAAATCAGTTCCTTCTAAACAAATGTTTAAAAAGCTTTTGAAGAGACATTTGATGGACAAACTGTAAGTCCACGATTATGTTCGATACTACCTCACATTTGGATGTTTGTTATTCATGCCCATGTTATTTTGTAATTCTATCATTTGTATGTATGACGTGAGCTTATGTTGTACTGTCTTGGGTCTGGGTTTTTTGTTGTTGTTTTTTATCTTGAGAGATTTGTTGTAAAAAATCCTCATTTATTTGAGTTTTTCAACAAGGTTGATATTTGTCTTTGCATGCTTTAGAAGTCAACTTTATGATTTTTTTTAGTGAGGGCAGGATGAAAAAAAGTTGTGTAAACTTAATCTTTTACGCTCAATAAAGATCATTTTGACTTGACTTGACTTGACTTGACTTGACTACACACACACACACACACACACACACACACACACACACACACA
>CM060319.1:37804989-37809989 GCA_030674155.1 Stramonita haemastoma | reverse complement strand
CACGCAACCTGAAAGGCCAGTTAAACTCAGTTTAGATCGAATTTTTCATGCCAGACTTGGTCATATGCCTTTTGAATATAAAAAAATGTTGGAGTGTATTTTTTCTCCTAGCAAACTGACTTTTTATTTGGGTTGTAATTTTAATTAGATGTTCAACAGCTGATCTGCCTTCTCTGAAACCTGCTTGATAGACAAGTCTGATGTTATGTTTTTTACAGTAATGATTGAGTCTTTTTTAAATTATAGCTCCCTTAGTTTTTCTAAGTGTGATGTTAAAGCAATCAGCCTGTAACTGTTTTATCTGCTTTTGGTTTACCCTGTTTAAGAATGGGCACAATGATAGACTGTTTCCATATATATGGCAAAATCCCACTTAATCAGCAGTTCTGACAATATTTATGTAAAAAGTTTAGAAAATTATTTGGAAGATGTCTAATCATTTCATTGGATACTGCATCAGGACCAACTGATGTTTTCTTTACACTGAGAGATGAAATAGCATCTTTTATTTCTTGGAGTGAAAGGTCAGCATTTAGATAATGATTATAGAGGAGACTATTTTCATCTTCTTTGGCACTTTCCATGTCTTCTCTATACTGATTTTTACTTGCTGGCAAACTGTCCACATTACTGTTCTTAGCAAATAGTTCTCCAAAAATTTCAGCTTTTTCAAAATAAGAAGGAAACTCATTGTCTTTTGATATTATGGGATACTGTGGCAAAACCATTCCATTTTTCATTTCCTGAACTTTTTTCCAGATTTTGTTGAGATCTATATGATCTGAGAGATATGATTTACTAAATGTGGACCAATACTGCTTTTTTCGCTTCGTCTATAATTCTGTTGCAATGGTTCTCTGCTTTTTTCATGTTGTCTTTATTACTTTCATTACTTTTATCTTTGAGGTACATCTTAAAGGCCTGTTTTGTCTTCTGTATGGCAGCCTCACAAGATTCAATCCACCAGACGTTTCCTGTATACTTATTAGATTTTACAGGATTACATTTAGGAATAGACAAGTCAGCAGCATGCAAAACTGGTTTAACAAAATTGTCATAAGTTCTGTCTATATTGTCTGTCAGAAAATCGTCAGTGTTGTACTCTGTCAGTATGTCCTTAAATTTGGTCCAGTTAGCATTTTTATTACTATATTTTGGAATTCTGTCTTGTGGGCCATCTGTGTTTGACAGTCTGCCATCTATACTAATAATAACAGGTAAATGATCACTTCCAATCGAGTGTTCTCCATTGGTATTTACGCCAAGAACAGGAGATATTAATGATAGGTCAATTGCTGTTGCTCTGTGACTACAGGTATTGGGTATTCTTGTAAACTTTCCGTTATTTAGCAGGTAAAAAGGAGAATTTACAATGTTATCTTAAAAACGGTTGTTAGTAATAGTTCTACACTCTTTATCCCAAAATGGAGAGTGAGCATTTAAGTCACCAGCTATAAGCCAATTTTTGTTTTGATCCCTTAGGGCACGTAGCCATTCAGTATTTTGATTATCAGGACCTTTAGACAAATACACTGACACAATATTTAGATTCAGATGTTCATTAAACTTTACTCTGACTGCATAGGCATTTATATTTTCAGTATCTTTAGAAAAAGGACGTAGTACCTCAACATAATTAAGTTTTTGTGAACAGTACTGCAGTATTTATCTTTCCTTTTTTGTCCTCCGCCTGATATGCAGGTGGATAATAGTATCTAGGGATTTTAGGAAGTTTATGCTCATTTGCATTTAAGATTGCAAAACCAACATCTGATAATATCTTGAGGAGAGGTGTTGTAAAAGATCAGGCAAATTAGTTGAAATCAATCAACAGTTCCACTGCATAATATCAATACTAGATTGCTTTTTCATCTTGCTTGTTACTTTGCATCAGATGTAAAACAAAATGATGTTAACCTAATCAAAGAATGGAAGAAAAAGCACACAAAAAATGGCATCAAAACATCCTTACAAAAGAAAAACCCAACCAAACAAGCAAACAGACCAAAAGGCAGAGCAACAAACAAACAAACAAAAACAAACAAAAAGCAGCAACAACAACAAACAAAAGAAACAAAAACTGGAAGTAAATTCGCATGGTGATACACTTCTATCCTAGAAAACACGACAGACAAGGGTTATATACTGATTACAAATTTTGCTGATGCTTCAAAGAAAGCCTCAGGTCTACATCCATATGGAAAACCTCTCCAATTGTTGCACCAAGAATCACAACTGACATTGCTCCCATACAAATAATGGCCCGGATAATTTTGAGCATGTCTGGAAATTGCTTTTGGTGGAAATGGCTGTGGGAGGGAGCAATACCAGGATGTTTACTGAAAGAAGCATATCTGGGGGCTGCTGGTGTGTAATATGATGACAGACGATTCTTCTGGAAAGGCCTAGTGACGGCATATCCAGACTGTGAGAAGACAGATCTAGAACTTTTTTCTGGAGGCGTTGCTACGTCTAGCTGCTATACGCCTTGGCGTTTTCCACAGGAGAAAGTGAAGATGTCTCCCAGATTGCCGGCTAAGACACTGCTTCCTCTGGCTGAAGGGTGAACGGAGTCTTGCATGTACATTTTGAGACTGCCTTTTAGATTTTCATTACATAAAAAGGAAATCTTGTCAAGGTCAAACAGCTGTGAGAAAATTTGGGCATTATACAGCTCCCTCTTCACTTTCAACTCAGGGATGGTAAGTGGAGCCACTTTACTGACAACAACTAAGGTATTTGACCATTTGGACTTCACAGCTGCAATCAGCACAGCATTTAACATCTTTTTTCTTCAGGTCATTCACACCCAGATGCAGAACAACTACATAAAAATGATTATCTGAAGTATATTTATCTAAGACAGTCAGGCATTTCTCAGATGTGCATGAATTTTCAGTAGCCACTTGAAAGCTGTAAGAGTTTCCCAGTCGGTTGCCATCAATTTGATTTATCACAGAATCATGAAGGATTAAGAGGTTGGGGAATTGAGAATTGATATTTTGTTCTTGTTTGTTTGATTCCCGATCTTTTGTTTTATCTTTTTTGACAGAAACTTTTTGGTGAGTTGATGCCATTTCACTTTTTACAGATCTTTTAGCTGTGGCCATTCTATTTGGGGGAAGTTTATTGTCTTTGACCTCTGGTTTTCTTTCTTTTGTCTTAGACTGCATGATTAGGTCATTTGTCTTGGCTGAGTGACTCAGTGAGTCTGTAGGGTTTTTTGACGTCATTTTCTCCACTACTTTTCTTTTTGAAAACAGGGCTGGGTCTTGGTTTGATAAATGATTGAGATGGAATAGACTTCAGAACAGATGCTAGGGCAGGTTTGAGATGGACTGAGTTTTGGGGGATGGGATGACAGTTGGAATGTCTGTTTGAGTGTGAACCATCTTGTGTTCTATTAATGTTTTGTCATCTGTAGAAACAGCATCCATTAATTAAAAAAAAACTGTTTCTGATGTATGCACTCAACATCCTGAAAGGTATCCATAAAATTTGTTAACATATTCTTTATTTCTTTTATTGACTCGTCCTGACTGCGGATAGCCTAGTGGTCAGAACATTGCGCTGGCAATTTGAAGACCTGGGTTCGAGTTTGGTCGAGGAAATTTTCTTCCTGGAGTTAACATCAGTGCTGACTCCACTCTCCCCAAAAGTCCTTCGGATGAGATTTTAAACCGAGGCCCCGTGTGCGAACGCACGCAGAACATCTTGCGCACACGTTAAATCCTGTTCCGCTTTTCGTAAGAGTAGGCCATCGTGTGCCGGTGGGAACAGATGACAATATTTACAAAACTGCATACACACGGGGACCGGATGAAAAAAAGCACATGATTGCTTATTCTGTTATCCTCGATATAAAAGAATAAATAAATAAATAAATAAATAGATTTTTAAAAATACTGTATTGTCAGACTTAGCATCTTGTTGCTGACCTGTAGATCTAGATCTAGGTCTGCAGCACTCTTCATGACCTGCCTTTGTTGAACAAAGAGCAGATCTAAGTTCTGTTTCTACATTCAAAAAATCATCACTTTCAACATGTTTTGCCGCACAATCCTTGCATAAGAACGTTCTCTTTGTCTTAACAAACAGAACAATTTGGTAAGAAGGCAGATCTGTACTTACCCAGGGCACTGGCCTGGCACAGTCACCACAAGTAAAGTCGGACCCTCCTTCACTTGAGCACAGAAACACTGAAGCTGACTTCCAATTCCGGAACATATTCTGTTGATTTGGTATTCTTAAATTTTTTTGAAATCATGTGTGTGTGTGTGTGTGTGTGTGTGTGTGTGTGTGTGTGTGTGTGTGTGTGTGTGTGTGTGTGTGTGTGTGTGTGTGTGTGTGTGTGTGTGTGTGTGTGTGTGTGCGCGCGCGAGCGCCCGGGTGCGTGTGTTTGTGTTTGTGTGTGTGATTCAAAAGATTCAAAAAGATTCAAAATATTTTATTGCCATTTAAGTCATGCAGACTTATTTGACACAACAAAACAAACATCAGTTGTAATTATATTTCTGCCCAAATTGATGTCCACTAGAAACATGTTGCATTCTTCTTCTCTTTTCCTTTTTTTTCAAAACATTCAGTCCTTGCTTGATGTATATCATACTGTGATTATGTCGCTTAACTTAACAATATGGGTTTTTATTTATTTTTTTTACGTTCTTTGTCTTTTTTAACTTTTAATAACAAATTGTTTCTGAGTTTATCATATAAGACACATTCATCGAGTACATAAAATTCATCAATTTTGTTACGGTATTTACATTCTCTGTCCTCTCCGAGCATATTTTGATGTCTCACTTTCTCTGGCATTAAATCATGACAGTTTATGCAAAATTTTACAAAAATGTATTTTTATGAGTTTTGTTTTCATAGTTAATCAAATATGGTTCCAGTCTGTATTCTTTGGTTACAAAATCATAAAATTTTAGTTTTGCACACTGTTTCTTCTGGCAGATCCAGAACATTTTATACATGGCCTAACTTTGAACAGCATA
>CM060319.1:37734989-37799989 GCA_030674155.1 Stramonita haemastoma | reverse complement strand
TCCCTCTTTCTCTCTTTCTATGTCTCCTCTCTCTCTCTATGTCTCTGTCTGTCTGTCTGTCTGTCTGTCTGTCTGTCTGTCTGTCTGTCTGTCTGTCTGTCTGTCTGTCTGTCTGTCTGTCTCTCTCTCTCTCTCTCTCTCTCTCTCTCTCTCTCTCTCTCTCTCTCTCTCTCTCTCCAGGTTTGAGTCCGGTCGAGGAGATTTTTCTCCTGGAGTTAACATTAGTGCTGACTCCACTCTCCCCAAAAGTCCTTCGGATGAGACTTTAAACCGAGGCCCCGTGTGCGAACACACGCAGAACATCTTGCGCACACGTTAAATCCTGTTCCGCTTTTCGTAAGAGTAGGCCATCGTGTGCCGGTGGGAACAGATGACATTTACAAAACTGCATACACACGGGGACTGGATGAAAAAAAGCACAAGGGTGCTTATTCCATTATCCTCGATATAAAAGAATAAATCAAGTCAAATCAAATCAAATCTAACTATCTCTCCCTCTCTTTGTATCTCTTTGTGTGTGTCTATCCCTCTCTCACTCTCTCTCTCTGTATCTTTGTCTCTGTCTCTCTCTCTCACTGTCTCTGTCTCTTTCTCTCTCTCTCTGTCTCTCGGGGAGGGGGGGGGGGAGACAGATAGCCTAGTGGTCAGAACATTGCGCTGGCAATTTGAAGACCCGGGTTCAATTCCGGTGGAGGAAATTTTTCTCCTGGAGTTAACATCAGTGCTGACTCCACTCTCCCAAAAAGTCCTTCGGATGAGACTTTAAACCGAGGCCCCGTGTGCGAACACACGCAGAACATCTTGCGCACACGTTAAATACTGTTCCGCTTTTCGTAAGAGTAGGCCATCGTGTACCGGTGGGAACAGATGACAAGATTGACAAAACTGCATACACACGGGGATTGGATGTAAAAAAGCACAAGAGTGCTTATTCCATTATCCTCGATATAAAAGAATCAATCAATCAATCAATCAATCAATCAATCAATCAATCAATTCAATCTCTCTCTCTCTGTGTCTCTCTCTCTCTCTCTTTCTGTTTCTTTGTCTGTCTGTCTGTCTGTCTGTCTGTCTCTCTATGTATCTCTCTCTCTTTGTCTCAGAAACAACAGGGAAGACAAACAAGATCGCTATGAAGACAGACAGCAGGTCAGATCCCACAGTGAAGACAAACAGAACAGATATCTTTATGAAGACGGACAACAGGACAGAAGCCACAGTGAAGACAAAAGGAGCCGATATCACTATGAAGATAGACAGCAAGACAACAGTGGAGACAAACAGAACAGGTATCTTTATGAAGACAGACAACAGGACAGCTTATTTCAACAACACAGGGGACAGGAGCAACACCAGGCAAGACATAATCATGCTAATCGACAACCGCAGTACTAACAGGAATACATGGAAAATGAAGCTCCTCACGAAGATAAAGACGTGACATAGAATGGCAACAGAACAACCATTTTCCTGATGCTGTACCTGGCCACAGGGACAGAGGGTCAGAAGAACCAAGAAACCAGTCCTTGGATCAGAAAGACAATGAAAAGAACGCCTACAGGAAGGAACAACAGGGGCAGAGTAAGACGAAGGTGCATGCCTCTACCTGGGAACAAACAGCAGAAAGTCACGTGCAAACGTCCCATGAAGATGCCAGATCAACAAGATGGAACTATGGTTCGAATCCTAGGTGGAACCAAATATCGGACATGTCATCCTCAAAGGAGGCTGGCAACGACTCACAAAACCATATTAAACGAAATGCAAGTCTTCCCAACTTATGCAGTATGAATGAATCCCCCCCCCCCCCCTGAACAGAGAGTCACCAGGGAGGACAGCTCCTCAGAAGGCTAGAGGAAATAGGTCGACTCCAGACCAGTCAACTCCCCATTCATCAGTTCCCCATTCTCCAGGGACAGGGGTACCCCAAGCAGGTAACACGAAAACGATGATGCCAGGTGATGAAATGACAAGCTCGTGTACACGACTTTCCTGCAGAGTGCGTGAAGGGATGAGCGTGCCAGAAAATACAGCCAATGTTTCTGCTCAAGAGGGAGAACACAGTGACGCACAAGATAATATGGCAACCACCTTTACCCAAGAGACAGGATGTGATGATCTAAATATCACACATAGTAATGTATACCAGCCATTAACGGAAGATGAAATGATGGCGCCTGTGCTGACTCCACCCACTCAAGAGGTACAGCATGACGACAGACAGACTCTTGTCAAACAAGTTCTGGACCCATGGGAGTCTGCAGAGGATGGACAAAGCAGCATGCCCTCGTCACCAGACAGACAGAAAGAAGACAGCCTCCTCCATGACCAGACAGGCAAAGACGCAAGCCTGACCATTGAAAATGAAGTGACAACAGCCACTCCTGTACACCGGCCTGTGACCCGCAGCAAGGCAAGGTGTAAGCAAATGCACCTGACGGACTCTTTCCTCAGCTCAGGGTCTCGTTCCTCCAGAACAGGAACAAAGGCCCAGTCACCTGCTGCCAGTAGTCCCAAATAGGGACTCGGCCCTGCCCATGTCTGCCAGGAGATTAGAAATGAATTGTCACACAATTTAAGATTCCTGACATACAATGTAGAAGGACTTAGTACAATCTATCATGCAGATTTAAGATTGTATATATCCAAATTTGATATAATTGTACTGACAGAAACATTCACTACAGATTTCCCTTCACATCTTTTCCCAATGCACAATGTATATGTTTCAAATGCTGTCAAAGTCTCAAATGCACCCACAGCTCGGCTGTGTGTGTGTGTGTGTGGGGGGGGGGGTAGCTTTGCTAGTTAGGAAACACATTGCTCCTCTTATTTCCCAGGTTTATCTGGAATATGACAACTGTGTGCTGACACTGGCTAAAGCGCTTACAGGTCTGGACAGGGACTGTGTCTTAATTGGCATATATTTACCTCCACAATATAGCCCATATTATTCTGAAACAGACATTTACAACGGTGTTTCTCTTTTGGAAAATATTATCTTAGATATCCTACAAGACATAGGAAATATGCCCATAATAATTATGGGCGACCTGAATGCAAGGACTGGCAATGCCAATGCTTATGAAGACGAACTGCCCTGTAATATTTGTGATTATGATGGCGATGTTAACTATGCTGTTGACTTATATCAGCGGGCTTCAGCTGATGGGGTTTCGAATGATTTTGGAAAGTATTTGCTGAATGTTTGTGAGCAATTTAGTTTGGTTCTTTTGAATGGTCTGGTAAATCATAGATTTGATTCTAGCTGTACGTATGTTTCATATAATGGCTGCAGTGTAATAGATTATTTTTTAATATCAAGATGTATCTCAGAGATGGCTACAGAGTTGACAGTCAGTGAGAGAATAGAGTCAAAACATATGCCTTTGGAGCTAACACTGAAGTGTAAAGATAAAAATACCAACATTACCTATCGGCCCAGAAAGATGTTCATACAAAAATATAAGATGGGATTGTCAAAAGTCGGAGTATTCTAACATGTTTAAAACTGACTGTATTTCTAAAAAAATTTAAAGAAGCGTACGATATGATTGATTTAGACATAGAAGTAGCAATTAAACAACTTTATGAGATTATTAGTTTAACAGCAGCCCCTGTGCTAAAGACAGTTGTATTTGGTAAATTTGATAACAATCCATGGTTTGATTTTGAATGCAGGAGAAAAGGAGGTCAGTGAGGGAATTCTATAAATATGCAGGCCCAGAGGTTGCATTATTTCTAAATATTTTAACAAGTTGTTTACATCTGGCAGTTTTCCACTTCAATGGTCTGAAGCAGTCATTCAGCCAATACATAAGAAAGGTGACATCAATTCTCCTGATAATTATAGAGGCATCTCCTTACTAAACGTATGTGGAAAACTTTATAGCTACATTCTCAATAAGCGTTTATCTATATGGTTAGAAGAAAACAAAGGACTAAATGAAGCACAGGCAGAATTTAGACGTAGTTATAGCACAGTCGACCATATATTTACCCTTTTGTCATTAATTCAGAAACAGTTTGCTAACCATGGAAAGCTGTACTGCGCCTTTATAGACTTTAAGAGGGCCTTCGATTTGGTTGATAGGCATTGCTTGTGGTCTGTACTTAGAAAAACTGGTGTCAAAGGAAAAATGTACAGAGCTCTGCAAAGTTATGTACAACATTGTAAAAGCAAGGGTTAGTGTGGGAGGTGAATTAACTGATATTTTCATGTGTCCTGGAGGACTGACGCAGGGATACATTTGTAGCCCTGTTTTATTCTCTCTTTACATAAATGAGTTAGCAGTTGAACTTGTTCAGAGAGGAAAACATGGTATATCTTTAACCCCAGACCAAATGCAGATAATGATACTACTCTTTGAAGATGATGTAATACTGTTATCAAACACTAAAGTTGGTCTGCAAACGCAATTAAATATATCAAGTGACACAGCAAAAAAGTTGGGATTGTTAGTGAATATGGAGAAATCAAAAGTAGTCGTATTTCGGAAAGGTGGTCACCTTGCTGTACGAGAAAAAAGGCTCTATAATGGAAACAATCTCGAATTGGTAAACCAGTAAACCTAGGAGTTACTTTTTCCACAGGTTTGTCTTTTTCTTATGCATTGAAGGACATATATTGTAGGGCAAAAAATGGTGTAATTGGTATTTTACGTTTGTTGTGGTCTCTCGGTAATCAGTCCCCTAAAATATTTTTCAAACTCCTTGACTGTCAGATTCAGCCAATTTTAACATATGGTTCTGAAGTATGGGGTCTCCTAGCTGATCATTCTGTCATTGAAAGAGTACATGTCTTTGCAATTAAAAGATTTTTAAATATGAGCATTAGAACTCCAAATGCCCTGGTATATGGAGAGACCGGTAGATTTCCACTCTTTGTCAATACTTATACCTGTATTATCAAATACTGGATAACTCTTACAAGAATGAATACAGATCGAATTCCATATAAATCATACAACATGTGCTTAACCTCCATAATAATAATAGGAATAATTGGATCTCTACAGTCTGCTTGACCCTATACCGTTATGGCTTTGGTTTTGTGTGGGAATGTCAGGGAGTGGCAGATGCAAGGATAATTTTGGCAGAATTCAGACAACGTCTTAAGGATTGTTACACTCAAAGCTGGAACAGTGAAATTAACACAAAAGAGGCGTTATGCTTTCTATACCTGATTGAAACAAAATCTTTGTCTGTCTGATTACCTACTCATTGTTCAAAATAGTGCTGTGAGGAAGTATTTAACAAGAATGCGCCTGGGCGTTTCGCCATTAAGATGTCACAAAAACCGTTACAATACGAAACAAAAGTGTTCTGACTGTCCTTTCTGCCAGGGTATCTTTAAATCCGAAATACATTTCATGTTTATATGCCCAAGATACAAACTGATACGGGAACAGTTTATACCTGCAAAATTTTCTAATCAACCATCTACTTTCAGACTGGTGTTGCTGCTCTCAAGCACAACACATGCAAAGTCAGCAATGTATTACATCAAAAGTGCACTTCATTTGAGGTCATCTGCTGTGGTGTAGACAACATGATTGTGAACTTTTGCATTTCTGTGTTTTCATATTGCTGATTGCAACTGTTACAACTATGTCCTTTGCCTGGTGGGAAAAACTATGTTTTCGTAAGGTGGTGTTATTGATAATCGCTAGTTGTCGTAACCATTTCAAAGGATGGTGCTACCACTAATTCAGGGTGACTGACTGTCTGAAATGAAGGCACGCAGAGGATTCTGCTCCACAAATGTTCGTGTTGTATTGACATTTTCAAGAGATAAGTATGTCAGTATGGCATCTTCCCCCTCCCACTGTTCCCCTTGACATGGGCAAATGGCCTGGCTCATTAAATTATTTGACTTGACTTGACTTGACTCTCTTTCTCTTTGTCTGTCTTTCTCTTTCTCTGTCTGTCTGTCTGTCTGTCTGTCTGTCTGTCTGTCTCTCTCTCTCTCTCTCTCTCTCTCTCTGAAATACACAGGTGCGCTAAAGCATCCAGAACAGCTGCACATGTTTTTTCTAACATTTTCTGACGATCACTACCCATTACCCATTTTCTTGACGTTCTTTCTTGTGTGTTATTTGTGCATGCGCACGTGTGTGTGTGTGTGTGTGTGTGTGTGTGTGTGTGTGTGTGTGTGTGTGTGTGTGTGTGTGTGTGTGATATTTTATTATTTTTTTTATTCTTTTATATCGACGATAATGGAATAAGCGCTCATGTGCTTTTTACATCCAGACCCCGTGTGTGTGCGCTTTTGTAAATATTGTCATCTGTTCCCACCGGCACACAATGGCCAACTCTTACGAAAAGTGGAACAGGTTTTTAACGTGTGCGCAAGATGTTCACACACGGGGCCTCGGTTTACAGTCTCACCCGAAGGACTTTTGGGGAGAGTGGACTCAGCACTGATGTTAACTCCAGGGGGAAAATCCCCTCGACCGGGAATCGAACACGGGTCGTCAAATTGGGAGCGCAATGTTCTGACCACTAGGCTATCCCGTTTCAGTATCATCATCACGATCACCATCATCACCATCGTCATCATCGTCGTCATCATCATCTTCTTCATCATCGTCGTCGACGTCGTTGTTGTTGTTGTTGCTGTTGTTGTTGTTGTTGTTATCATTATTATTATTATTATTATTATTATTATTATTATTATTATTATTATTATTATTATTGAATCTTTTATAAGTCATTTTCAAATGATTGAGAAGCATGAAGTGGTGACCTGCACTTGTTTTTCGTCCACTACTTTTTCCTCAATAAAACATATCTGTTTTTTGAAAACCCACTCTTGATAGATCTGTTTCTCTCTGTATCTGTCTCTGTCTCTCTATGTCTCTCTGTGTGTCTGTCTGTGTGTTCTCTGTGTGTCTGTGGGTCTGTGGGTCTGTGTGTCTGTACACTGCCACCCAGTTTTCATTTTTCTCTCTTACCCAAAAAAATCTACCTTTGCGAAAAACCATAGGTTCTGTGTTGTCGGCGTTAACATTCAAAACATTTTTGTACATGCATCGTGAAGACTGTTAATTTGGTTTTGTAAACCAACTGCAGTATTTGATAGCAGAACTATATCTTCAGCAAACAAAAGGAGATACAATTCAAGAAAACAGGGCTAAAGCTGTGTACCACGAAGACCGTTATTATCAACTGCTGAAGCTACTTCATTTATATAGAAGTAAAACAAATGGGACTCAACACACATCCTTGCCTCAGACCAACTGGACAATTTGAAAAAAATCAGTCTAGTTTTCGCTTTTTGCTAGTTATCTTGAGTTGTACAACAATCGGTTATTAACCATTGGACTGACGAAACTTTGAAAGATGCAGCACAGTACCGTGAGACCAACAATCTGGTGAGAAAGAAAATGAGAGAGGCAAAAGAGCAATGGATCAATGAACAGTGTGAGAACATCGAGGCAGGCATGACAAAAGGGAACAGCAAACATGCCTACGACACCCTAAAGAAGCTCACAAAGGCGCAGCAAAATAAATCCTCAGTCATCGAGGATTGTTCAGGCAACCTGCTGACTGAAAGCTCAGCAGTTTTGAATAGATGGTCACAGTATTGCTCGGACCTGTACAACCACCCCTTACAGCCCGACCACTGCCTGATTGATGAGGACTCAACACCACAGAGGGAACCTTCACCACTACTAGTGCTGAAGGAAAAAGTGGAGGAAGCTATCCGTAGTTTACCAACTGGAAAGTCACCTGGAGCAGACAACATACCAGCAGAGCTGCTCAAGAATGGAGGGGAACACCTGGTCACTGTCATTACATCTCTCTGTCAGAAGATCTGGGCGACAAAACTGTGGCCAGCAGAATGGACACAGTCTCTTATTATCCCCCTGCCCAAGAAAGGAAACCTCCGTCAGTGCCAGAATTACAGAACGATCAGCCTCATTAGCCACACCAGCAAGATCATGTTAAGAGTGATACTGAACAGACTCAAAAAGGAGGCGGAAGAGCACCTGGCAGAAGAACAAGCTGGGTTCAGAGCAGGAAGGAGCACGGTAGAACAAATTTTCAGTTGCCGAATCCTGATGGAGAAGCATCTGCAACAACAGAGGGACTTGCTACACAACTTCATTGACTTCAAGAAGGCCTTTGACAGAGTGTGGCATACAGGCCTTTGGCAAGTCCTCAGGAAGTTTGGCATTGAGGAGGGTCTCGTCCAGATCATAGAAGCGCTGTACAGCACCTCCAGCAGTGCAGTCCTCCTCAACAGCCAAGTAGGAGACTACTTCAAGACCACAGTCGGCGTCCGTCAGGGCCGCTTGCTCTCTCCAACTCTCTTTAATCTATTCCTGGAGAACATCATGAGGGAAACACTTTACGACTTCCACTCTACCATCTCAATAGGAGGGCGACCCATTAACAACCTGCGCTTCGCTGACGATATTGATCTCATGGGAGGCAGCAACAAGGAACTCCAAGACCTTACCAACAGACTGGTAGACAGAGCAGGCGCATATGGGATGGAAGTCAGCACAGAAAAGAGTAAAGTATTGGTCAACAGTGCAAACGGCACCACAGCACAGATCTACATGAATGGCCAGCAGCTGGAGGAAGTAGACGCTTTCAAATGTCTTGGCGCTACCCTCACGAAAGGTGGACGCTGCACCACAGAGATCAAGACCAGGCTAGCCATGGCAACATCAGCTATGGAAAAACTGAACAAGATATGGAGAAGCGACAACATCAGCTTCAAAACAAAAGTCAAATTGTTCAGATCCCTGGTCATCTCCATCTTGCTCTATGGCTGCGAAAGTTGGACAATGACCGCTGAAACCACCAAGCCGATCCAGACATTTGAGACAAAAGGCTTCAGGCCACTGTTTGGAATTTCCTGGAAGGATAGGAAAACAAACACCTTTGTGCGAAGTCAAGTCGCACTGATGGCTGGCCCTCAGGAACCCCTACTAGCCACTGTCAAGAAAAGGAAGCTGGCATGGTTCGGCCATGTCACACGCCACAACACCCTCCCCAAGACAGTCCTACAAAGAACGCTAGAAGGTGGCAGACGCCGAGGCAGACAAACCAAAAGCTGGATGGATAACATCAAGGAGTGGACCCACCTGGACAGTCCAACACTCATTCGGAAGGCAGAGGACAGGGCTGGATGGCGACGGCTGGCTGCAGAATCGTCTCTCATGTCTCCTCCACGACCATTCCGGTCATGAGAAAAGAAGAAGAAGAAGAGTCGTGCTTTATGTTCAGCATCTTTACATTCTGTAAAGGGCACCAAAGGGCATCTTCCTGGTCATTCCCAATGCAGACACACCTTCTTATACACTCACTAGCTTGTAGTAATGTATTGTGAACTTTGCGATGCCTCATCAATATTATAATCTAGCAATATAAAAGCATGCATGCACATATCCTGCATTTCATCTGAACAGAGGGTTGACAGAAAACTACCCTCCTTTGTATCCTTCCAGATTAATTTGTTGACCCATTTCTTACTGCTTGTACTTGATGTGCACAAATCATTTTCACTTTTACGCAATGTCAGCACAACAGAAAAATGTGGTGAGTCAATGAAGGTCACAGTCTTAACAGCATGAACCAAATCAGCAACACACAGCTCTCTAGACATAATGATATAATCAAGTGTGCTTCCCCCATTGGGTGACACAAATGTCAACGACTCATCAAAACCAAATTGACACAAACCATTCAACACAACACAATCAAATATACAACACACATTCAAGAATTCTTTACCAAAAGTGTTCACTTCTTTGTCATCAGATTTTCTCTCAAATGGCAAGTCTGTTCCTTTACCCACCCCTCTGTGATTCCATATTTCCTCATCCTCGTCCACACTCATAGGCAAAGCATTCATACAACTTGTCCTGCACTTAAATCACCCATTATGATGAAAGAAAATTTCCCATTGACTTACGCAAATCCACAACACATAGCTCTAGTACCTCTATCCCATAACCGTTGTCAGCTGTGTTTCAGAATTTACTGTCACATGGATGGATGTACAAACACACCAAGATATATTTTTTCTGAGAATTAAACAGTGATTTATCTAGCTCTAACACTACCATGTCATTATATTTTGTTTCAATTCTGTGCACAAACTTTGACAAAGCCTTATCTACAAAGACCAGCACGCCACCAGAATTTCTGTAACTGATCGACAGTTTCACTGCTTTTAAATTATGAAGATCATAATCAATGCAGAGTGAGTATAATTTTCAGAAGCTACAAAAGTTTCATCACCACAAAAAAATTAATATAACACAACAATGACTAGATTACACCTTTAATGTCCAGATTTTTGTAACTAGCCATTGCAGTTCCATGTACATAATATTACAATATATATGAGTAATATATGTTATATGTACTTCCCCTGGGCTTCGGACACATCCATATTTACTTTTAACCCCCTCCCCCCACCTGACATTACCACCATCCCCACCACACCCACTCTGCTGCCGTTTAGGCCCTTTGCTGACTGGTCTAACCCACTGCTGCAGTGTGTGTGTGTTTGTGTGTGTGTGTGTGTGCGGAGTTCCCCAGGTCCCGTGGTTGACACTGCTCGCGCTCTGTGGCGTGTGTTGACAGGGCTTCTTGATCCCAAACCCAAAGCAGAGGTGCTGCTTCGCCGTGTGTCCCGTGCTTCACGTGCTTTCTGCTGCTGTGACCTGTCACCTCTGTCAAGGCTGTGCTGAGGCCTGTCAGGTGGCTTCTGAGATCGTGAGACATTGAGGTCTGGGTACTGCAACACTGGAAGCGAAAGTGCTTGCTGTGAAGGGGGCATGGAGCCATCGCCTTCAGCTTCATTTCTGTCCAGATCAGGGGGAAGGAAGTCATTGAACCAACCCTGGCTGTCATCCTCGAGGGCTGCTCTCTGCTCAGTTACTCTTCTTGGCCGTCAGTCATTGTTTCTTGTACTGTTTCTGTTCCTATATACAGGATAGTTTCTCTTCAGAACTGTCAAGCTGCTCTGGCTGATGTTATACTGAAAATTCCTTCTTCTGAGTTCAGTTGGTCAAAGCGTAGTTTGGGTTTTCTGACCAGCATTGTACAGCTCTGTTGCCTTGTCTCTGAGACCTTGGCGTTTTTGGCATACTGTAGCCGAAAAATCCTCCCTAACGTACACGTTGGCGAACCTGACTGATAATTTCAGATTTCGAGTTCTCAAGATCCTGTCTTTTTTTCAAGGTCCTGTCTTTCTGTTTGCAGGAAAGCAGTTTTCTGTGAGCTCTTTCAATCATAATGTCTTCGTGATTCCTATCTCTTCCTTGATCACCTTTCCAACAACTGAGAGAGAGAGAGAGAGAGAGAGAGAGAGAGAGAGAGAGAGAGAGAGAGAGAGAGAGAGAGAGAGAGAGTCAAACTCAAACTCAAACTCAAAAGTTTACTGTCAGTCCCTTGGGTCAACAGGAGACAACATTTCAAGAAATTTCACATATTCATTCACATACATAAAGCATAAGAACTTGAAAAGTTACTCCAAAGTGTGACAACATATAACCATTTTTATCCTGATACTATCAAGATATATATAGAGAGAGAGAGAAAGAGAGGCAAACGGGCAGAGAGACAGTCACACACACACACACACACACACACACACACACACACACACACACACACACACACACACACACACACACAAACACACACACACACAACACACACAGAAGTGCTTAATAGTATTCTCAAATTGAAACAGTCAAGATCAAAAGACCTAGACAAAATTGATAGTCAAATATTAAAAATCAGTGCATATGCTATAACTGACACCCTAACGTACATATTTAACTTGTGTATTGACAAGAATTACTTCCCAATGAAGTTTAAACAAGCAAAAGTAATACCCTTACACAAATCAGGAGACCGAACCAATCCATCAAACTACAGACCAATATCCATACTGTCAGTCTTATCTAAACCATTAGAAAAACATATACAGTTTCACTTACATTCTCATTTTAAAACATATGATCTAATTAATGAAAACCAGTCAGGTTTTCGTGAAAACCATTCTTGCCATACAGCCTTAATACAACTCATTGAACATTGTCTTTTGAATATCAATAATAATGAAATCACAGGAGTCCTTTTTCTAGACTTTGCTAAAGCCTTTGACGTTATTAGCCACTCTCTCCTTATCAAAAAATTAAAATGCTATAAAATTTCTAACCAAGCATTATCATTTTTAGACTCATTTCTCACTAATCGTCATCAGCTTGTTGAAGTTGGGCCTAGGAGATCAACCTTATTACCCGTGAAATATGGAATACCTCAGGGATCAATACTAGGACCACTTCTTTTCTCCATTTATATTAACGACCTACCTCTGCATATCCATTGTTCATGTCAAATGTTTGCTGATGATACATCAATTCAATGTAACAACAATGATCCAAACCAGCTTGTGAATGATATGCAGGCAGATATCAATAAACTTATCGAATGGACAGAACTCAATCACATGTCTCTTAATTCTAATAAAACAAAATGTATGTTTATAACTACTCGGCAAAAAAGACAGAAATTGCGTTCTCCATTCGCGCCTATATATATCCATGGACAACAAATCGAAGAAGTAGTCTCACACAAAGTACTAGGTGCAGTAATTGACAACGATTTGTCTTGGTCAGATCACATAGCTGCATTAGGAAAAAGAATCTCAGTAAGATTATATCAACTTAGGAAAATCAAAAATTTTCTAAATCTACAGTCACGAAAACTATTCTTTCATGCACATATTCTATCTCTTATAAATTATGTTTCTACCTTATGGGACAGTGCCAGTGAAACAAACCTAAAGCATATAAGCCGCCTACATAAAAGAGCTGTTAAACTAATCCGATTGAATCCTAATACACTGACCACTACCAACTACAAAGAACTAGATATTCTTCCACTTAAAGACAGACTACAGTTCAACAAGTACCTATGTATGTTCAATATATTAAACGGAAAAGCCCCAAAGAGAATTGTGGAAAATTTTGCTGTCAATATATACAGGCCTACGCATAGACTGTTTCTGCCCAGGCCCCATAATAATCTCTATAAATCAAGCCTTGCATATTCAGGAAGAACATTGTGGAATAACCTACCTCCCTGTCTGAAATCAGTTCCTTCTAAACAAATGTTTAAGAAGCTTTTGAAGAGATATTTGATGGACAAACTGTAAGTCCACGATTATGTTTGATACTACCTCACATTTGGATGTTTGTTATTCATGCCCATGTTATTTTGTAATTCTATCATTTGTATGTATGACGTGAGCTTATGTTGTACTGTCTTGGGTCTGGGTTTTTTGTTGTTGTTTTTTATCTTGAGAGATTTGTTGTAAAAAAATCCTCACTTATTTGAGTTTTTCAACAAGGTTGATATTTGTCTTTGCATGCTTTAGAAGTCATCTTTATGATTTTTTTAGTGAGGGCAGGATGAAAAAAAGTTGTGTAAACTTAATCTTTTACCCTCAATAAAGATCATTTTGACTTGACTTGACTTGACTTGACTTGACACACACACATCTATCTATCTATCTATCTATCTATCTATCTACACACACAAACGTACACATGTACACTTACATTTTACACAATTTACATATTTTACATCACATTAAGTCACGGCCAATTTCCCTGCGTGAAATTTGGGCTGCTCTCCCCGAGGAGAGCGCGTTGCCACTAGTGCAGCGCCACCCATTATTTTTTTCTTTACCTGTCTGCAACTGTAATTTTGCCAGAGACAACCTTCTTGTAGCTATGTGTTCTTTTACATTCGCCTGATAATGATGTGTAACCTTGGTTTATCGTCTCATCCAAAAGACTCACCCACACCACCACTCATGGTCTAATGGATGGAGAAAATGTTTTATGTGTGTGTATTTATCTACACACACACACACACACACACACACACACACACACACACACACACACACACACACACACAACTTAGTGCCCCAAAATATCTTTTGAAAAAACTCCAAAGCATAGACTGCAGGGCATATAAACTTGCTCTATGCCTACCTATCCATGCTTCATGTTTAAAAACATACAGTATGTCAGGGGTTTTACCATTGGAAGATTAATTTTTGTTGCGAAGTTTGCCTGTACAAAATGATCTGAAATCAGTGATTAATCTTAAGTCTGATAACGATTTTCCTAAGACAGCAAGATCTATATCATCACATACCACCTTGAGAACATACACATCTAACGTTTTTACAAATTGTGGGTTAGATCCAACATGAAATGTAGCACGACGGGATGCACTGCCCGCTATTCCCTTCTGGGAATTAAATAGAGCAATGTTTGATATCAATTACATTGATATAGCGAAAAAGGACAATATAAATTTAGTATCTTCTCATGCAAAGATTCATTTGAAAGACAACTGTCCTAATCATTTAAAAGTGTTTACAGATGGCTCAGTATTAAACAATAGCACTGGTGCTGCTTATATTATACCAGATCTAAAATCCGAAAACCAATTTCATCTTGGTGAAGGTATATCAATATTTACAGCGGAACTAGTCGCAATATTGATGGCTCTACATTTTTTCGTCAGTTTTCCTAAAACCATTTTTCAAATTCTTTTTTGTGTAAACTCTAAATCAGTAATTAATGCCATTAGTTCTTTGCAAACAAAAGTTAGATCTGAAGTTGTCATTGAAATTTGCCATTTGATTCATCTTTTATCTTTAAAGGGCTCAGAATTAACTTTCTGTTGGATTCCATCTCACAGTGGTTTTTACTACAATGAAAAAGTTGACATCCTAGCGAAAAAAGGAGCAAAGGATTCATCAGAGGTGACACAACCAATACTCCCCTTTACACTTCAAGAGTGTTATCATAATAAAATCACAACGAAATTTATTTCATTGTGAGGAAAGAAGGCTTGGCTGTCTAGATGCACACAAAGAACTACGGAAAATTGAGTCATTTGTTAAAACACGAGAACGTGATATAAAATTATATTGCTCAAAGCAGATTGTTTCCTTAGCTTGTAGATGGAAATTGAATAGCTTCAAGACAAAATATGCTGGAAATGCATTTTGCATATGCGGTAATAATATAACGGTAGATCATATATTAACATGCTGCAGTTTAAAAGGGCACATTCCCGTTTTGGTGGCATCTTCTCCATCAGCTATATTTAACAGTCAGCCACTTACGTATGACTTTTTAAAATCGCTGGTGCATAGTCCAGTTGGTTTGTTATTGTGATTGCTTTGGATTTTATAGACACTCTAAACCAGTTTTTTTTTTCTTTCCTGCTTGTACTTTTGGGGGTCTTAATAGGTCTCCTGTTCACAGGATTTTTTGTTATACCTATTGTTTATTTTGGTTGTTTCTTGGGGAAGGGAGAGGGGGGTGATAATGTTCATAATTGGCTTCTCGTTGCTATTGTTGGGAATTCTCGTTCTTGTTTTGGGGGGTTGGTTGGACTTGTTTTTGTTTCGATTTTTTTTTCTTTTTTGTGTGTGTTGTTTTTGAGGGGGATAGCTTTTTTTTTCTTTCTTCTTTTTTTTTTTTTTTTTTAAATAATTATTTGTTGTTATTGTTGGTGGTGTTTCTTTCTTTCTTTTTTTTTTTGGGGGGGGGGGGGGGGGGGGGGGGGGGGGGGGGGGGGGGGGGGCTACTTACGATTTTTTTCTCAGGTGAAATTACCTCACATTTTTTCTTTGGAATTACTGTTTTTGTTAAGAATTGTTAGAACTGCATTTTCCTTTTTGTTCATTGTAGTTTATTAGGTAAGTAATGTTAGGGATTTTTTTTTATCAATCCACGTGTGGGTCCTATTGATCCCCTGAAATTCCATCTTCCATACATTACCCACTACACCCTCTTCCCCTGACATTCACACACACTTCCCCCTCTGTCTTTCTTTGTCTTTGTCTCTCTCTCTCTCCCACATTTCCGTCTAATATCACAATTTGTGAAAAGACGTTAAAAGAAATTGAACACACATACTTATTTTATTTCATACCACTTTATGTCACAGCAGATTTCTCTGCATGAAATTCGGGCTGCTCTCCCCGGGGAGAGCGCGTCGCCACAAGTGCAGCGCCTACTTTATTTTATTTTTTTCATCAGGGATGGTGTCTAAACACGACACCTGTGTGCATGCTGGTTTTTTTTATTATTTTTTTTTATAATTTTTGTCATCCGCTTCTACCGGCACACGATGGCCTGCTCTTCCGAAAGGCGGGACGGGATTTTAAGGTGTGCGCAAGATGTTCTGCGTGCGTACGCACACGGACCTCGGTTTCTAGTCTCATCCGAATGACTTTGACATTCAGTTCGATTTTTTCGTCAAACTGGGAAGAAAGGGCGAGGCTGGGTACAAACCCAGAAACTCACGGTTTACATATTGGCAGGTGAACGTCTTAACCATCCTGCCACCGTCCTTCTCACACACACACACACACACACACACACACACACACACACACACACACACACACACACACACACACACACACAACAAAACGTGTGTGTATTCATATATACACACAACCACACACACACATACTCCAACATATACTCACACACACACACCCCACACACACACACACACACACACACACACACACACACACACACACACACCTTGCGCACACGTTAAATCCTGTTCCGCTTTTCGTAAGAGTAGGCCATTGTGTGCCGGTGGGAACAGATGACAATATTTACATAACTGCATACACACGGGGACTGGATGAAAAAAAGCACATGAGTGCTTATCCCTATATCCTCGATATAAAAAATAAAATTGACTCTTACAAATGCTGGCTATACCATACACCGAACAAAATAACCCAACGTTTGTAACTCTTTCGACTGTTGTCAGGTATTCCATAGCCTTACACCCTGCAGTAAAAAGGTAAACGTACCCATTTACAGCTTGGTGAACTGGGGGGACTGTACTGAAGCCAAGGGCGCTGTCACCCATCCAATTGGTAATCACGCTCGATGCTGCTTAACTTTGGCTCGGGGACAGCGCGTGCTGTGTACACACTCTGTACAAGTACATGTGCTCTGACCACTGAGCTATCCCGTGTCCAAGAATAATTATGCACTCTGTCCACTCATCAAACCTGAAAATCACTGTGAGACCCTAAGTACACACTGGATGAGAAGTTTGCATGTGCGACTGTTTTCCATCACCCTGAGATATGAACAGCCATAGTCTGACTTCAGTGGGGGGGGGGGGTTCTGTAAGGACAGTTGTTAGTTGTGTTGTGTGTGTGTGTTGTGGTGTGTGTGTGTGTGTGTGTGTGTGTGTGTGTGTGTGTGTGTGTGTGTGTGTGTGTGTGTGTGTGTGTGTGTGTGTGTATGTGTGTGTGTGTGTGTGTGTGTGTGTATGTTGTGTGTGTGTGTGTATGTGTGTGTGTGTGTGTGTGTGTGTGTGTGTGTGTATGTGTGTGTGTGTGTGTGTGTGTAGTGTGTGTGTGTATGTGTGTGTGTGTGTTGTGTGTGTGTGTGTGTGTGTGTGTGTGTGTGTGTGTGTGTGTGTGTGTGTGTGTGGCTGGCGCACAAGAGTGCGCGCTTCAATGCCTGTGTGATTTACTCATTTTATCATGGTAGCTTTTTTACTTCCGTATTTTCTTTTTCACATGTTCCCCCTCACCCAGTCTCCCACTTTCATAGTTCATCAAGGTATATATATACCTACATCTTGTTTGCTCTCTTGTCTTATGTAAAAGTAGGTGCGATTATATTCTATATGTTTTGAGAAATAGTAAATATAGCTTTAGTCAAATTGTTCAAATCCCTGGTCATCTCCATCTTGCTCCACGGCTGCGAAAAGTTGGACAATGAAACCACCAAGCCGATCCAGACATTTGAGACAAAAGGCTTCAGGCGACTGCTTGGAATTTCCTGGAAGGATAGGAAAACAAACACTTTTGTGCGAAGTCAAGTCGCACTGATGCTGGCCCTCAGGAACCCCTACTAGCCACTGTCAAGAAAGAAAGCTGGCATGGTTCGGCCATGTCACACGCCACAACACCCTCCCCAAGACAGTCCTACAAAGAACGCTAGAAGGTGGCAGACGCCGAGGCAGACAAACCAAAAGCTGGATGGATAACATCAAGGAGTGGACCCACCTGGACAGTCCAACACTCATTCGGAAGGCGGAGGACAGGGCTGGATGGCGACGGCTGGCTACAGAATCATCTCTCATGTCTCCTCCACGACCATTCCGGTCATGAGAAAGAAGAAAGAAAGAAGAAGAAATATAGCTAGTTACACCATGTTTGGTATCTGATTGCCTTTAGTAGCTTCCATTCCTGCACTTAATAATCTGGCTGTGTTGGTGATTGTCTTTCAGAAACCAAAACGTTGGAGACTTAAACTTCTAAACTTCTTGTTCGTTTTCTTTCTCTGTCATGCACCACACACACACACACACACACACACACACACACACACACACACACACACACACACACACACACACACACACACACACACACACACACGCTGAATCTAAAAGACAGTACTGGTCTTCCTTTTGTAATCAAGACATCTCAAACCATAAATATGAGCAGACAGTTTGGAAAAAATCAATGAAATGAAATGAAAAACCCAATAACAGTAGATATAAAAAGTTTTTTGACAAGTTTGAAAAAGCAGAAACATTTTTGAAATATTTGCTGAATCTATGAGTGTAAAAAGGTTTATCTCCTGGCATACAAGATCACAGAACTATGGAAGAAAGTAAGGATAAGTACATGGATCCACAATCTTACAATAATCATTATATTAATGCTCCTTTAACTATAAATGAAGTACGTGATGCTTTATCTTCTCTGCTGAAAAGAAGTCATCAGTTGGACTTGATGGTATTTCTAATGACATGTTAAAACATTTACCGGAAAACTGTACCTTTTAAGACATTTTCAAAAATTTGGAATGTTTGGAGGCAATCAATCGTTTTCCCAATATAAAGCAAGGAAAACTAGAATGATAAGAAAGTTACAGACCTATGGCTTTGACATCTCATGTCTGAAAACTAATGGAAAGAATTGTTTTAAGAAGATAGTTCATTTTGTTGTAAAATAAATATAACAACAGTTAACCAGAGTGGCTTTCAAAAAGGAAAATCATCACTTGACCATTACTCAAACATACCACCAAATTAAATATCGATTTGCAAGGCAAAAAACATCCTTGCAACATTTTTTTTACATTAAAATGGTAGATAGGTATGGTATGCAAATATTATAAACTAAAATATAGGACTTCTGGACACATGTACTATATATAAAAAGCTTCTTGAGTGAAAGGAGCATGCAGTACGGAAGGAATACGTATTCAATTTTAGACATTAGGTCTACTTCAAGGTGGTGGTACGTAAATCCCTAGCATACGCCACCCCCTGTGCACTGATTTAGGGCAAAAGTGAGGGTGGGCGTTGCTAGGATAGACCCTTTGCACAAGTAATTTTGTGCTCACGTGTAATTGAGTGAATACAAACCCGAAGCATGTAAGTTAGGTGTATGAGTAGAAGTGAAGGAATAGAAAAAAGGACTTTGAGGCAAAGAAGGCCAACGAGTTCCATCCCTTTCTGTGTAGGTCCTTGTTTTGCAATACCTGCCTTCAGATCTGCATCTTCAGAAAATGCAGACACTGTCGACTGTTCAGATCTAACTGCTGGTCCTTTTGACAGTTACATTTTGTTTGTCTTTTCGGTACTGCTGTTCAAGTCTATCTTGTTTTCACTCCATTCTGATCCTTTCTATTCACAGAAATTCACGGGCACACTCGAAAATTCACTGTTCGTTATCCAGATACTGGAGGGCTTCCAATTGAAAGATACAGTGTAGACTGTCGCAGCATTTTGCAAAAATGCACAGCGAGATCAAGAACCAACTTCGGCCATCAAGTGTGTCAAGTACCTGCAATCATGACAGACAAAGACGTCAGTGGAAAAGCATGACGTAATTTTAATTCACTTTTGGGATGGTGGGAGTGAGGAGAGGGACAAAGATAAGAGAAGAAACACAAAGGTAAAGAAGGGAAAAGATGACTTTCACACAGTCTGCACAAATCTAGCGATAGTGAGCATAGTCTCTTTGAAAAAGCAGGTGGGCGTTTGCTAGGTAGTTACCCTGTGCACAATTTTGGCCAAAGTGGGGGGTGGGCGTTTGCTAGATGGTGGGCTTATGCTAGGATTACGTAACACCATTTTTTTTTTTTTTTTAATTATTACACAATCTACCTAAGCATGTTTCAAATGCAGTCGTCATTGCTCAATATGCAAATGCCATATATATGTGGAGGAATGTAACGATGAAATGAATGTCATGGTTCGCAATTTTTTTGTGATCATTTTACGTATGTAGTGGCGAGTTTAGTCCAGTGCGTGCACATAGGCATTCTTAGCATGTTTCGTGCATTTTTGCACTTTCTTCCGTGTGTATAAGCTGTCTATGTTCATTCCCTTTTTCAAGGAAATTACAATGAACACATATTTGATACCAAAATCCAACCAATAATGCTATATTCAGCTGAAATTTGGGGGTTACATAGACTAGAACATCTAGAAAAAGTACATTTGATAGTTTGGAAAGGTTCGTAGGTGTACCTGCCAAGACACCAAATAAAATGGTGTACGAGATCTTGGCAGGTACCCTCTGTATGTAAATACATATGTTGCATGTGTAAGATTCTGGTTTAAATTAATACACATGGATTCTGAAAGATTGTCGCATAAAGCTTATCATATGTTGTTAGAATTTGATAAAAACAAATAATAAAAAAAGAAGGCAAACAGTGTTGGGTATCTAAAATCAGAGAAATACTATGTATAACTGGATATAATATTGTTTGGCTAAACAAAGGAGTAGGAGACATAAAAATATTCTTACGTACATTTAAACAGAGACTTACAGATTGGTTTGCCCAGGAATGGACTGGTACCATTAGAGGTCGTAGTAGATATGATAGTTATAGAAACTTTAAGATTGTTTTTGAAAAAGAAAAGTACATCAGTGAAATGGATACATATTGTTTTCATGTTGCAGTTACTCAAGTACGATTTAATGCTCTACCACTGAACAATAGTACATATCGTTATAATAATTCAAATGAAGTTAAGAAATGCCCTGTTTGTAAAGACCAAATAGAAAATGAAGAACACTGTTTATTCAATTGTTCTGACTATGAAGATCTGAGAACTAAGTTTCTGAAAAATTCCAAAAGACTTCCTATGCACCTGCTACTTAATGCTACAATACTTTCTGACAGATATAATTTATCACGATTTGTTTTTCATGCTACCAAAGGAAGAAACAAGATATCTTTCTAGAACTATATCCTTATATTGATGAATACAACGTTTAAAACATTGTTGATTATGACCCAGGTAAATTGTTTTTTGATGGATCTACTACATAGTTGATGCAATTTTTCGTGTTTTATTGTTGCCGATACATTATTTTCACATGTATTTATTCGTTGATAGTAATAATATGTGTATAACACTTATGTCACATGTGCACGCCATTTGCTCACCATTCTTTTGTAATGTGGCCTAAGGCC
Source organism: Stramonita haemastoma (assembly GCA_030674155.1). Taxonomy (NCBI): domain Eukaryota; kingdom Metazoa; phylum Mollusca; class Gastropoda; order Neogastropoda; family Muricidae; genus Stramonita; species Stramonita haemastoma. The sequence continues at coordinate 37,778,429 of CM060319.1, read as the reverse complement.
GATGTATAGTAAAAGTCTGAAGTCTGAAGTCTCTCTCTCTCTCTCTCTCTCTCTCTCTCTCTCTCTCTCTCTCTCTCTCTCTCTCTCTCTCTCTTGGAGCTCTTGTCACGCTTTTGGCTGCAGCAAAACTGAGAGCTCTTGAAAAAATGGTTAATTTCTCTAATTAGCCTAATCAATTTGCTTCTTAGAACCTTAAAACCTGCACCAAGTGTTGCATTAGGTGCTACTGAACAAAACCATATAAAATTTTCTGTGTTCATGTTGATATTTGTTGAGATATTAAACGTTTATTGTGACTTGCTGCTGTGAAGGGGAAAAACAGTTCACACCTGTACTACTAGCAAGACATTGAGGGAAGTAGTCAACTATAAATATGGCCAGCGTTGCTACAGTAGGCAATGAAGAAGATTCGTTTTTGTGCCCCCCTCCAGCACTGCCAGTTACAATGGAAGACATGCAACAAATTACAGAAACCAAACTGCCGTCTTTAATTATAAATTCACAAGCACCTTTACAGAGATACCAACCATGAAGACTTCCATCCATAACCTCGCATGTGACATTGCAGAACTCAAACAAAGAACACTGATGGATGGAAGCTTCATATGAAGAAGTCAAAGACAAACTGGAAGAACTACAGCAGACAGTGGAAGACCTTGAGGAGGACATCACTGAAGTGAAAAAGAAAGTTGACGATGAACTTGTTAAACCAGAGGCTTTCTCTCGTTGGGACAACTTAAGATTCTTCAACATTCCAGAATCCTCAGAAGAGACTTACGAGTCCTGCTCAGACAAAGTCTTGAATGCTCTACATGACTCAGTCCCTGACAAAACTTGGACCCTTGATGACATTGTCCACGCACACCACCTTGGACCATGCACAACTTCATCAATATCAAAACCACACCCTATGATTGCAAAAATGGCATGTTGGAAAGATGAGATGGCCATCATCAACTCTGGAAGGGAAGCCCTGAAGAAAAAGGGCATCAAGGTAGCCGGTGACCTGACCACATGCCAGAGAGCAGTCCTGAAGGAGCACAGGGACAGGGGCCTACACGCCTACTATTAAGGTGGAAAGCTTGTTGTCACAGGCCCTCTGAGAACTGGAGAAAACCAGAGCAGAACTTGGCGTCCTTCTGATGGGGCCAGGAGAGACAAGAATGTCAGCAGCAAAACGGGGGATACCCAGCGTGGCAACTCCCACTCCTCGAAGGTGGCAGCCATCGGTGCTACCACTCTGCTCAACATCAGGGACTGGCCTGCACTGATGACTCCCAGCAGAACAAGATCCACCAATCCTCCGAAGAGACCTCGTCCTCCAAGTACTCTAGAATCTGAATCCACAGGACCTGATCTGCTTATGGAAGACGAATCATGACAAGAGAGTCTGGCCATGGGGACTCTTGTGAGGGAATCTGACAGAGAAAATGATACCATTGACTCTTTGGAAGGAAATGAGTTATCTGTACTTTTGTGGAATATTGGGAGCTATTTGGAAAACTTTCTGACTGTGACTTCATTAATTTTGTAAGTAATTTTGATATAATTTGTTTGTCAAAAATGTTTAGTAATGAAAATATAACTATGTTGCAAAGCTTCCCTGATTATGCGTTTTTCTTCCCCAGCTGTTAAACTTTTTTACTGACAGATGCAGTGGTGGGGTTCTGGTGCTAGTGAAAAAACGTGTTTGCTAAGTTTGTGACCAAAATCAAGACAGATTGTGGAAATGTTTGTATTAAGTTTTCTATAAAAAAAAATCTTTTTGGCATTGATTCTGGTGTTCTTCTTATTAATTGCTATTGTCCACCCTCTGCCTCCCCTTTTTATGAAACTGCTCAGACAAACTGTCATATACATGCTATTGAAGAGCGTATAGTGAGTATTCTCCTTGAACACAATGCTAAAAGTTTCCTTGTGTGTGGTGACTTTTAATGCCAGAACAGGAAATCTCCAGCCTAATCCAGAATTATTCAGCCTTGACCCTGAAGACATAGCAGAATTTAATTATGATGAGCTGATATCAAATCGATACTCAGAAGATGAAACCATAATTTTTTTTAATGATTTTGGAAAGATATTGTTGTCAATATGTATATGCTTAGAATTGTCCATTGTAAATGGTTTGTGTAGACTTGATTTATCTAAGAAATACACATTCATATCAGCAGCTGGAAGTAGTACAAATGATTTTTTTTTAGCTGACCAGACATTCTGCATCTTTGTTCGGCACTTTAAATTCAGGAAAGAGTAGAATCTGACCATGTTCCCTCAAAGCTAACCTTATCTGTAAATACTATCTGAATGTCCCAGTTAACAACAGAGAATATGTTCCAACTTCTAAATATTTTTGGGACTCCAGATAGCTTGTCCACCTTATTGAAAGATTAGAGAGCCAAGCTTCCAAAGATAAAATATCCTTAGCAACCCTACAAATAGATTCTTCATGTGATGTTGCTGTGGAGACTTTTTCACATGCTATTCTAGAATCAGCATCTTGCATGAAAAAATAAGTCGGGAAACCAGAACCTGTAAACAATCCAGAGAATTTCTGGTATGATAAAGAATGCAAGGATTCAAAGAAGAAAGTCTATAAAGCCCTTAGAAAGTACAATAATGATAGAACAGATGAAAACAGAGCTTTTTATAATTTAGAAAGAAATGCATACAAATCTCTCCTAAGACAAACAGAAAGGATATTTAAGAAAGAGAAGATAAATAGAATTGTTGACTCAGTCCACAATTCACAAGATTTCTGGAAAGAAATGAAATTTTATAAACAGAAAAGTTATGTGGTAAACAGCATCTCTAATGAAACATGGGTTAACCATTTCGATTCTTTATTAAATGACAGAAATCCTGATACATTGACTGATACCAATTTCAATGCAGTAGTTGATAAAACACCTGATTTAGATAGCTTTGAGGATAATATTGACATGAATGGTGATATAACTGAAATTGAGGTTAAAAACGCAATAAGGCATGCAAAGCCAGGAAAAGCTGCTGGACTAGATAGAATTATAAATGAACTTCTAAAGTCATCAGAAGTTATAGTCCCTTTCCTTGTAAAGCTTTTCAACACACTCTCTTCCAGTGGCCTTTACCCCAAAGAATGGTGTAGAGCTATTGTCCCCGTTTTTAAAAAGGGAGACTCTGAGAATCCAAATAACTATTGTGAAATCACTTTACTAAGCTGTGTCAGTAAACTATATACCTATGTTCTGAACACCCATCTTACAAAATGGGCTGAAAGCAATAATAAAATTCAAGAATCACAAGCAGGATTTCAGAAAGATTACAGAACTACCGATCATATTTTCACTTTATATGCGATTGTGCAGAAATACCTAACCCAAAAGAAAAAGATATATGTTGCCTTTGTGGACTTCCAAAAAGCCTTTGACACGGTGAACATAAATGTTTTGTGGAAAATCTTGATAAATATAGGTGTAAGAGGGAAAATGTTACAATCCTTACAAGCTATGTATTCATCTGTGTTGTGTTGCATCCGCTCATCTTCAGGGTACTCTGACTACTTTGAATGTTTTCAGGGACTCAAACAGGGTTGTCTTGCTTCACCTACTTTATTTTCCTTTTTGATAAATAAACTAGCAACATATATCATAAGCAATGGGAATCATGGAATTCAGCTTAGCCAAAATGTCACAGTATTGTTTCTTCTGATGTTTGCAGATGACCTGTCACTTCTCTCATACTCTCCTGTAGGCCTACAAAATCAACTGAATAATCTACATCATATTACAAGTAAATTTGGTTAACAGTTAATCTAGAAAAATCTAAAATCATAGTTTTCCGAAATGGTGGACACCTATCTAAATATGAACACTGGCATTTTAAAGGACAACAAAGAATGAAGTTGTCAACTCATACAAATAAGCCAAAAGATGTGTCATAAAAGTATGTAGAACACTGCAAAGATTAGGTTGCTCATCTCCTAGGATATTTTTTAAGCTTTTTCATGCACATGTTGCTCCTATGCTACTGTATGCATCTGAGGTTTGGGGTATCCATGAATTGAAATAGTTCATTTGTTTGCATGTAAACGTTTTTTGAATGTTAGTATGCACATGCCAAACTATATGGTGTATGGAGAATTAGGCCGTTACCCTCTCCTCATTCTGTCAGCTGTCAGAAGTGTTTCCTACTGGTTACGTTTGTGCTCTTTTCCTACCTTTCTCTTCAGAGATATGCTAAAATGGCCTACCATAGATAAAAATTCCTGGATGAAAAAGGAAAAACAATTTGGGTTACACATATAAGAAATCTTCTCTGCTCCTCTGGATTTGTATAAGACAAGGGGTGACTTACCTTGTAAGTTCAGCCTTGTCAAGAATTCTGACGAATTTTTCTCAATGAAACCGGAACAGAGTGCACTTGAGATAAACACCATTTGCCAGCCATCAGTCATTGAGAGTGCAACAATAAACACTGAGTGGTGAAGATACAACACACAGGCTCTAGAGCTACTGGTCTATAGGGAGGGTAACAGAATTAAAGGGAGGGCAAGTGCACTCTTTTCCGATTTCATTCAAGAGAAATTTGTCAGAATTCTCGACAAGGCTCAACTTACCAGGTAAGTCTCCCCTTGTCTTATACAATTCTAACTCATCTCCTGCTGAAACCTACTACTTTGAGTGCCCTTGAGATATTTAGAGTAACAGTGTTAATGAGTTGAAAAAAAGGAACAGATCACACATCATCTTGACAAGATAGTATTTCATAAAGACCTGTCCAAAGTGTGGTTTGCTACAGTTAATCATTTTGCTATAAAAGCAGGTGTAAATAGACTCCCTAGTCCAGCCAGAAGCTGTCATAACAACATTGAAAGGGGCCTGCAGCCCGGGCAGGAGCACTTACCAGGTTAGCAGGCCTACTGCCTGCTGTATAAATATCAGTGTCTTAGCCTGCATCAACTAGAGTGTATGGCTTCCAGTGAGCTATTATAGTGTCTCTGCTAACACTATGTTGAGGGCCTGTAAGGCAATGGAAATGTTTATACTATTGTCTTTTTTCAGAGAAGCTGTTCTCAAGTATTATATTAGTGTTGCTACAACACATAGCTCTGCAATCATTGCATTTAGCCAGTTTTATAGGATCCGGGTGATCCCCATGTCAAGTATGCGTCAATACGCTATTTGCAAATAAAAGTGCATTTTGTTGTCCATCATTGACATGCCTGACAAGTCTAGTGCATTCAGATTTTGGCAACATTGTCCAGTGATGGGAGTAAGCATGGTAAATTTTTTCTTTGTCTTTATTTTAAAAATTCTTTCAGTGTCAACATTTTAATATATCTAACTCCACATTGACATCACAGGTTTTATTCCTTTCCTTTGACTGGTCAGCACTGGATTAGCTTCAAAGCCCCTTCCATGAATATTTTAACTAGGTATGTATCACCAAAAGAAACATTAACACCATCAAATTTGTTTCGATAGCAGCTAAGTTTGCATCAGTACATGTACAGATAGTGAGGCTTTCTCTTCTGATTTGAGAAAGGCTAGAAAATTGATGCCATTGACTGAAAGTGATGAACGCTGGGGATAAGCCTATCACTGCCACTTGTTGATGTACATGCTGTACATTAGACACTTGCATGCCTGCTAGGAAAGCACGATGGTGTCAGCAGCGTCTTGAACGGCCACATGTATCCCATCTTTTTCAGATATTTTGCATATCAGTACCTTGAGTTCCTTCCTCACATGGTGTTTGAGGCTAGGATCGTGGGTTGATACAGAAAGCCATCTCTATTTGAGAAAAGCAGGGGTCTGTTTATCTCCCTTTTTTACACTAAGAGATAAAACATTTGGGTTTGTCTACAGAGGCACAACAGTTAGTTCCTTCTGTTTTGTCTGACATTCTTTGGCAGTACTCTTGGAAGCAAACGCAATTAAAGAGGGTTGGAAACATGGAAAGAGGGATAAATCAAGCTGATAATGCAAGCATCAATTGCATAAGCATGTCAGTCAGGTCAAAAACACATATATCTAGAACAGGTAGTTGGTTTATGCATGCAGCAAATGATCCCCTTCAGGTGAGAAAGCAAGTAATGCTACAGCCTCTATAAGAAGGCTTGGTACAAACAACCATTTAACACGACCATGAAATGGACAATTTTCTGACTTATGATTTTCTGACCCAGCAGTGCAAGCATAATTGATTGTGATGTCTTTGCTGATACATCATTTTCAGATTTCTTTGGTCAAATGTCACAGGTTTATGATCTGCTAGATTCCCTTTAATTATACAACTAATAGTTGTGCTATTGTCATATCTAATAGAATTATGACTATCAATAGCAAAGGACAGTAAAGCCTGTAAAGCCAGAAACATCTCAGTTTGAGATAACTTCAGAGTCTTCAGTTGAAGTTTGACCTTTGCTTTGATTTATATACACACCTTCCCATCCATGTGAGAGCTGTCAGTAAACAGTGTGGCCTAGGTAAGTGTAACTTTAATTTTCCCTCTTTGCTGAGGTAAGTTTGTGATCCACCACTTAAGGTCATTTTTATCCACAACAAACAATGTCATATATATCTGTCCGAATTTCCAGCACACTTATTACGAGCAGTGTTTCTACTGCATTTCAGAGTGTGGCAAAGGAGTTTCCCATGGGGAGTACTGATCAGACTAGCAACCCCCAGGCCTAAAAGAGGTCTTCTTTTCTTTGCTTTAGTAGGTGACTGCAAGCACTGAATGATTCATGTTCTCTTTCTTCAGTAAGTCTGAAACTCAGGTCCTGAGAGTTGATAACAAACCCTTTTTTGGGATGACTTTCTTACATGGAATCAGTTATGATTTCTAATCATTTTTGCGAACCCCCAAATATCAATTTGATTTGACTATATCACAGCCCTTTCCATGACTTCTGTCTCATGTTCTGTATTCCCTACTATCATGCTGTCATCTAGGAATATTTTTAGAGGATTCACAGGTTAAGTCTTCTGGTAAGCCAGAATAGTTTCTATCAGCTCTATTAGAATTCTGAGAATGGGATAAAAAGAAAACACCTTCTTGTAGCTTAGAAACAGTATAACTTGCCCTTCTATCCAGAAACCTTCGCAACACTCAAAAACGGGCCACTGAATAAACTGCATGATGCAGATTAATTTATGCAAATAAACAGCCTGTTGTGATAAATCTAAGGCCTTCTAATATGTTTCCATATCAAACATTGTACATTATATATTTTCGTTGAAGGCTTTGAAACTGAGAATCATGTAATAGATTCCATTTCCTGTGGAAATACAACTTTTACAGGCTCATTCTCTTAAAACAACAAACAAAGATTTTTTGCGAAAGTATATATCGCATTATTGACTTCTGAATCTACAGCCTCATTTTCTAATGAGCTTTTTAGAGTCTATGGGTATGACTCAAGGAATATTGTCATCCCCTTGACTGTGTGAATCACTTAATATATATCAGAAGTGACTTAATTCCAATAATGTACTCCTCTCTGATTTGCCATGCAATAAATGCAATGTAATAATGCAATCAAATTGCAAAAATACAATAAAAGATTTTTTCATGAAGTTATTATTCCAATGGGAATATTTAATGTGAACTTATTAGGGAAAAAGAAAGGATGGTTTCCTTACTGACAAACTTTTCCTCACCTTTAATCTCTCAGGGATTTCCCACTGCCCTGAGACTATCATTGGTTGTTTGGCTGTAGCATCCACCCCAAAAATAAAAAAATATGCCAGCTGCTGTTGCTGCTGTGACCTCCATGACACTAGCCTTCATCCCAAGCTTCCCCCCCCCCCCCCTCCACTCGTTGAGTGAGATGCTCAGTTTCTGAGTAACTTTGGCCTCTTACAAAGCTCTGTGAAAATTGCCCCAGTTGGGGTAAAAGCCAATCACTGCTCATGGCTGTGTGTGTAGCACCAAGGCCTGCACTGTCTATAGAGTGGCATGTTATGCTTTCTCTCTACTAGGTGAGAGGTCAAAGGTTGCATGCCCTGTAAGGGAAAGGATGTCTGCCAGGGTGTCCTTAGCTGCTCAGGTTTCCTTATAGCTATGCTGACCTGCACAATAAGTTCCCAGCAGTGCACGTGCATCGTTGCTGAATAAGCAATGCTCCATTTTGTATATTCCACAGCCAGCTGTTATTGCCGTAGGCATTATAGCTGGCCTGACTCCTTGGTTTGTGTGTTGCACAGAGTCAGATTTGTGGAATGCGGTACTTGGCCAGTATGGCCTTGAGCCTGGCATCCTGTAGCTTTGACATCTGTTTAATGTAAGTCAGCCCTCTTATCTGACAAGGGGGGCTCCCTACAGTGGCTCCCAGTGCAGCATAAAGTAGGGTGAGGAGGTCAGGAAATGCCTATTTCTCCCTCTTTTTCTGTATTTCTTTTCTTCTCATCTGAACTTTACTTCATTTCAATTAAAAAAAGGGGGTCAGTGGAGGAAATATAATTGTCTCTATTTCCTCAAATTCAGATTAAACATCAGTCAGAGATTAATGATGTTGTTTTTGTTTATCCCCAAATTATTGATGTTATGGCCTGCATTTAGCCTCCAAGTTACTGAATCAAGGCACATACTGTGTGTAAACTTGCTGAGGGAACATCTTTGAGTTCATCAGAAAAACTTCCTCCTCAAGTAAGGGAGAGAAAAGGGGGTGACTATTATCACTAGGGTGGTTCTCACAGTTGAGTCAAGCAAGACTGTTTTAAATTGCCCAAATAGGTTACAATTATGTATATATACACATTTCCACCCACAGCCTACACCACATAAATCCCAAAGCCTAGAACACTGAAAAAGAAAGGCTGTACACATCCAGGGGAAAAAAGAAAGTTTATTGTGCACACACACTCTAAAAGAAAGGCACTGAACAGAAAACAAAGAAGGAAGGCACTCTCCTGATGTGACTGGTCCGGCGGCTAGGCCCAAACTGGGGGCTGACAAGTGGTGTTTATCTCAAGGGCACTCTTAGTGCAGGTTTCAGCGGGCAATGAGTTAGAATTGGCTATGTGTGGGTCTTTCAAGGTGTTGGAAACCATAAAGCTTTTTTACAGGAAATCAAACAAAGATTGACTGATTGCTTCATACAGCAATGGTCGGAAATAACCAATAGACCACGCTACAGTCTATATAACTCTTTCAAAAGTATATTAGAACCAGAAAAATACATGCACTTGATCACTTCCAGATATGTACGTACTATGCTTATACGTTTTAGATTGGGAGTCACAGAACTAAATAGCAATAAATATAGGCTCACAGCAGATAGTAGTTTTTTGGCTTACTCAAAAAGTACAGTTGTGCACCTGAGGATGAAATTCACTTTCTTTTCTATTGACCAGCATACACTGAGTTGCGACACACTTATCACAGAAACCTGACCAAATCCTTGACTTGGCTAAGTATATATTCTATGCCTTCAAATGCAGAAAATCACAATCCACCTAGTGGCTATGATATCCTTAAATCAACTAAATAGTATATTTACCTGACACTGGCCCAAGACCTCTCAAATGTTAGAATATCGAGGGGTTTTCTGTTCTTTCTTTTGTTTTCGGGTTTGTTTTTCTTTGGTAACTATGATAATTTCCTGTAAATTGTGTAAATATGTTATATTCATTTCCCCTTGTTTATGGACACCCTGAGTGTGAACAATAAACTATTTTGTCATTGTCATTGTCATTGTCATTGTCATTGTCTCTCTCTCTCTCTCTCTCTCTCTCTCTCTCTCTCTCTCTCTCTCTCTCTCTCTCTCTCTCTCTCTCTCTCTCTCTCTCCTCTCTCTCTCTCTCTCTCTCTCTTAATACAAATGTACATCGATTTGGCAATATTCCTCAGAAGGGATCTTGCAAGTCAGTAAAGGAAGACCAACAGCATTGTTTGCTTGTGTGTCCTGCATATTCTGATATGAGAAAATTGTCTTATTTAATAAGTTTCTGCATGTTGTTACAAGTATCTAATACCAAACAAATGCACCGTGTCTCAAGGTACATTTTTCACTCAATGAACAAAAGGGAAAAAAGAGGTTTTTTTAAAACCTTATATTGGTTTTGATTTGTCTTGACAATTTATTTCAGGGTAAAGATATCTCCACGGTGTTTAGCACTGCTTTTAAAATGCTTAAAAGTGTGTGTGTGTGTGTGTGTGTGTGTGTGTGTGTGTGTGTGTGTGTGTGTGTGTGTGTGTGTGTGTGTGTGTGTGTGTGTGTGTGTGTATGTGTGTGTGTGTGTGTGTGTGTGTGTGTGTGTGTGTGTGTGTGTGTGTCTGTGTGTGTGTCTGTCTGTCTGTCTGTCTGTCTGTCTGTCTGTCTGTCTGTATACGTGCGTGTGTGTGTGTTTGTGCGCGCGCGCGCACCATTGTGTGTGAGTACGTGTGTGTGTGTGGATGTAGGTGTGTGTGTGTGTGTGTGTGTGTGTGTGTGTGTGTGTGTGTGTGTGTGTGTGTGTGCTTGCATGCGTGAGTGCGTGCGTGAGTATGTGTTTGTGTGTGTGCGTGTGTGCGTGTGTATGTGTGTGTGTGTGTGAGTAGAAAAGAGAGAGAGAGAGAGAGAGAGAGAGAGAGGGGAGAGAGAGAGAGAGAGAGAGAGAGAGAGAGAGAGAGAGAGAGAGTATGACAATGACAATGACAAAGGTTTATTGTGTTAGGCAAGATACCCATTCACAAGGGGACAGTGGGAAGGGGGCCGGGCACAAAACACAAAAAGTAATTCTGAGAACTTCACGCATTACATCCCAAATTAACATCATGGCATGGATTCCATAACATGGTTACAGGATAGATTCAAATCCCGTATATATATACATATATATATATATATATATATATATATATATATATATATATATATATATATATATATATATATATATATATATATATATATATATATATAAGTAAAACACATAGCGAAAGTAAAACAACCAGCATATTATGGTTCCCCAATATTTCGGCTTTCGCCTTCCTCAGGGGGTGTTTATTACGATGACGTGATGGTATGACATCAATTTTGATTAACGTCATTGTGAAACTTTGTTTTGATATTTTTACAAACTTTTGTTTTGACATACTTAAACGTCATACTGAGACATCAGACACACACAGCGAGAGAGAGAGAGAGAGAGAGAGAGAGAGAGAGAGAGAGAGAGAGAGAGAGAGAGAGAGAGAGAGAGAGAGAGAGAGAGAGAGAGAGAGAGAGAGAGAGAGAGAGAGAGAGAGAGAGAGCTTACATTGAACAATTATGGTCATAAAGTCAAGTTCACACACACACACATACCACACACACACACACACACACACACACACACACACACACACACACACACACACACACACACACACACACACACTGACATAGCATGCACACACACATATGCACAATCATGCACACACATGCATACACTCAGACACACAGGTGGAAGCATACAAACACGCGTACGCATGCACACATGCATCCATCAACACACACACACACACACACACACACACACACACACACACACACACACACACACACACACACACACACACACACACACACACACACACACACACACACACACACACACATTGCCCTGGAGTTAACATCAGCGCTAACTTCACTTTCCCCAAAAGTCTTACGATGAGACTATAAACCAAGCTCCGTGTGCGAACCCACACAGAACATCTTGCGCACACGTTTAAAGCCTGTTTCGCTTTTTCGCAAGAGTAGACCATTGTTGTCGGTGGGAACAGATGGCAAGATTTCTACTTACCTCGTACAAAAGTGTGTGAGTACTGTTAGTTTAGTTTTACTCACAAAGCTGTGTAAAGAATCGTTCCTGAAATTTATATTCGTCTCAGACATTTTTGAATAGTGTGACTGACAAAACAACAAAGTATGTCTGTCTTGTTAATGGTAAACAACCAATTAAAAGATGTTGCAAACAATTCGAGCAAAAAATTTGACAGCAAAAAAGAAAGCTTTTTTTTTTTTTCAAAAATCAAGGACGATGGTTGAGGCAGGGCATACGTTTAAAAAGTTAGTATTAACTTTTTTCTAGGAGTAAACGAGATTTGCTTTTGTTGTTGGTTCGGTTTTTGTTTTTGTTCTGTATGCTATGGCCACAGCACTCTGCAAGTGGTCCTTTGCTAGCAGAGCCCCAGGCCTTCTTTCTTTTATCTCCGGCCTGTTTTGCTATTAGCACCTTGGGGCATTGTGTGTTGTTGTTATTATTGTTTTTGTTCTTCTCACTCTTCTCTGGTTCGTTATAGAGTGAAATGCTTGGTTTTTTTCTTTTTTATGTTTCTTTGTTGTTTTCTTCTTTCCTTCTTTCTTCCATCCTTCACTCGTCTTCTAACACACACACACACACACACACACACACACACACACACACACACACACACACACACACACACACACACACACACACACACACACATACGCACGCACGCACGCACGCAAGCACGCACGCACGCACACACACACACCCCAACACACACACACACTATCTATCTATCTATCTATCTATCTATCGATCTATCTATCTCTGCATCTCTGCATCTCTGCATCTCTGTCTCTGTCTCTGTCTATCTATCTGTCCGTCCGTCCGTCTGTCTGTCTGTCTGTCTGTCTGTCTGTCTGTCTGTCTCTCTCTCTTTCTCTCTCTCTCTCTCTCTCTCTCTCTCTCTCTCTCTCTCTCTCTCTCTCTCTCTCTCTCTCTCTCTCTCTCTCTCTCTCTCTCTCTCTCTCTCTCTCTCTCTCCACTCTCCCCACAAGTCCTTCAGATGAGACTTTAAACCGAGGCCCCGTGTGCGAACGCACGCAGAACATCTTGCGCACACGTTAAATCCTGTTCCGCTTTTCGTAAGAGTAGGCCATCGTGTGCCGGTGGGAACAGATGACATTTACAAAACTGCATACACACGGGGACTGGATGTAAAAAAGCACAAGAGTGCTTAACCCATTATCCTCGATATAAAAGAATAAATCAATCAATCAATCTCTCTATTTTTCCCCCTTTTATCCAAATGTATGATTTAAATGACTTGTATAGCTTTAGACATATGGCCGTAGACTGATGTTTCAGTTGTTTATTATAATGTTCTCCTGCTGGCTCCTGCTGGCTCTTTATCTATTAGCGTTTTTTTTGTTTTTGTTTTGTTTTTGTTTTTTTGTTTTTTGTTTTTGTTGTTGTTGTTGTCTTTGGGTTTTTTTGTTTGTTTATTTGTTTGTTTGTTTTGTTCTGTTTTTTTTGTTTTTTGTTTTTTGTTTTTTTTTCGTTTCTTTTCTTCTTTAATAATCCAAATTATTTTATTGTGACTTCTGATTTTCTCTTCTTAATGAGTGCACCTTTCTTACCTTATTATATGTAGTGTACTGTCGCATTTCTCTTACCTTATTATATGTAGTGTACTTATTTCTTTATGTAGTTTGGTACTGCGTATAGTTTTATTGTTTAATATCTTTTATTTTGATGTTATCCCTGAAAAGGGCGGGGACTGGATGTAAAAAAGCACATGTGTGCTTATCTATTATCCTCGAATAAAAGAATTTGCCTTGCCTTGCCTTTGCCTTGCCTTGCCTTGCCTTGCCTTGCCTTGCCTTGCCTTGCCTTGCCTTGCCTTCTCTCTCTTCTCTCTCTCTCTCTCTCTCTCTCTCTCTCTCTCTCTCTCTCTCTCTCTCTCTCTCTCTCTCTCTCTCTCTCTCTCTCTCTCTCTCTCTCTCTCTCTCTTGTTTGTTAGCACGCTCGCTAGCTCATTTCTTGTTACTTGTAAATCAAAGTGAATGTCAAAGTCATTCGGATGAGACTATAAACCGAGGTCCCGTGTGCGAACGCACGCAGAACATCTTGCGCACACGTTAAAATCCCGTTCCGCCTTTCGGAAGAGCAGGCCATCGTGTGCCGGTGGGAGTGGATGACAAAATTTTTTTTTTTTAAACCAGCATGCACATAGGTGCTGTGTTTAGACACCATCCCTGAGGGGAAAAAAAAATAATGGGTAGGCGCTGCACTTGTGGCGACGCGCTCTCCCCGGGGAGAGCAGCCCGAATTTCACGGAGAGAAATCTGCTGTGACGTAAAGTGGTATAAAATAAAATTTAAAAAACACACACTTTTATCTATTTAATCTCTGTAATCATACAAATATCTGTACCGTTACAAACACATATATCTACAAGTTTACACTTGAAAAAATCGAGTAGAGGCTTGATATAAAATCATGACAATTTGCTACTGAAGAAACACAAGCAGTTTGTTTTTATTGATTTTTCAGTTCTTTTGGGATATTTTTTTAAAATGTATATATCGTATATCATTTTCCTATTCAGTAGTTATTAACACGACTGAAATAATATGCGAAAGCATTCCCTAAGTCAAACTGCGGCTATCTTCATGGCCGGAAAAAATGGTCCCATGCGCAAAATTTCACCTCAGAGCTCTAGTCGAAGAACGAAAGAAAAATATGCAAAAGCTACAAATTTAAAAGGTAGTGCCTCAGATATTTGATTTGATTTGATTTGATTTGATTTATTCTTTTATATCGAGAAAGAGAGAGAGAGAGAGAGAGAGAGAGAGAGAGAGAAGAGAGAGAGAGAGAGAGAGAGAGAGAGAGAGAGAGAGAGAGAGAGAGAGAGAGAGAGAGAGAGAGAGAGAGAGAGAGAGAGAGAGTAGCCATAGCCATAGCCAGCATTGGATGTAAATTAACCACACTTCTCATGGAGCCAGCTGCAGTCATAAGTGAATGGCATTGTTTCTGTCAGGTCCTGTGTATCTGCTCACATCTCATGACCACCTTAATTAATTTTCTGCCTTCATATTTCTAAATAAAAAAATGTTACAAAAGAGACCTCAGTGTATATGCGGAACACTATCCTGACCAGACCTAACCACCACTAGAGCCGAAATGTGTGTATATGGGCCCTGAGGATGTCTTTCATTGATGCATTTTAGATGTAACGAAGATGTTCAGCCTGCTGAAATGAAACCCATGAATCTTGGATGGGCTGCTGCGTAACGATCAATGAGGGTTGGAAATTGTTCTCTATAAATTAGAAAACAAGTAGGCTGCACACAACACAGTAGGTCTATTCAGGAACAGTATGGGTAAGCTTTGTTACACACACACACACCACACACACACACACACACACACACACACACACACACACACACACACACACACCACACACACACACACACACACACACACACACAACGCTAGGGTTCACGTGTGTGGACACACACATGCACACACGAATACGTGTGTGCATATGCATGCAGGCAAGCGCTCACACTCAGAAATACACATGGAGAGAGAGAGACAGACAGACAGAGACCGTTGCGTTTGGGGAAAAAAACCCTTTCTCTAAGCCACAAACTCTTTTGGTGTTTTGTTTTTCTTGTAGGTTAATCTTATAACAAGAATGAACACCCAAAAATACTAGGAGCAGGAACAGCATGAACAGCTGCAGCAGTAGTAGTAATACTAGCAGTAGCAGTGGCAGCAGCAGCAGCAGTAGTAATACTAGCAGTAGCAGTAGCAGCAGCAGCATCAACAGCAGCAGCAGTAGTAGTAATACTAGCAGTAGCAGTAGCAGCAGTAGTAGTAATACTAGCAGTGGCAGCAGCATCAAACAGCAGCAGCAGTAGTAGTAATACTAGCAGTAGCAGCAGCATCAACAGCAGCAGTAGTAGTAGCAGCAGCAGCAGCAGCAGTAGTAGTAGTAGTAGTAGTAGTAGTAGTAGTAGTAGTAGTAGTAGTAGTAGTAGTAGTAGTAGTAGTAGTAGTAGTAGTAATACTAGCAGTAGCAGTAGCAGCAGCATCAACAGCAGCAGTAGTAGTAGTAGCAGCAGCAGCAGCAGCAGCAGCAGCAGCAGCAGCAGGTAGTAGTAGTAGTAGTAGTAGTAGTAGTAGTAGTAGTAGTAGTAGTAGTAGTAGTAGTAGTAATACTAGCAATACTAGCAGTAGCAGCAACATCAACAGCAGTAGTAGTAGCAGCAGTAGAGGTAGTAGTAATACTAGCAGTAGCAGTAGCAGCAACATCAACAGCAGCAGTAGTAGCAGCAGCAGTAGTAATACTAGCAGCAGCAGCAGCATCAACAGTAGTAGTAGCAGCAGCAGTAGTAGTAATACTAGCAGTAGCAGCAGTATCAACAGCAGCAATAGTAGTAGCAGCAGTAGTAGTAATACTACTAGCAGTAGCAGCAGCATCAACAGCAGCAATGGTAGTAGCAGCAGTAGTAGTAATACTAGCAGTAGCAGCAGCATCAACAGCAGCTGTAGTAGCAGAAGCAGTAGTAGTAACAGTGGCAGTAGTAGTAGTAGTAGTAGTAGTAGTAGTAGTAGTAGTAGTAGTAGTGTAGTAGTAGTTGTTGTTGTTGTTGTTGCTACTGTTGTTTTTTTGTTTTTGTTGTTGTTGCTGCAGTATTACATTTAACTGCACTTGATTCGGAAGGAAGAAAAGATTGATTGATATCAATCTGGTTTCTTATGTAACAAGCTAGCGTGAGAAAACCCAGTATTCATGATATTATCTTTTTTTGTCACAACCTATGTCAGACACTCGCACACAGATCTGCTTACTGCTTTTCCTTAAATCCCCTCTAACTGGAAATCAGGTTGAAGCCATGTTTTGGACAAAGTCCGGTAAATAGCTGAAGCATTTGACTGTGAACATGTATAAAGCTTGTAGCTTATGATGGAGTTTAAGTTCTAGTATGCGTCCTTTTTTTTTGTTCAGTTATTTGGTTTTTTTTTGTTTTTTCGTGTATTTGTTTGTCTCTTTCTTTCCATTGGTTTTTATTTTTGCCTGTTGGTTGTGGAGCTTTTGTTGGCACAGAACACATAGGCCCTACCTTTCATCTTCAGTTTTGATGAAGAATGCAAAACTACACTGTAGCTGAGGTTGTATATATTTGAAATGCACGAAGCAATGTTTGTCTGTGCTCAGGTTGACTGATTTTGCGCTTTTGTAATGACCTAGTATTTTCTTTGTTTTGTTTTGAAAGGCACTATACGGAAAATATTTTTTTTTTACATTCAGCTTTTTCGTTTCTTGTTTAGAGCTCATGTTCACTAATGGTGAGATTTTGTGTAGGCTACTGCTTTTGCCCACCATAAAGGCAATAGCATTCAACTTATTGCAAAATATGAAATATTCTGAGAACAGAGTCCCAAGAATAGTGCATTGACCTCTTGTAAGTATCGCATGCAAACCTGCATGTCAGATAAAGAGAGGACGGATTGCTGCTACCCCTAATCCTGTGTTCTAGCTAGCTGTGTGGCGTGAGGAGGCCGCATCCTTCATCCTGTAGCCTAAGCCGCTTCAGCCAGACTCTGGCCGGCACCACCTCTTTCGGTCGTCATTTCTCCCACGTCTCGATTGACTGGAGACTGAGGCAGACACAGTGATAGGTTAACATTCTGAGTAATTCTTGGAATAAGTGACCTTCCTTATGTGATTTGATGTAATACGACATACTATTCTGGGTAATTCTGATAAGCTGACCCTTGTGTGGTTTGATGGAAGAGGGCAATACAGTGTCACTTTGGCTTGTTGATTTTGGGATACAGAAATGATCACTGTGCTGATTTTAAAATAAAGAAAATAAACAAACAGCCTGCCTATTTTTGGTGAATATGTTTGTCTGTCAGTCGCTGTTCGTTCACGCAATATTTTTTCTCTGTGCGTGCCTATGGGTTTTCACTATCAGTTTATGGTTTTATTTGTTTTTTCGTAGTATTTCAGCGCAACAGTGCCTCAGGCAACTTATAGCTTATCGTGAATTACTGTCGTCACATTAAATCTATGTTAAAGATCAGTTCTTTCCTGGATTTTTCTCAGAGTTGCAACCTGTTACTGCAACATATCATTTTCCACTTAGACTCCATTGGTGAGATGCGACGACAGGAAGGCTGGGTATTAATGTTTAGCTGAGGCAGCATTATGTGATGAAAGATGGGGGTTTCTTACACAAATTAATCTTCCCTAGTACTGTAAGAGGCTGATATTATGATAGCCAGCTCCATTAGAGTTTTTAAAATAGTATATCATAGATGGGGGAGGGGTAATTCTGCAAGCTGTGAAACCCCTATAAGAAGAAAAAAAACTAAATTCGACAACAGTCCCAAAAAATAGAGCATAACATGATAAACAGATATGACATATTATGGGTTTTTTTTATAGAGTAAAAACGGAAACACAGACTTACGGATACACAAAAGAGCTGATTTTTTTTTTAATGAAAAACTGCAGCTGAACAGATGAGTGCTATTATAAACCAGATACTTTTACAAAGAACACTTGAACAACGACAATACAGTACAAAGGGCATAACCCTCACACCAACTTGCATACACGTCACGGCTGCAAGGACATTTGACTGATAGCCAGCCGGTTGGTTTTCTTTACGTCCAAGTGGCGTGAGAAAAACCTATCCGTCATCACAGCACGGCAGCTGAGTCAGACAGACACTGGCACCCAGGCCTTCCGGTTCTCCCTCCTCGCTTAATCTGGTCTGAGTGGGGATTATTGCTGTTGCGCTGATACAGGGCAGTTTGGGACAAATCTGGCAATAAGCCGAATTTTCTTATTTGCTGAATCTTCTCTGGCAATACACCACCGGTTGTGAGGAAAGCTGTCATGACATTAAGCAGTAATTTTGTGTTGGTTGTTATTCTGTGCGTGTGCTTACTTTTTGTATTCATCTTATTCTTTTATGTCGAGGATGATGGAATAAGCACTCATGTGCTTTTTTACACCAGTCCCTATGTGTATGGGGAACAGTAGTAGTTAGGCACCCATCAGTCTCGGAAGACTATGGAGTTGCGCTCTAGTCTTTAGATCGCAAAACCTGGGCAAGCTGCTACCCATGCAGCAGATCCCCCCTCTCCACGCCACTGGAATGATCCATTGGAAAGGCAGTCGCCGATACAAGTGGTTCCAGTACCGTCGCAGAAACCACCAAAACGTTACCATATACAGCCCCGAGCCGCCCTGGGACTCCAACTCCCCGATTTTTCCTCAGGGATGGTGTCTAAACACGACACCTGTGTACATGCTGGTTTTATAATTTTGTAATCCGCTCCTACCAGTGTAATGAGCCCAAATCACCCTATGCAACAAACACTACCATAGTCATTTTGGCAATGCTGAAAGCACTATCAGTAGTGTTTATAGCCAAAAACACTATTTCCCGCAATGCCAACGACACTATCCTCAGCAAAAATTACTATTCAAGTATGCTAAAAACACTATCCCGATCAATGATCACGCTAAGTAAACTACCGGCACTTGATGGCCTGCTCTTCGAAAGGCGGAACGGGATTTAAACGTGTGCGCAAGATGTTCTGCGTGCGTTCGCACACGGGGCCTCGGTTTCTAGTCTCATCCGAATGACTTTGACGTTCACTTCGATTTTTCGTCAAACTGGGAAGGAAGGACGAGGCTGGGTACGAATCCAGAAACTCGCGGTTTACATATTGGCATGCGAACGTCTTAACCATCCTGCCGCCTTCCTTCTTTCCTGGGGAACAGGTTTTACCATTTGTATAAGGTATTATAAGGTTGTATGGGGTGCTTAAGGAGAGGAGGTACCTTTGTAAACCTGGCAGTAGCATCCCTCGGGATGGACGGGAGCACTGGTCCTCACTTGGCACTCAACTCTCACTTCTGGGTCCGGGTCCTTAGCCCACCCACACCCCGGTAACCGCTTCTACTGGCGGGCGAAACGTTGTGAGGGGCTGGTGCATTCTTACCCACCAGTAGGAGTCTTGGAGAGGAGATGGGCGCCACCAAGCTTCCTCAAGCCCACTGCAAAGACATAATGAAAAAAACGAAACAGAAAGACATGTCCGGATCGGTCGAGGCCCGGATCAACAACGACCGCGCTACCCACTGCAAGCCTCCGGGATGGGAGTGACAAGTGTGCTACTGGAGCAGAACCAACTCTAAAGCTTCCAGCTAATGGGGTAACCATTGGTACATGGAATGTAAGGACTCTGTATTAAACAGGAAGAGTACAGGAACTTACACATGAACTACAGAGATATAAATGGGACATTCTAGGGCTCGCGAAAGTCAGATGGATTGGCTTTGGAGAAACAACCACGCAAGACGGCCACAAAATATGGTACAGTGGAGAAGAGAAACTATATCAACAAGGCTTCATTGTCAGGAAAGAGATTGTGTCAAGCATCATCAGCTGCACACCAGTATCCAGCAGACTCATCTCACTCAGAGTTTCTGCAAAACCCCAGAATCTCACCATCATTCAAGTGTATGCTCCAACATCTGACTACGATGATGACCATATAGAATTCTATGAAGAACTTGAAAATGTCATCTCCAAAACGCCCAAAAAAGACATTCTTATTGTGGAAGGCGACTGGAATGCTAAGGTGGGACCTGATGCCTATGACACCTGGGCAGAAACCACAGGACGCTTTGGACTGGGAGAAACAAAAGACAGAGGACAGCGACTGCTGGAATTCGCAAAGAAGCACAAACTGACTTTGGCTAACACACTCCACCCTCACAAGCCATCCAGAACATCAACCTGGCACTCACCAAATGGTCTGATTCATAATCAAATTGATTACATTCTATCACCCCAAAGATTCAAATCCAGCATAAACAAGGCAAACACAAGAACATTCCCAGGAGCTGACATTGGCAGTGACCACGACCTTGTACTTACCACCATCAGGCTGAAACTGAAAGCAAAACAACAGCCAAAAAGCCCACGCATAAGATTCGACCTGGAAAAACTCAAAGACCCAACAGTGGTTGAGATCTTCCAAGCCAACATTGGAGGAAAGTTCGCCGCACTCACAGCCATCGACAATGATGTGGACACACTAGCCAACAACATCAAAAAAGTGCTAACAACAGCAGCAGAAGAAACATTAGGCAGAAGCAGAACAAAGAAACAACCCTGGGTGACAAATGAGGTTCTTGACCTCTGCGACAAAAGAAGAGAACTTAAGAAACAAAAGTTCACAAGTCAAGAAGCCAACAACAAGTACATGGATAGCCACAGAGAAGTGAGGAAAAAGATGAGAGAAGCCAAAGAAGCGTGGATAGAAGAACAATGCAACATCGAAGCTGGAATGGCCAAGGGAAACAGCAAAACAGCTTACGACACTTTGAAAGCACTAACGAAAACCACACAGCCTAAAGCCTCTGTTATTGAAGACAAAGAAGGAAATCTTTTAACGGAAAACAATGCCATCCTCTAACGCTGGACAGGATACTGTGAGGGATTGTATAACTACCCACTACGCCCAGATACCAACATAGTTTCTGACAAACCCCCTGAACGCCAAGATAAAGACCCACCAATACTAAGGTGTGAAGTAGACGCAGCTATTAAACAATTGAAGAAGGGGAAGTCCCCTGGAATCGATAACATCCCAGATGAACTCATAAAAAAATGGAGGGAATGAAACAGCAAGGAGATTCACAGAACTTTGTCAGAAGATCCGTTACACCAAAGAATGGCCAAAAGAATGGACATAGTCTCTTGTAATACCCCTGCCAAAGAAAGGAAACCTCAAGCAATGCCAGAACTACAGAACCATCAGTCTCATAAGTCATCCTAGCAAGATCATGCTGCAGGTAGTCCTCAACAGACTGAAAAACCAAGCAGAAAAACTCCTGGCAGAAGAACAAGCGGGCTTTAGACCAAAACGCAGCACAATGGAACAAATTTTCAACCTGAGAATTCTGATAGAGAAGCATCTCCAACACCAAAAAGACTTGTACCACAATTTCATACACTTCAAAAAGGCCTTTGACAGGGTATGGCATGACGGCCTCTGGCAAGTACTCAGGCACTTCAACATTGACAACTGCCTCATTGAAGTCATCAGGGCTCTGTACGAGAACGCAAGAAGTGCAGTTTTCATGAACAATCATGTGGGCAAGTTCTTCAAGACCACGGTTGGGGTCCACCAGGGCTGCCTTCTCTCACCTGTACTCTTCAACCTCTTCCTCGAAAACATCATGACAGAGACGCTGCAAAACCACCACACTTCCATCTCCATTGGTGGAAGACCCCTTTGCAACCTCAGATTTGCAGATGACATTGACCTCATGGGCAGCAGCAAACAAGAACTGCAAATCCTCACAGACAGTTTAACAGATCCAGCGAGCCCATAGGGCATGGTCAAGTCAAGTCAAGTCAAGTCAAAAACACTTTAATCATCCCTGAAGGGCAATTACAATACTGACAGGCATATTGATACGAATCATAATCAAACACACGAAGGAGCTACATTTCTTATTTGTTCAAACATTATATAACTTCAAATAAAATGTCACAAACACTCACACTCTACGCGCGCTTGCACACATGCAAACACACGCATACACACGCACAAATGTTTAGATACAATGTTCTTAAAAACCATTGACTAGAAAAGACATATGATCACCATTATTTACACATTATACGCACGCGTTCACACCCGCACATATACATGCATACACACACAAACACACACAAACACACACACACACACACACACACACACACACACACACACACACACACACACACACACACACACACCACACACACACACACGCTCCCCCCCTCCCCATACAATCCACACCCACCCCCCCCCACACTCACACATACACACACGCTCCCCCCCCCCTATCCATACACACCATCCCACACCCACCCGTCCCCCCCCCCCCCCCACACACGCACATAATTGGTAGAAGACATGTGAATTTACGAGCAATTCACAGAAAAAAATCAATAAAGCCAAAAATAAGACATACTTATTTTATGGGTACATATGCATGTATGTGCACGCCTGTATGCATTGGCTACATACATAACAGTGGCAGGTAAGTAATTCAGAGAAGCTTACACACACACACAGACACACACACACACACACACGTACACACACACACACACACACACACACACACACACACACACACACACACACACACACACACACACACACACACACACACACACACACACACACACACACACACAAAAGAGCAAACAAACAAACAAAAACAAAAACAAACAACCTCAGTCAGTGTTATTATGAGTTTAGAACTCGGATAGCTACTGGCACAAAGGAATTCCTTTTCCTGTTTGTTTTGCTGTTGTGGCATTGAAAACGACATCCTGAAGGCAACAATTGAAATTCTGAAAACAGAGCGTGGGAGGAATCGGCCAAAATGGCTCTTGCTTTACGTACAAGCTGCTGATTACAAAACGACCTGAGGTCTCTTTGTTCTTCTCCGATAATTTTAGAGCAGATTCTCACAAGTCTCTGAAGACCATTCTTGTTCTTAGTGCTAAGGTTATTGTACCAGCAAATGAAAGCAAAACTTAAAACGCTCTCTATATATATATATGGAGGTCAGTACAGAGAAATCAAAGATCATGGTCAACAGCGCGAGTAATGACATTACGGAAATAAAGATGAATGGAGAAATACTAGAATAGGTGAGCCAATTCAGGAGAAATACTAGAATAGGTGAGCCAATTCACCAATAGGTGAGCCTTAGGCTCCATCCTAACAAAAGATGGCACATCAAACAATGAAGTGAAAGCTCGCATTGCAAACAGCAACATCTGCTCTAGTCAGACTCGAGAGGATCATCAGAAGCAACAACATCAGCTTCTGCACGAAATAGCACCTCTACAAATCCCTGTGATATCTATCCTCCTATATGGCTGTGTGAATCATGGACTCTGACAGCAGAGTTAGAGAGGAGAATCCAAGCATTTGAGAACAAGTGCCACAGAAGACTCCTCAAAATATCATACAAAGAACACAAGACCAATAACTATGTGAAAGAAGAAACCAAAAAGCGTGTGGGCCCCCAAGAGCCTTTGCTCACCACCATAAAGAGGAGAAAGCTGATGTGGTTTGGTCACACCACAAGACACCAACACCTTAGCAAAAACCATCTTGCAAGGAACAGTCGAGGGCAAGAGAAGAGGGCAAGAGAAGAAGAGGCCGCCAAAAGAAATCATGGGTTGACATCAAAGACTGGACCGTCCAACCCCTGCAACACCTCCTACTAGCCACACAGGATCGTGAAGCATGGAAAAAGATCTCTGTTGCGTCTTCTCTCATGTCCCCCCTACGTCCTTTGGGACATGGGACTGAGTGTGAGTGAGAGAGTGATAAGGTATTCGGCGTGCGTTCGCACATGGGACCTCGTTTATAGTCTTATCTGAATGCCTGTGTGTGTGTGTGTGTGTGTGTGTGTGTGTGTGTGTGTGTGTGTGTGGTGTGTGTGTGTGTGTGTGTGTGTGTGTGTGATATAAAAAGAAATCTATCT
This sequence comes from Stramonita haemastoma, assembly GCA_030674155.1. Taxonomy (NCBI): domain Eukaryota; kingdom Metazoa; phylum Mollusca; class Gastropoda; order Neogastropoda; family Muricidae; genus Stramonita; species Stramonita haemastoma. Next base: position 37,754,123 of record CM060319.1, on the reverse strand, counting down.
TATTCATGATCTTCCCTCCTAAAATTACCTTTAATTTGTGTGAAATGCATAACACATAAAAATGAGAAAACTGTATTGGACGAAGAATTGATCATTTGTCTTGTTTAATCAAACGCATGGTTTGAAAACAAGAAAACAAGAGTCAGGGATGCATGTCACGATAAACATTAAAACAGCCCTGTCTTGTACCTAAAAAAAATAGTGCTTTCAATTTAAGATGAAACAGCAGTTTTTGAAAGAATGTTCGAATACTTTTTCGACACATTTTCTTTCCAAATACTGATTTTTGTATCTGTTTTTTGTTTTGTTGTTGTTTGTTTTTTTGATAATAAACTGTTCGATACACGAACTGAGCACTTCATCAGTCAGTCAATCAATCGGTCAGTCAGGTAAGTTTGTACACCATTCATGTAAGTACACAAATGTATTCTCACACAGGTAAGCATGAAGCTTAGACTCAAACTCAAACTCAAGAGAGAGAGAGAGAGAGAGAGAGAGAGAGAGAGAGAGAGAGAGAGAGAGAGAGAGAGAGAGAGAGAGAGAGAGAGAGAGAGAGAGAGAGAGAGAGAACTCGGAACTCGGAACTTGGAACTTGTTTAATGTACATCGGCCACTGGGCCACAATACACATGTGGGGAAAAAAAATATATATATACACTGATAATTTTCATCACACAAGACTAATGATGTTTTCATACTACTCAAAAGTTCAGGCATACAAAAAAAGAAACACATCTTACTCATTCACCTCTGTCCATCTGTAACAAGACAATAAAACATGCAAAAAAAACAGCAATGCCTGACATTGTTAACATCAAAACTTCACATACAAAACAATTTGTAGCAGACCATCAGTATTCAATGAGCATGATTTTAAAATACACATCCTCCATTGACTGAATCAAAATATGCTTGCCTACTTTTATCGCTGGCGATCAGTTTTACAATTTTCACTACTTCAGAAGGATACCTATTGTTATCTTCATAGGATTTACAGTATACAAAACAAATTTCCCACATACCTCCTGCTCAAATACCGTTATTGTACAGTCAGTCTATTTAAATACATTGTCAGTCGGCTTCCACTGCGCCTCTATTTGTAAGTTTATTTTTCTCGTTTTTGAGGACAATAAACAAACTTAAAGATAATTTGTATTACAGGTATAGCTATTACTGATACTATTCAATTATTACAAACTCATGTTGTGGATTTCCATGCCATGTTGTTCATTTGGGCTGTCATTGACAGTGTATTTTTGTTTCCAATTTGTGTGTTGTGCCCAGTCCACGTCTCTCTGTCCCCTTGTGAATGGGCGTAAAGCTTATCACAAATAAACCATTGTCATTCTCTCTCTCTCTCTCTCTCTCTCTCTCTCTCTCTCTCTCTCTCTCTCTCTCTCTCTCTCTCTCTCTCTCTCTCTCTCTCTCTCTCTCTCTCTCTCTCTCTCTCTCTCTATCTCTCTCTGGCTGCTCCGAGGTGTGTGAAACTGAGTGGGTGTGTTCGAATGGTGCTCTTCATTATTCATGAAATGTGACTGTGTCTGCTCTTGTAATGTGACAATTTTTTTGCAACAGTGTCAGTATAGGGCTTGTACACAAGATCATGTCATCAGATTATCATAAAGGTTACTAATTAGGCCGAAATTAACATTTTTCCTAATTACAAATGATATATAGAGGAATGTTGTTGCGATGTTAGTTCACACTTTTCAAAACAGTTGGAGAACCACGCTTACAAGCACGTGCAACACGACGCTGGTTAGGGTACACTCACACTGCAAGCTGAAGTGGTGAAGGCAAGGCTAGCCTTTATGCCTAATGCGATTAGTCCTTGACCTTGTCTCTGTTCCCGTGTGTTGCTGCTTATGTACTATAAAAGAAGTTGAGCACTGAAAAAACAGGCTCTTGAAAAAGAGAAAATGTCGCAGGGTGAAATGTTTTCTACACCAGCAAATATTATGCAAGTAATGGACTGGTGTTTTTCCCAAATTCAGCAAGGACTCTTTTTACATTCAAATGGAATAAAGAGCAGCATAGAGGACAAGTTCAAAGCACTAGATGGAAGACTATCTCATTTCATCGAAGAGATTGTTTCACTGAAAGAGGGTGTGATGCAAAACAGGGATGATATCAACGACCTACAAGAGGACAAGCAAGTGCTATTTGACAGACTGGAAAAACTGAGAGAGAAAAATGGAAACAATAGAGCAAAGTGCAAAAGCTAACAATGTCAAGTTTATCAACGTGGAAGAACACGAAGGAGAAACTGAGCATACAATTTCTCAGTACATCATTGACATTCTGAACGACCATGCACCTTACTCAGACTGGCGTCATGAAGACTTAGCAAGGGCCTACCGCATTGGAAAGCCAGGGTCTTGGAAGGATGAACCACGACCCATCATCGTGCATTTTTGCCGATGGTCAGACAAGATGGCTGTGATGGGGGACAGGGAACTGCGGGACAACCTCAGGAGAAGTGGAATCAAGGTTTCTTCTGATCTTACTTCACATCAGAGGGAAACTATAGACTTTCACCGAGGCCAGGGAAAAATAGCTTATTTTCACCATGGTAAACTGCATGTGAGAGACAAGCAACAATATAGTCACTGGCAAAAAGATCAACGAGGACAACCTCCTTACCAGCAAGAAGAGAACCGGCCTCCTATTCTGGACAGAGGGAGGGACACATACCACAGAAGTGTCCATCCTGTGTATCCAGGCAGGCACCAGACTGGGAAGCAGAGGGTTCCACAAAATTACAATCCTCTTCAGCTTGAAGAGGATCAGCAGCGTGATGACTACCAGTCACGAGTCTACACCAGATCTGGGCAGAGAAGTGTGGGACCTCCTAGTCGGTGTGGGGCTCATCAGGATGTCCAGGAAGCAGCCAGAGGACAGCGTGCCAACCAGTACTGCACTGTCACCAGGCAGGACAGTGCAGATAATCAATGGAAGACTGCTCATCAGGACAGAAGTGGCAGGGCTGTGCCACCTGTACCAGAACCACATTCCTGTAGTGGAGAAGTCACTCAGGAAAGACGTGCAGAGCCACAGAGAATGGTATTTGTGAAAGGAAAACTCAAAAATACGGACTCTTCAGGACAAAACCCAATTCCGTGTGGTCAAAGACTAAACTCTGCTGAACACACATGCAGACTACAGCAAAATAAAAGAAGAATTGGGACTATTGACCATGACGACAGTGACTGTGACAGAGATGAGACTGAAAATTGTTGTCCACAGAACTATGTTAGATATATGGACAATGATTTAGAAGGTATAAATAGACAAAAGACTGATGACAGCCAGGAAGTCACTGATGATGGTAATATTGATGAAGCTGAGATTGAAGACAAGGATGACTAACTTGACAAAACTGAGAATGACAACTTATCTGACAAAGCGACTGACAATAAAATTGACAGAGAAGGAAACAGAGACTATGAAAGAACTGAAAATAGCACTATGACTGCAAACAATAGAACCTTGATGCCTGAGTCAATAGTTAGTGAATCAGAAAATGTCAAAATAGGTGGTGATAAAAGCACTGACAGCAAAGCAGAAAACACAGAGGGTCACATGCAAAGTAAAACTTACTCTAGCGTTAAAAGTCCTAGCAGGAAAGACCATTCATGCATGGCAGGTCAACTGACGATTCCTCTGAATGTTGACCCACCACAAAAACAGAGAGGCAGGCAGACTAGACAGTCTGTGAGCACAAAGCAGGCTGTTCGGCCAAGACGTGCTGCCTCGCAAGTAAGTCAGACAAAGCAAAGCTGCCGAAAAGTGCCAGCAAGGTTGGGCAGCCAAAGTAGTATCACTGAGTCTTTTGACAGACTTCAATCTGGTGACAGAAAAACCAACAAAGACTTGACACCAAGGTCAACAGCTAGATCTAAAACTGACGAAAGCCCACGCATATCAGAATAGGGACTCCGTGGGGCCAGAGAAGCTCACTGTCAGTGGCAGAATGCTTCTGCAGTTGCATCTAATAGAAAAGGTGTAGGAGCTGATCCTGATCAAGGTGTAAATATTTCTGGAATAAATTTTCTAAATTATAATGTAAACGGTCTTTTACCTAAAATTGACAACAGAGATTTTGTTAGTTTTTTTTTGCTTAGATTTGATATAATTTGTCTAACAGAAACTTTTGTCGCATATGATGTTGATTTCCCTCTTTTTAGGGATAATGGTATGCTTATTTCAGGGGCTAAAAAACTGTCTCATCAAGGCAGATATTCAGGAGGGGTGATTCTTTTGGTAAAAAAATCCATTGAGTCTTTTGTGGAAAAAATTTAGATTGAATATGATAATACTATTGTTGTAAAGTCGCAAAGAGATTTATTAGGTACTAACAAAGATATAATGTTGGTATGTACATATATTCCTTCTTGTGACTCTGTATTCTGGAAAACAAAACAAGGTGTGTATGGCATGGAAGATCTTGAACAGTGTTTGCTTGAGTTTCAAAGTTTATATGATGATTTTAATTTGATGTTAACAGGGGATTTTAATGCTTGAACAGCTAGCAATAACTACAATCTAGGGGATGACTTTGATGATTTTGAAAACATGTATTCTTTCTCCAATCCTCAATTGCCTAGAAAATCACATGATTCAGAAACAAATCTTTTTGGTAATCAGCTAATTGAGTTATGTAATATGTTTGACTGTGTTATTTTGAATGGACTTTGCAATCCAGACTTTGATGGTAGTTATACATTCATAGCATCTTCTGGTTCAAGTACAGTAGACTATTTTATTGCCTCTCTGGAACTATTAGCTTCTGTTCAAATACTTTCTTTGGTTGTGGATAGTTTAACAGAATCTGACCATCTTCCGGTTTGTATGAAGATAGAAACTGCTAACAAGATTTCAGATAAGTTGCACAATCAGTCATCTAAAAGTAAAGTATCTTCTGACAAACTTATATGGAATGAGAATAGGAGAGATGACTTTCTTAATGCATTAAACACTGTTGTCATACAAAATGAATTCGCAATGGCCACAAGTACGATAGAAAATGATATAGAAGAGGCTTTAGTCTTATTTGTTGAAAGTTTAAAAGAAGCTAGCGTATGCATGTTGAAAAAGATGTCTCAGCATAAAAGTAAAAAGAGTGAATGGTTTGATGATGAATGTGAAGTTGCGAAGAAAGTAGATCAAAACTAAACAATTTCAGAAAAACCAGAAAGGAAGAGGACAGACTAATTTATGTTGAGAAAAGGAAAATTTACAGACGACTGCTAAAGACAAAAAAACAAAGTTACAGAAGACAGAAAGCAGAATCTTTAACAAATAACATCTCAAATTCTTCGCATTTCTGGAAAGAAGTAAGGAGCATGGGTTGTGGTAATCGTACAGTAACTTACAACAATATTAATACTGAAGATTGGTATAATCATTTCAAAAACGTTTTTCAGAACATTGATGATAACACGGAAGGTAATGATTTCAATATTGATTTAAAGGAAGGAACTTATCATATTTTGAATCAAGATATATCTGAAACTGAAGTAACACAAGCAATATCAAAGCTTAAAGTAGGAAAATCCAGTGGCATTGACAACATATCAGCTGAAATGTTGAAAAATGGTGGTAAAGCTGTTACAGAGTTTTTGGTAAAATTTTTCAACACCATTTTTACTTTAGGTATATATCCCAAAGACTGGTCAAAAGCCATAATTATACCTATTTATAAGAAAGGAGATCCTGATAATACATATAATTACAGAGGTGTGTCATTATTAAGTATTATTTCAAAATGCTACACAACTATATTAAATGCAAGACTGTATAACTGGCTAGAAAACAATAATATGATTTCTGAGAGTCAAGCAGGTTTCCGTAGGGGCTATTCAACAGTAGATCAAATGTTTAATTTATATGCAGTTGTTCAAAAATGTATGATGAAGAAACGCAGAAAATTGTATGTGGCATTTGTTGATTTTAAAAAAGCATTTGATTCTGTACACCATGACAAACTTCTTGAATGCATGAGAAACCAAGGTGTGAATGGAAGATTTCTGTCCTCTTTAAAAGCGATGTATTTTTCTTTAGTCTCGTGCGTACGTGCAAATTGTGAACTTTCTGAATATTTTGAGTGCCCTATTGGTGTGAGACAAGTATACAAGTTTTGCCTGATATTATGGAATTGTTTATTTTACTCTTTGCAGATGATGTAGCTTTATTATCAACAACAGTACATGGTCTACAAAACCAATTAAATATCCTGCAGAGCTGTTGCAATGACATGGAATTAAACGTGAATGCTGAGAAAACAAAAGTGATGCTATTTAGAAAAGGGGGGTATTTAGGACAACATGAGCATTGGTTTTTTTGGTGGTAAAAAACTAGAGGTTGTGAATAGTTACTGTTATTTGGGATTCCAATTTACTACAATGTTAAGTATGAAAAGAGCTACCGAACGTTTAGCATCTAAGGGTAAGAAAGCAGTAGTCCAGTTAAATAAGGTTTTTCAAAAATACAAGGAAATGACTGCGAAAACATATTTTAAGATTTTTTACGTTAAAGTTCAACCAGTTCAGCTGTATGCATCTGAAATATGGGGTTTAACTAAACTAGACCATATAGAAAAAGTTCATTGTATGGCTTGCAAGAGATTTTTAGGTGTACCAGTTAGAACACCAAACTGCATGGTTTATGGTGATTTGGGAAGATTTCCTCTTCATGTTAATTCTTGTGTTTCAGTCTTAAGGTTTTGGTTTAGATTATTACAAATGAAAATTGAACGACTGCCACCATCCAGCTTATCAGATGTTATTGGAATTGGACAAAGCAGGTAAAGATTGTTTGGGTGTCGAAAATTAGGGAAATTTTATGTGAGACAGGATTTAGTTTTGTTTGGATGCAGCAGGGTGTTGGTCAGGTTAAAGTTTTTCTAAGACTATTTAAGCAGAGACTTATTGATTTATACATACAAGAATGGTCTGGCACTATAAGAGACCGTGACATATGATAACTACAGATCATTTAAAATAATTTTTGAAAAAGAAAAATATGTGTCTGACATTGATACCTACTGTTTTAGAGTTGCCATCTCACAAGTCAGGTTTCATGTTCTACCTATTAATGCAAAAGTACATCGATATAGCAATATTCCTCAGAAGAGATCATGTCCATTGTGCAAGTCAGTAAAGGAAGATGAACAGTACTTTTTGTTTGTGTGTCCTGCATATTCTGATCTTAGAAATAAGTTTCTTGGGGATTTAGCTAGAACCCCAATCCACATGTTGTTACAAGTGTCTAATACCAAATAAATGCATGGTGTTTCTAGGTACATTTTTCACTCAATGAACAAAAGGAAAAAAGAGCTGTCTGGAATCTAATTTTGGATTTCATTTGTCTTGATGATTTATTTCAGGGTAAAGATGTCTCCATGGTGTTTATATTTGCTTTTGAAATGCTTAAAAGTGTATGTGTGTGGGCGTGCGTGTGCGTGCGTGCGTGCGTGTGGATGTGGGTGCGTGTGTGTGTGGGTGTGGGTATGTGTATGTGTGAGTTTTGCATTGATAAAGCAAAGAATGCTGGAAAGCAGCATATTAATAGTATTATGTCTATAAGGATGTCTATTTGAGAAGTGAACAATTTTTCACTCGTATGAATGTTAACATGATGTATAAACAATGATGCTGAAGGTGATGAAGATAATATGGATGAATGTTTGGATTGAATCTCCGATAATGATGATTACCTAAGTCATGACTGTGTGAGGAGGATGTAAACGATGAGGCTCTTGGTTATATGTTATGCATTTCAATGTGTTGTATTTCTAGACAATTGATTGAAGTTTTTCATTTACTTATTACACTCCCCATCGCCCCTTTCACTTGTATTGTGGCCCAAGGCCGAAGTACAATAAAAATGTTCAGTGTTCAGTGTTCAGTTCTCTCTCTCTCTCTCTCTCTCTCTCTCTCTCTCTCTCTCTCTCTCTCTCTCTCTCTCTCTCTCTCTCTCTCTCTCTCTCTCTCTCTCTCTCTCTCTCTCTCTCTCTCTCTCTCTCTCTCTCTCTCTCTCTCCTCTCTCTCTCTCTCTCTCTCTCTCTCTCTCTCTCTCTCTCTCTCTCTCTCTCTCTCTCTCTCTCTCTCTCTCTCTCTCTCTCGTCTGTGTGTCTGTGTCTGTCTGTCTGTCTCTCTCTCTCGATTTCTCTGCCTCTATGTCTCCGTCTCTCAGTATCTATCTATCTATCTATCTGTCTATCTATCTATCTATCTATCTATCTATCTATCTATCTATCTATCTATCTATCTATCTATCTATCTATCTATCTATCTATCTATCTATCTATCTATCTGTCTGTCTGTCTGTCTGTCTGTCTGTCTGTCTGTCTGTCTGTCCGTCCGTCCGTCCGTCCGTCCGTCCGTCCGTCCGTCCGTCCGTCCGTCCGTCCGTCCGTCCGTCCGTCTGTCCGTCTGTCTGTCTGTCTGTCGATCTGTCTGTCGATCTTGTTATCTCTCTGCCTACCTATCTGTCTTGCTACCTAGCTAGCTTATCTTGCTACCTGTCTATCTATCTATCTATCTGTGTATCTGTGTATCTATCTATCTATCTATCTATCTATCTATCTATCTATCTATCTATCTATCTATCTATCTATCTATCTATCTATCTATCTATGTTGTTGTGTGTTTCTATGTCTGTTTTTTTTTCTTTCTCTCTTTCTCTTTCTCTCTCTATCTCTCTCTATCATCTATCTATCTAACCTATCTGCCAATCTATCTATCTATCTATCTATCTATCTATCTATCTATCTATCTATCTATCTATCTATCTATCTATCTATCTATCTGTCTGTCTGTCTGTCTGTCTGTCTGTCTGTCTGTCTGTCTGTCTGTCTGTCTGTCTAGTTTTTGTTAATTTCTTTTATATCGAGGATGATGGAATAAGCAGTCATGTGCTTTTTTTACATCTAGTCCTCGTGTGTATGCAGTTTTGTCAATTTTGTCATCTGTTCCCACCGGCACTCAATGGCCTACTCTTACGAAAAGCCGAACAGGAGTTAGCGTGTGCGCGAGATGTTCTGCGTGCACACGGGGCCACGGTTAGTCTCATCCTAAGGATTTTTGGGGAGAGTGGAAAATAACCCCTCGAACGGGAATTGAACCCTGATCGTCAAATCGCGTGGGCAATATTCTGACCACTGGGCTATCCCGTACTATCTATCTGTCAGTCTGTCTGTCTGTCTGTCTGTCTGTCTGTCTGTCTGTCTGTCTTCCTGTCTGTCTGTCTATGTCTCTCTGTCTCTCTTATTTATTTATTTATTTCTATTTTTCTTTTTCTCTATCTATCTATCTATCTACCTATCTATCTCTCTATCACTCAACACCAGCAGAACATCTTGCGCACACGTTAAATCCTGTTCCGCTTTTCCTAAGAGTAGGCCATCGTGTGCCGGTGGGAACAGATGACATTTACAAAACTGCATACACACGATGACTGGATGTAAAAAAGCACAAGAGTGCTTATTCCATTATCCTCGACATAAAAGAATAAATCAAATCAAATCAATCTCTATCTATGTATCTATCTATGCCTCTATATCTCTATGTATCTGTATATGCATGCATGTATGTATGTATGTATGTATGTATGTATGTATGTATGTATGTATGTATGTATGTATGTATGTATGTATGTATGTATGTATGTATGTATGTATGTATGTATGTATGTATGTATGTATGTATGCATGCATGCATGCATGCGTCTATCTATCTATCTATCTATCTATCTATCTATCTATCTATCTATCTATCTATCTATCTATCTATCTATCTATCTATCTATCTGTCTGCCTGTCTGTCTGTCTGTCTGTCATCTATTTATCTCTCTCTCTCTCTCTCTCTCTCTCTCTCTCTCTCTCTCTCTCTCTCTCTCTCTCTCTCTCTCTCTCTCTCTCTCTCTCTCTCTCTATCGGAACTGCGGGGTAATCTCCCTTGGATAAAGTCGAGCAGAATTTTGCTCTGTGTTAAATTGTACTAAAAGACCAGTTTTTACAGCACCATGCCCGTTGTCGGCCTTCCAACAGCGCTGGAAAACACCTTGTGTGCTCTACTGCACGGGAATGACCTGACATGCTCTCTCTCGCGTGTGTGTGTGTGTTTGTGTGTATGTGCATGTGTGTGTGTGAAAGAGAGAGAGAGGGGGAGAGGGGGAGGGAGGGAGGGAGGGAGGAGAGAGAGAGAGAGAGAGAGAGAGAGAGAGAGAGAGAGAGAGAGAGAGAGAGAGAGAGAGAGAGAGAGAGAGAGAGAGAGAGAGAGAGACCAAGTGAACGTTTTGCATGCACATCTGTGGCACATATACCTATGACGTATTATCACGAGACAGTGGGCATAAAGGACGAAGGCAGAGTGACATGGAAACCTTACCACGGACTTCATCGTTTGTGCTGTGTTGTCAGTGGATTGTATGTCTGTTGTATCTCCACCCTCGCCAGCCCCGTTCCTTTACAATCGGCGAAAGCTTGTTAACGTAATACATTTTGTGAATCGTGGACTGTAGCAAAAATAGCAAGAGCCAGAGTGTAATCACGTACCTGACTCTGGATCTCTATCTTGTACCATGACGTGGAATCCATGCCATGAAGATCATTTGAGCTGCAATCGTGTTTTTTTTTTCTTCTTGTTGTTTTTGTTCAACATGATTTTTTGTATTGTGCCCAATCCCCTTCCCACTGTCCCCTTGTGAATGGGCTGATAAAAGCTTATATCACAATAAACTATTGTCATTGTCATTCTCTCTCTCTCTCTCTCTCTCTCTCTCTCTCTCTCTCTCTCTCTCTCTCTCTCTCTCTCTCTCTCTCTCTCTCTCTCTCTCTCTCTCCCTCTCTCTCTCTCTTTTATAAGAAATTGTATTCTGTATGAAAATCTAAGGTATAAGTACTTGGTCCCAATCGATCAACCATACGTGAATGTGTTGAAATATGGCTCTGTACTTACCATTCGTAGGCTAAGTTTATATCTTTTCAATGCCTTAAAAATAAGGCAGGATTTTGTTGAAAACTTGGAGACTTGACAAACAAATAACATCATTTAAAAGAGTTCAGTTTAATCTAAAAGGACACATGTTCACACTTGATATGTTTTAGCAGTTGCCATATATGTCATGAGGTTTCATTTTATTTTTGCATTATTTGCTTTGCTTTGCTATGCTTTGTTTACCCCATTCTTGGGGCTGGTGGCCTGAAGAATAAATCTTGTTCATGTTCTCTCTCTCTCTCTCTCTCTCTCTCTCTCTCTCTCTCTCTCTCTCTCTCTCTCTCTCTCTCTCTCTCTCTCTCTCTCTCTCTCTCTCTCTATCTATCTATCTATCTATCTATCTATCTATCTATCTATCTATCTATCTATCTATCTATCTATCTGAGTCTATGTTTATGTGTGTGTGTTACGTGCGCGGAAACGTGTATATATATATATATATATCTATATATATATATTCATAGGTAGGTAGGTAGATATATATATATATATATATATATATATATATATACATATATATATATATATATATGTGTGTGTGTGTGTGTGTGTGTGTGTGTGTGTGTGTGTGTGTGTGTGTGTGTGTGTGTGTGTGTGTGTGATTGTGTGTGTGTGTGTGATGTGTGTGTGTGTGTGTGTGTGTGTGTGTGTGTGTGTGTGTGTGTGTGTGTGTGTGTGTGTGTGTGTGTTCTCATCAGTCACCCTGGGGACGATTACCCTTTCTGTCACTCTATTGTGCACCTCAGTAAAGGCAGTACACACATAAATCTATCCAGTATAGAACTCTACGCCCATTTGTGTATTTACAATTAAATTGAAGACGACTGCCATATTCGTTGCAACGGGTATTCCTCTCCTGCATGTTAATTGCACAGGGAAGGGAAAAACTGCGGTGATAATTGCTGGGACGTAGTAATTGGCTACATCTGGCGCTGAAGTGCTTTTGAGATTGTCGGCGTGTGCATAAATGTTTCAGTAAACACATCATTGTTTTTTTTGGTCTTAAAATGAAACGTTGTGGCTGTTCACGTGTGTGTGTGTGTGTGTGTGTGTGTGTGTGTGTGTGTGTGTGTGTGTGTGTGTGTGTGTGTGTGTGTGTGTGTGTGTGTGTGTGTGTGTGTGTGTGCGTGCGTGCGTGCGTGCGTGCTTGTGCGCGTTCGCGCGTGTGTGTGTGAGTGTGAGTGTGAGTGTGTATGTGTGTGTTGTTATTGTTGTTGTTGTTGTTGCTCAGTTTCAAGTCTAATCACACTTGATGGTATTGGAATAAACAAACAAACAAGTAGACAAAAACCCTGACACAAAATTTTATAGAAGACTTCAAAAAATACTCGCAACATCAATTATCAACAATTTTCACGAAACCACGTTCAATGGTTCCGTTTGAATTTTAATACCATATCCTTTGTAAACCGAATTTAAAACTGAACAGTGAAAACAAATATGTTCACAAGACAGTGGCTCAGAATAGGAGTTAGTCGCATTTTGAGAATATTTGGTCTTTCAAGAGCTCAATCGCAAATTATAAATGTTTGTTTTCTTTTCATGATAAATGATGTTATTAATATGTCTTGAATAGCAGAATTGTTTAATAGCTGCATCTACTTCACACCTTAGTATTGGTGGGTCTTTATCTTGGTGTTCAGGGGGTTTGTCAGAAACTATGTTGGTATCTGGGCGTTGTGGGTAGTTATACAATCCCTCACAGTATTCTGTCCAGCGTGGAGGATGGCATTGTTTTCCGTTAAAAGATTTCCTTCTTTGTCTTCAATAACAGAGGCTTTAGGCTGTGTGGTTTTAGTTAGTGCTTTCAAAGTGTCGTAAGCTGTTTTGCTGTTTCCCTTGGCCATTCCAGCTTCGATGTTGTTGCATTGTTCTTCTATCCACGCTTCTTTGGCTTCTCTCATCTTTTTCCTCACTTCTCTGTGGCTATCTATGTACTTCTTGTAAGCTTCTTGACTTGTGAACTTTTGTTTCCGAAGTTCTCTTCTTTTGTCGCAGAGGTCAAGAACCTCATTTGTCACCCAGGGTTGTTTCTTTGTTCTGCTTCTTCCTAATGTTTCTTCTGCTGCTGTCGTTAGCACTTCTTTGATGTTGTTGGCTAGTGTGTCCACATCATTGTCGATGGCTGTGAGTGCGGCGAACTTTCCTCCTAGGTTGGCTTGGAAGATCTGAACCACTGTTGGGTCTTTGAGTTTTTCCAGGTCGAATCTTATGCGTGGGCTTTTTGGCTGTTGTTTTGCTTTCAGTTTCAGCCTGATGGTGGTAAGTACAAGGTCGTGGTCACTGCCAATGTCAGCTCCTGGGAATGTTCTTGTATTTGCCTTGTTTATGCTGGATTTGAATCTTTGGGGTGACAGAATGTAATCAATTTGATTATGAATCAGACCATTTGGTGAGTGCCAGGTTGATGTTCTGGATGACTTGTGAGGGTGTGAAGTAGATGCAGCTATTAAACAATTGAAGAAGGGGAAGTCCCCTGGAATCAATAACATCCCAGCTGAACTCATAAAAAATGATGGGAATGAAACAGCAAGGCGATTCACAGAACTTTGTCAGAAGATCCATGACACCAAAGAATGGCCAAACGAATGGACACAGTCTCTTGTAATACCCCTGCCAAAGAAAGGAAACCTCAAGCAATGCCGGAACTACAGAACCATCAGTCTCATAAGTCATCCTAGCAAGATCATGCTGCAGGTAGTCCCCAACAGACTGAAAAACCAAGCGGAAAAACTCCTGGCAGAAGAACAAGACCAAAACGCAGCACAATGGAATAAATTTTCAATCTGAGAATTCTGATAGAGAAGCATCTCCAACACCAAAATGACTTGTACCACAATTTCATACACTTCAAAAAGGCCTTTGACAGGGTATGGCATGACGGCCTCTGGCAAGTACTCAGGCACTTCAACATTGACAGCTGCCTAATTGAAGTCATCAAGGCTCTGTACGAGAACGCAAAAAGTGCAGTTTTCATGAACAATCACGTGGGCGAGTTCTTCAAGACCACGGTTGGGGTTCGCCAGGGCTGCCTTCTCTCACCTGTACTCTTCAACCTCTTCCTCGAAAACATCATAACAGAGACTTCCATCTCCATTGATGGAAGACCCCTTTGCAACCTCAGATTTGCAGATGACATTGACCTCATGGGCAGCAGCAAACAAGAACTGCAAATCCTCACAGACAATTTAACAGATTGAGCGAGTGCATACGGCATGGAGGTCAGTACAGAGAAATCAAAGATCATGGTCAACAGCGCGAGTAATGACATCACGGAAATAAAGATGAATGGAGAAATGCTAGAAGAGATGAGCCAATTCAAATACTTAGGCTCCATCCTAACAAAAGATGGCACATCAAACAATGAAGTGAAAGCTCGCATTGCAACAGCAACATCTGCTCTAGTCACACTCGAGAAGATCATCAGAAGCAACATCAGCTTCTGCACCAAATGCCACCTTTACAAATCCCTCGTGATATCTATCCTCCTATATGGCTGTGAATCATGGACTCTGACAAGCAGAGTTAGAGAGGAGAATCCAAGCATTCGAGAACCAGTGCCACAGAAGACTCCTCAAAATATCATACAAAGAACACAAGACCAATAACTATGTGAAAGAAGAAATCAAAAAGAGCCTTTGCTCTCCACCATAAAGAGGAGAAAGCTGATGTGGTTTGGTCACACCACAAGACACAACACCCTAGCAAAAACCATCCTGCAAGGAACAGTCGAGGGCAAGAGAAAAAGAGGCCGCCAAAAGAAATCATGGGTTGACAACATCAAAGACTGGACCGCCCAACCCCTGCAACACCTCCTACTAGACACACAGGATCGTAAAGCATGGAACAAGATCTCTGTTGCGGCTTCTCTCATGTCCCCCCTACGTCCTTTGGGACATGGGACTGAGTGAGTGAGTGAGTGAGTGAATAGCAGAATATTTCTAATTTTCCATGAAAGTTGTTTTTATATACCTGATTTTATAATAATATTTCAATATTTATTTAATGAATTAATGTCACGACAATCATTTTTTAAGTTAAGACCTGGCGAACCACTTTTTGCACCTTGTTTTGCAAGAGTATCTGCTATTTCGTTCCAGTATATTCTGCAGTGAGAGGGAATCTAGCAAAAATCTATTCCGATACGTTTTGTCATGATACAATGTATCAATATTTCAAATTATTAATCTGTCCTTATTTTTGAGCTCTAGTCTTGTAAGCTGTATAGTGCAGACTTTGAACAAAGAACGACGTGAAAAAATGTAAAATTACTGTTATTTATAGTAATCAGAGCCATCAGTATAGCATAGACCTCGGTGCTAAATATTGAAAAACCCTTCCCTAGGTAGAATGATCTTTGTATCTTCAGAGCAGGAATAACGAAATCTGAAACTGCATTTAAGTCATAAACGGAACCATCTGTAAACACTTTTAGCTGATTTAGATAATTTGTTTCAAGATGATGTTTTACATCAGACGTCAGCATCTTAGTATTTTCATACTTTTGTGAATGGTATAATCAATGTCAAGTTTAGCTTAATCATGCTCCCACTGTGGTATATTAGAAACTATTGGTACAATCGGTATTGAATAAATGATATCACACTCATTCAGTTAATCGTCTATGTAATTATAAGTTGGACAAAGTAATCAGATATGTGACTGAATCAATGAGTACTTCAGTTTTTATTCAGTTTCATGCTGAAAGACTTTTTGTAACAAATTTATAAATGGCAACGATCTGATAGAGATAGTAAATAGATTTCTCTATATGTATTCAGTGTATTTGTATGCACTGGAACGAAACACGAAATACGAAATTTTAGTTACAGAGGGTAGTTGATTAGCCCTCTAAAAGGAAATAAGTATAAACACAAGCACAAGCAATGTGTTTGAAAAAAGAAAAAAATGGAAAGAACAACAGTAAAGTAAACAACAATAACAAAATGTACCAAAGAACAAACAGATAAACCCAAGAACAATTGTCAGCAATGAAGATGATGACAACACAAGGGAGGGGTAGGGGAGTGACAATGACAATGACAATGACAATGACAATAGTTTATTGCGATATGAGCTTTTCAGCCCATTCACAAGGGGACAGCGGGAAGGGGACTGGGCACAACACAAATAACCATATTGAACAAAAACAACAAGAAAAAACAAAATACGGTTGCAGCCCAAATGATCTTCATGGCATGGATTCCACGTCATGGTACAAAGATAGAGATCCAGAGTCAGGTACATGATTACAACAAAGTGCTCAGTCCGGTTGGGCCTCTGGCTCTTGCTAATTTTTGCTCCAGTCCACGATTCACAAAATGCATTGCGTAAAGCTGACGAGGGTGGAGATGCAACAAACATACAATCCACTGACAACACAGCACAAACGATGAAGTCTGTGGTAAGCTTTCCATGTCACTCTGCCTTCTGTCCTCAATGCCCACTGGCTCGTGTTATTATGTCACAAGTATGTGTGCCACAGATATGCATGCAAAAAGTTCGCTTGCTCTCTCTCTCTCTCTCTCTCTCTCTCTCTCTCTCTCTCTCTCTCTCTCTCTCTCTCTCTCTCTCTCCCCCCCTCTCTCTCCCCCTCTCTCTCTCTCTCTCTCTCTCTCTCACACAAACACACACACACGCGCGCGCCCTACACATACACACACACACACGCACGCACGCGCGCAAAGACACACACACACACGCGCGCGCGCGCGCACACACACACACATACACTCACACACACACACATACACTCACACACACACACTCACAGAAACACACGCACGCACGCACGCACGCACGCACACTCACACACATACACACACACACACACACACACACACAACACACACACACACACACACACACACACACACACACACACATGAACAAACTTAGCTAACCAAGGAAAAATCTCACAGCCTCCATGATCACATTCATAACACGAATTCCAGCACTGATCTTTAAACTTTTTTTGATCGGCGCGTGTCCACTGTCGTAGCTTGTCGTAGACTGTCC
The DNA here is from genome assembly GCA_030674155.1 of Stramonita haemastoma. NCBI lineage: Eukaryota > Metazoa > Mollusca > Gastropoda > Neogastropoda > Muricidae > Stramonita > Stramonita haemastoma. Next base: position 37,737,105 of record CM060319.1, on the reverse strand, counting down.
GTTCATCCTGCGTCATGTGCCGTGGACTTCGTTTAGCCAGCCAGAAGAAGTCGGATGGTTCGTCACCTGCTGCTGCTGTCCAACTGAACTCAAACACCATGTCCTCGCTTTCACAGATCAAAGCTTCAGGGTTGTCATTGGAAACGAAAACACGGATAAAATCCTGATTTCTTCTTGTGTTTCTGAGCTTTCTCTGTAGCAATCGGTCTGTCAGTCCAGCAACATAGTCCCGTATTAATTCCACCCCGTATCCAGCGTCACGTACCTTGACCAAGCAGGGGTCACATTCCTCTTCCAGCGCAGCGTCAGTGGCAGGCACGTCAACAAGGTCGATTCCGCTCTGCTGATCAGCCGCTGTATCTGGGTCGGTAGGCATGGTGACGTCAGGGGTTGCAGGGCGAATTTCACGTGCGTAACACAGGCTTGGCCGTGGTGTGTTGTCTGGTGACAGGGGTGTGTCAGTGACAGAGACAGCGCCTGTTGCTGGGGGAGTAGGCATAAACAATTGCCCAGAATTGCCATAATTGGTCAAATCTCTTGATGCTTCATCAATTTCTGGCATCGTAGCTGCCTGCCTCCTCTCCTCCAGTCGTCTCCTGTCCCTCCTCAGCTGGCTTGGCGGCTTTTTTCGGTAGCACTGGGAAGAAGACTGCTGCGTTTGTGTACTCGCCATGTTGTCAGCTTCACTGCCAGTTCTCAGTCGCAGTACAACTGTCGTATTGTCGCCTTCTCCTGTGACTTTCCAGGAGGTTAGGTGACTCCCCTCTAGTAAAGCACTTAGGGTCTTCTCCAGCGCTGTTGGAAGGCCGACAACGGGCATGGTGCAGTAGAAATTGATGTTTTACTACAATTTAACACAGCTGCAAAATTCTGCTTGACTTTATCCAAGGGAGATCACCCACCAGCCGCGGGTAGGGGAGTGGAGAGAGAGAGAGAGAGATTTGATTTGATTTATTCTTTTATATCGATGATAATGGAATAAGCATTCTTGTGCTTTTTTTCATCCAGTCCCCGTGTGTATTCAGTTTTGTAAATATCTGTTCCCACCGGAGAGAGAGAGAGACAGAGAGACAGAGAGAGAGAGAGAGAGAGAGAGAGAGGGGGGGGAAGAGACAGACAGATAGAGACAGAGAAAAGAGGAGGAGATACACAGACAGACAGACAGACAGACACACAGACAGACACACAGGGTTAGAAAGAGAGTTTTCAGAAATATGAACTACATAATTATGTGGAAATTAGTTCTCATGCAAATTTATGTAAAATTTGCTTGGAAATTACACGTAACAAAGCCTTCTACAATTATCACACAACTGAATAGACAAGCTGGCAGTTTGACAAGAAAACTGACTACCAACAACCAGGTAAATAGAGTCGTCAAAGCATATCACTCTATAGCATGTCACAAGTAAAAAATGTTGGTCAGTACATTTGGGGAGCAAGTGACGCCGGGTTCGTAACTTTTCATTAAAAAGTCATGATAAAATGCTCTGATTCTTTTATGATTTGTTTCGGTTTTCAAAAAGACAGGAAGTCTATTCCAGAGCCAGCTTCCAGAATACGACAGACTTGATTTGTATCTTGTAATTCTGGGCAAAGGAAGATCCACAGTGTGAGCGTGACTAAATTCGTTAACAGTAAACATGTCTCTTAGTGACAATGCCATAGAAGATATTATGCATTAGAATTCCTTTGTTGAAAAGTAATTACGAGTTTAACAGCATGTATCCCAAAGTGTGGAAGAATAATCTATGTTTGACTGAACTCCCATAGCTAGTTCAAAGCTTTGCAGCTTTTTCAATAAAGAAGGTGGTTTCCTGCCCGGACATAAACCAACGTTTTTTTTATCATTATTTTTATCGAGGACAATGGAATAAGCACTCGTGTGCTTTTTTTTAATACATCCAGTCCCCGTGTGTATGCTGTTTTGTAAATCTTGTCATCTATTCCCACCCGCACACGATGGCCTACTCTTACGAAAAGTGGAACAGAATCTAACATGTGCGCAAGATCTGACTAGATCTGATCAGACGAGACTACTTGCTAAGTGGAGGAGAGTCCTGACCCCATGGCTGAACAGCAATCAGTTTGAGAGGGTTTAATCGTTTCCTTGCTT
>CM060319.1:37719989-37729989 GCA_030674155.1 Stramonita haemastoma | reverse complement strand
ATAGAGACAGACAGAGAAAGAGAGAGACACAGAGACAGAGAGAGATAGAGAGAGAAGAGAGACAGAGAGAGAAGAGAGACAGACAGAGAGATAGACAAATAGAGAGACAGACAGGCAGACAGTCAGAAAGACAGAGCGAGACAAAGAAAGAGAAAGAGACACAGACAGAGAGAGAAAGAGACAGAGACAGAAAGGCACAGACAGAGAAATAGAGACAGAGACAGAGAGAGAAAGAGAGAGAGACACAGAGACAGAGAGAGTCACACAGAGAGAAGAGACAGAGACAGAAAGAGAAAGAGACAGAGACATACAGAGACAGAGACAGAAAGACAGAGAGAGACAGAGACAGAGAGAGAGACAGAGAGACAGATACAGAGAGAGAGAGCGCGTGTTTGCGTGAAACAGAGGAACAAACAGACCTTTTCTGTTCAAACAGCATATCATCAACGCAATTCACAAGCAGATGGTCATTTTGCGGGAAAGCGTATTAGCAGAAGGCAATATGTAATTTACATGGCAGCTTTCGTGGAATTGCCTTGTACGCTTTACCTCTCACATTTCTCTTTTCGTATGATGAAGCATAAAATCTTGTGGACAGGACAGTTGGTTACATTGACCTGAAAATGAGTGATCATAAACATGCATACGTGGGATTTTATCTTTTGTATTTGTTGTGCTGAGTAGATTACTTTTTAAAATATCTTTTCTGTATTTTTTCATTTTGTTTGTTTGCAAGTATGGATTTACTTTCTTGTTGTTGTTGATGTTGTTGTTATCCTCCTTCGTCTTCTTCTTCTTCTGATGATGATGATGATGATGATGATGATGATGATGATGATGATGATGATGATGATGATGATGATGATGACGATAATGACGACGACGACGACGACGACGACGACGACGACGACGACGACAACGACGACGACGACTACGACATGGAGATGAGAATGAGGAGGAGAAGGAGAAGGAGAGATGATGATGATGACGACGACGACGATGATGATGATGATGATGTCTAAACTTGACATCAGTGTGCATGCAGTCTTTTTTAAATGTAGTCATCCGCCCCTTACCTGCGTGCATAGGCCTATTTTTGTAATAAGTGGAACTGATTGTTGAAAGTTGATTGTGCGCAATGTTTTGCGTGCCTTAGGACACAGCACTCCTCGGGTTATAGTCTCATCTGTGGTACATTCGGTTTACTAGAGTTTCTGTGGTTTTAGTGGCTTTTTTTTAATACGGTGGTCTATCCATCTTCGAGCTTTTGTAAAGTTCAGCCATGTTAACGTGTTCTGCTCCAATACCACCGCCACGAAGATAATAAGGGGTGACACTCAAGAGCTTCGACCTTGCCTCCTTCTGCCTTGCCATTTGATGAGAAAGACAACAGAGATTATGAAGGCTGCGTGTCTGTTTACCATTGGCGTTGTTGGTAACATACCAAGGCAGCAGACTGCATCTGCCTCAGCGTTGTTGCTAACATACCAAGGCAGCAGACTGCATCTGCCTCAGCGTTGTTGCTAACATACCAAGGCAGCAGACTGCATCTGCCTCAGCGTACTGTTCAACGTCATCTGTTGTAAGACAGTGTCAGTTCCTTTGGGAATATGGCACTTTAAACTTTACCCAATTAGTTTCCAACTTTTTTGGACACTGTATATTTTTGTATTCTCCTTTCTAACTCCTTGTTTTTTTTTCCTCTGCGTTTCTTAGTTTTGCTGTTGTTCTGACTGGGTTTATTTTATTCGTTTTGATTTCTCTGATTCCTTAACTGTTTCTTTCACTTCCTGACACTCATTTTGTGTGTTTGCGTTGTATTTGCTCCCCCCTCCTCTCTCTCTCTCTCTCTCTCTCTCTCTCTCTCTCTCTCTCTCTCTCTCTCTCCTCTCTCTCTCTCTCTCTCTTAGTCGTCATGTAGACACTAACAACCTACTTCACCATAATCAGAATTTAGACAATATCACTCGTGTCATACTGCATTGACTAGTCTCATCGACAACTGGATATCAAACATTAATGATTTCAAAAAAGCATTTGATACAATTGACCACGGACTTCTCATCAGAAAGCTAGACCTGTATAATCTCTCATCAAATAGTCTAGAACTACTCGCTTCTAATCTTAAAAATAGACAACAGTGTGTCTGAACAACTACATCCACATCCAATCTAAACCCATTCATTATGGATTACCACAGGGATTTATACTAGGACCGATTCTCTTTTCATTAAACATGATAAAATCTAAATGTGAACTATTTGCTGATATACAACCATACATACGAGCCATAACAACATTAACTCTCTTGCAACCATATTACAACAAAACTCTAATGATCTTGTCAAATGGACAGAACTGAACTACATGTCTATTCAAAAACAACATGCATGCTTATCACCACCAGACAAAAGCGACAAAATATACCTCATAAACAGTTTCCAATCCATATAAGAAAGGAAGCTCTCATCAAAACAAACAAACCTCTCAAACCTCTCATCACAAAGTTCTAGGGGTAACAATCGATGAAAATCTCAGCTGGTTCTACCACATATCTCATCTATGCAAACACTTGTCCCAAAGAGTATACCAGTTGACTAAAGTTAAACATTTCCTTGACTACCATTCAAGGAAATTATTCTTTCAAGCTTATTTACAATTCTCATTAGACTATGCCTTAACCTTCTAGGTTTCTGCCAGTGCAAACACTATGAAACCGTTATTAAATCTGTATAAATGCGCTCTCAAACTTATCCTTATTTGAAATGGGTTATACTTAGTTAAATAGTCTCACCCTACAACAGAGACTAAAATATAACAAAGGCATCCTGATGTTTAAGATCATGGCAGGAGCTGTCCCCACATCCTTAGGAGATAAGTTCCCAATGAATCATTCCAGAAATACTGAAAAGCCACGTATAGACTTGTTCAAGTCTAGTTTACTATACTCGGCCCTGTGCTGTGGAACTCCGTTTCCGATTCAATTAAACAGCACCAGTCATTGACAACCTTCAAAAATCACCTTCTAATCCACTTGATGCATCAAAAATAATGAAACAGACTTCATCCTGTTCGATATATATATCGAACAGGATGAAGTCTGTTTCATTATTGTTATTTATTTTCATAAGACTACCTGAAAGAGTAAGTCTTACAGTGCATTATCATTATCATTATTATTCTCACTATTGTTATTCTTATCATTTTCTTTTAAGTTTATTTTGTTGTTATGAGTTGTAACAATGTTGTAGCTATATATTTTTGGGTGGGATTTTCTTGGTTACTTTACTTGTTTGCTTGCTGCTTTGTTTCTGTTGGTTTGTTTTTTAAGTTGTTTTTTTTGTGTGTGTGTTTGTTTTGTGTTAGAATGAGGTTGCAGGTCTTCCCACCATGTACACACTCCTCAGACAACGCAGACTCAGATGGCTCGGTCACGTGCGAAGGATGGAGGATGGACGCATTCCTAAAGACCTACTCTATGGTGAACTTGCCTCCGGCAAGAGAAGCATTGGCCGCCCCCAACTGAGTTACAAATACTTTTCTTACGAAAATACTTTTCTTACTTGCTTTTCGCAAGCGTGACATGAAAGCCCTGGACATCAACACAGAGAACTGGGAGGAGGTAGCGGCTGACCACAGCAAATGGCGCAGTGTTCTCCACAAACAGCTGAAGTGTGGTGAAGAAAAGATCCACATCACAGCAAGCGAAAAGAGAGCCGTGGAAGGCATGTACTCCAGTCACTTCAACAAGCCACATCTGCATCAGATGCAACAGAGACTGCCACTCTCGCATTGGACTGACCAGCCACAGCCAGCGTTGTCGCTGAACAAATGACCTTTATTTTGGCGCGAATTTCATAGTCGACACCGACTGACGGAGGCCTAAGACAAGAATGATGGCTTGATGAAAAAAAAGCAAATTTATTGCTTACTCAATGTGCCATCTGGAAATGAAATTTTGATTTCATTTGATTTCTCTCTCTCTCTCATTTTCTCTCTCTCTCAGTGTTCAGTGTTCAGTGCTCTCTCTCTCTGTCTCTATCTCTCTCTTTCGGGGATGGATAGCCTAGTGGTCAGAACATTGCGCTGGCAATTTGACGACCCGGGTTCGAGTCTGGTCGACGAGATTTTTCTCCTGGAGTTAACATCAGTGCTGACTCCACTCTCCCCAAAAGTCCTTCGAATGAGACTTTAAACCAATTGATTTGATTTGATTTATTCTTTTATATCGAGGATAATGGGATAAGCACTCTTGTGCTTTTTTCCATCCAGTCCCCGTGTGTATGCAGTTGTGTAAATGTCATCTCTTCCCACTGGCACTACTCCTACGAAAAGCGGAACAGGATTTAACGAGTGCACAAGATGTTGTGGATGCGTTCGCCCACGGGGCTTCGGTTTAAAGTCTCATCCGAAGGACTTTTTGGGAGAGTGGGGTCAGCACTGGTGTTAACTCCGAGGCCCCGTAAGCGAACGCACGCAGAACACACCTGTTCTGCTTTTCGTAAGAGATGACATTTACAAAACTGCATACACACGGGGACTGGATGAAAAAAAGCACAAGAGTGCTTATTCCATTATCCTCGATATAAAAGAATAAATCAAATCAAATCAAATCTCTGTCTCTGTCTGTCTGTCTGTCTCTATCCATCTGTCTCTCTGTGTTTCTGTGTTTCTCTGTCTGTCTGTCTGTCTGTCTGTCTGTCTGTCTGTCTGTCTGTCTGTCTGTCTGTCTGTCTGTCTGTCTGTCTGTCTGTCTGTCTGTCTGTCTGTCTGTCTGTCTGTCTGTCTGTCTCTCTCTCTCTCTCTCTCTCTCTCTCTCTCTCTCTCTCTCTCTCTCATCTGTTACCCATCTGTAGAGACCAGATCGATGTTCAATGGGCAGAAATAATTTGGTGGAATAGTCTGTGTCTCTGCTTTTGCAAAGAAAAGAAGGAAGGGGGTGGGGGACAGGGATGGAGGGTAGGGCGTTAGGAAGTACGGGGTTGGACATCATTTGTCAGGATTCCCCCCGTTCATTACCGCTGCAGATGTGCTGGCCAAGGCACTGGGGGACTGCCTTGGTCGGTCCAGCGTGTGTGTGTGTGTGTGTGTGTGTGTGTGTGTGTGTGTGTGTGTGTGTGTGTTGTGTGTGTGTGTGTGTGTGTGTGTGTGTGTGTGTGTGTGTGTTAAGTGTGTGTGTAAGTGTGTGTGTGTGTGAGTGTGTGTGTGTGTGTGAGTGTGTGTGTGTGTTGTGTGTGTGTGTGTGTGTGTGTGTGTGTGTGTGTGTGTGTGTGTGTGTGTGTGTGTGTGTGTGTGTGTGTGTGTGTGTGTGCGCGCGCGCGCGCGCGCGCGCGCGCCCGAAAGTCACAGTCATTCGTATGAGACAATAAACCGAGGTCCCGTGTGCGAACGCACGCAGAACATTTTGCGCACACGTTAAAATCCCGTTCCGCCTTTTAGAAGAGCAGCCCATCCTGTGCCGGTAGGAGCGGATGACAAAATTAGAAAAAATAAACCCAGCATGCACACTGGTGTCGTGTTTAAACACCATCCCTGAGGGGAAAAAATATGGGTAGGCGCTGCACTTGTGGCGACGCGCTCTCCCAGGGGAGAGCAGCCCGAATTTCACGCAGAGAAATCTGTTGTGACATAAAGTGGTATAAAAATAAAATAAAAATAAAGTTCAAAGTCAAAGTGTGCACGCGGGGTGGGGGTGGGTGGGGGGTGGGGGTGGGGTTCTGTTTGTGCGTCTGTCTTTATCTCTGTGTGTTTATGTTTCTTATGCGTCTATGTGTCTGTCTCTGTGTAACTGTGTGTCTGTGTGTACCTGTCTGTCTGTCTATTTATTTGCCCCCCCCCCTCTCTCTCTCTCTCTTCTGTATGTCTGTGTGTCTGTGTGTCTGTCACTCTGTGTGTGTGTGTGTGTGTGTGTGTGTGTGTGTGTGTGTGTGTGTGTGTGTGTGTGTGTGTGTGTGTGCATGCGCGGGTATGTGTGTGAATTTCTGTGTCGGTGACAGGAAGATACACGGACCAATCAAGAGACAGCTATAGAAACAGACAGAAATAGTGACAAAATTACAAACACTCAGACACACAGATGAAAAGACATCAAGAAGCATAAACAGAAGCATAAGAGGATGATCAAAGTCCATCCAAAACTTCAGAACTAATCTGGAACTTTGTTGGAAACTCCGAACCAACTTGTTCCCTACGGGCACTGTGAGCATCATGCAGCTGTTGGCAATAAAGCATGGCCACAGACTGGGCAATCTTCTGGATATTTGCTTTAGGGAGGCCAATGATAAACAGGCACGCGACGACTGCCATTGCTTACACGCAAAAGCTTATCAAGCCGGAACAAACACTAGCACAACTGAGCGCGTTTTGTAATGTTAGCGAAGTGCCACTCACTTTCAATCCTCTGGAAATCAGAGAAATCATTGTTTCCACCTTGATGAGTATTTTCTAAATCTCTATATGGGCCTAGTGTGCTTTGCTTAAAGTTTACACTGAGGAGCAATGAGGGAAAAAATACAGCAAAAAATGCAGCAAAAAGGGTACATTTAAGACAAATCGGCAAGATACGACTTTGTGGCAAGTGGCATTCAATACTTCTAACTACTTCCTTTTTTTAACTTTCAACACAGTCACGGTACAAGAGAAAAGTAGTAGTAGGCACCCGTCAGTCTCGGAAGACTATGGAGTTGCGCTCTAGTCTTTAGTCTTTAGTCACGCTGGGTAGGTAAGTATGGAGGGCAAGCTGTTACCCATGCAGCAGACCCCCCCTCTCCACGCCACTGGAATGATCCATTGGAAAGGCAATGACCAATACGAATGGTTCCAGTACCGTCGCAGGAGCCACCAGAACGTTGCCAGATAGCCTACAGCCCCGAGCCGCCCTGGGACTCCAACCCCCGATTTTTCATCAGGGATGGTGTCTAAACACGACACCTGTGTGAATGCAGGTTTTTATAATTTAATCATCCGCTCCTACCGGCACACGATGGCCTACTCTTCCGAAAGGCGGAACGGGTTTTTAACGTGTACGCAAGATGTTCTGCGTGCATTCGCACACGGGGCCTTGGTTTATAGTCTCATCCGAATGACTTTGACATTCAGTTCGATTTTTTCGTCAAACTAGGAAGAAAGGGCGAGGCTGGGTACGAACCCAGAAACTCACGGTTTACATATTGGCAGGCAAACGTCTTAACCATCCTGCCACCGTCCTTCCTAAGAGAAGAGAAAAGATTGGTCAGTTATTAATCTAAGCATACCTTTAAGGCCTACTTTAAAATGTGGTGCTTTAAAAATATTATTTCAAGAATGTCTTCAGCCAGAATAAGCTCATGGTATCAGAACCTATACTCTCTGTCAAAGAAGGAATCTTCTGAAACAAGAGTATGGCTGCCTTTATTCATAGGTTCTTGAAACCATGCATTCCCTCAAACTTCTCATTCAATACGTACTTGCCGTCTCACAGGAGGGGAACGGATCGCATGTTCTGGGTGGCAAGCAAATGACAATAGCAGCAAAAACGGTAGTAGCAACAACAGCAACACACAATTTAATGCACAATAATACACACCATCCCAACTGAACACGCTCACTATTTCGTTTAAATCTTTAGATAAAATGATATAAACATGAAAGGAATCGCATTCGAATCGATTGGTGATCATAAAGATATTGCAATTTTGTAGATGAATAACACTTCAATTTAATGACAACTTTTTGTAGAACTTGAAAGTGCTGTACACTTAATAGGCTAATCAAATAACAATGTCAAAGCACCTTTGTTCTACTGAAAAGAAAATAAGCATGATAATTGATATTATTTGAAATGTCATTCGGCAATAAAGCAAGGGAAATGAACAGTGATCATTTTAAAGGTTAATAAAATGCTCAATATAACTGATGTTGTAGAAAAAAAATAATAAGAAATATCTTTTAACGGCAGGAAAACACTTAGTACTTTGACGCAAGAAACAGATAGACAGATAGAATAACAGACAGAATGACAGAGAGACAGACAGACAGACAGACAGACAGACAGACAGACAGACAGACAGTGTGTCTGTCAGTCTGTCTGTCCGTCTCCCTCCCTCCTCCCCCTCTCTCTCCCCCTCCCCCCCCCCCCCCCCCCTCCTCTCTCTCTCTCTGTCTCTCTCTCTTTCTCTCTCTTTCCAGACAATGACATTACCATTTTGTCTGGTGAAAAAGGAAATGTCACCTCATCCAAAACGAACACGGCACTACAGACAAGAATAACCAGAAGCCTAACAACCAAACCCCACCCTCTGCCCGTGCAGGGAACACCACGAACACTCCTGGGAATCAGCAAGAGAAGGTAGCCCCTAAACAGAGCACTCAATGCAGGTACCCGCCATCAAGAACGGAAAGAAGGTGCCCTTCCACTGGAGCAGGTCAAACCCAGCAAGACAGCAAGTCACCACAGCATGATGTATCCCCTAACCCACATCTTGCTGCTCCAGTCACTCCGAAGGTGGTCCCAGGAGAGCTGCTGTACAGCGAGGCAGTAACTGCTACCCCCGATGCTGCACCAAGACGTGTGACTCCAACACGAGGTGACCAGTCCAGAGCCAGCCAGGATTCCAGAAAGTCTTCATCATCCATGCCTTCCAGACCGACCAGGCAGAAACAGCAGCTGAAAACAGGAGCAAATAGTTCACTCCACACCTGGGTAACCAAACAACCCCGCAACACCAGAACAACCAGGAGCCAACCAATGACTACAAGACTGGCAAATAAAAAGAAAGGGGGTGTCAGAAAATAGGGACTCGGCCAAAGCCCAGACATGACCGGAAACATTTCTCTCTCATTCCTTTCCTATGTGGTATTATGTCCAAGTTAAGTGATCCTGATTTTCTGTCATATATTACTAAATTTGATTTTGCTTGTTTTCTTGAAACATTCACAGCACAAAACATATCCATGGATATAATTATTTAAAAACTTTACGCAGTATTGTAGTCCTGCAGTTCAGCTTTCCAGAATGGGCCGAAAATCAGGTGGCGTTATTTTACTTGTCAGAAAGGAACTGGATTCTTTGGTAACCAAAATGGAATGTAAGGCTCAAAATGCTATTGTGCTGAAGATATCTAAGCAACTTTTTAAGTCTGAGACAGATATTTTCTTGATCTGTAGCTCCAGTGCAGTCACCTTTGTATGCATTGTCACACTTTGAAAACGGTTTTTCAGCTATTGAGTCTTGTATGTTAGACATTACAGAAAGATATGGAGATGTCCCTTTTATTGTTTGCGGTGACTTTAATGCCCACACAGGTAACTCCCAACTCGTTCTGGTAAATGATGTTAACTATTACACAGAAACCCATAAAGAAACATGTTAAGTGTAAACAGGCACAAGAAACTCACAAGACAAGGAACAAAATCATTATGGCCACCTGCTTCTTGAGCTGGGTGCAGAGCTTGACTTGTTTCTTGTCAACGGAACAACAAATGGAGATAAAGTCGGTAACTTTACATTTATACCTAGCACTGGCTGCAGTGTTATAGACTATTTTGCCATCTCAAGATCCCATATTCATTTGGTAAAAGACATGTTCGTAGATGAAAGAATAGACTCTCAACACATGCCAATAGTTCTAACACTAACAGGCAGCTGCCTTAAAAAAAGAACCCGAAGAAAGTTCTTATATTGTTCAAAAACTTATCTGGAACCCCGATATTCTGACACATTTCAGAGTAATTTATTGAAAACAGATTTCACAACTGAAATTGAGAAAGCAACAGAAATAATAAATGAAAATGTAAATCGTTCGGTTGCTGTATTTAATGAGACCGTAAGGCAAGCATCAGAATGCACGCTGAAGCAGCTAAAATTTGGTCGTAACAGATCAAAGCAAACATGGTTTGACAGAGAATGCAAAAATACTAAATTTACCGTAAGGAGAGCACTTAGAACTATGAGAAAAGAAAGGAAAAAAGAAAACATTGACAAGTATGTAGAATTGAAAAGGGGATATATTTCCCTGCTCAA
>CM060319.1:37694989-37709989 GCA_030674155.1 Stramonita haemastoma | reverse complement strand
TCTGGAATTTCTTAGTTTCATTTCAATGTAAATCGTTTCTACGTGAAGTTGCTCTAAACATGTAACTCTTTTGAACTGAACTGATTGATGAACATAAACAACTATACCAGTTTCTTTATGGATAAGGGAGTATCTGCGGATAGTACTGTAGCCTGGTATTAAAATGTCATTGTCTGAAATATGAGAAGAATACATGGAAATTTCCCCCTGAATTTGACAATATAGAAGATATTTATGTCATTTTGTGTATTGCATGGTTGATGTTAAGATGACCAATTCGAAGACCATCTTTAGCTAACCAAAGATTGTTTTGATGATCCATAAACAATCTGAATTGCTTATATCATGCACATCGCATCACTTATTTCTACAATTATTTATCACAAGACCAAAGTACAATCGTTAAATAACACTCAATTATGATAGAAAAAATGTAACAAAAGGGGAAAATTTTTAAAAAGATTACGGAAACTGTATGAAAAATCACACAAAGTACAAAAATTTATACACAGAAAAAAAGTATGAACCCACTCTCAATGAAATGATAGTTCCCCAAATAACACAATGTTAAGTGGAATTCCACCAAAAAAAACTGCAAAATATTCTCTATAGCAAATGGATCAAAAATGCAAAATGATACTTTAAAGAAAAAAACACCAAAAAATGCCAAAGCCTTGTTTCCGTTATCTATCTTAGAACAAATATTTCTTCAGGTCAGTCATACAGCCATTGGAGCATCTGGAACTATAACATTCAAACACAATCATACATCATAAGTCAGACAAAAATTCTAAGCAAATAATAAACACATACAATATGCAGAATCCAATTTCTATGCATGCATGGGGTAAGGGTCTATAACTTGATTAGAGAGAGAGAGAGAGAGAGAGAGATAGAGAGAGAGAGAGAGAGAGAGACTTCAGACTTCAGACTTCAGACTTCAGATGATTTATTCATTTAAGGCCACAGCCCCATATGAAGGGGGGCAGAAAAAAAAAAAAGCAATACATATATTTATACCAAATACAAAACAGCAAGCAATACTTTCATATTCCACACAAGATAACCTAGGACATAAGTTTTTCTCTTAACTGAAAAGCCTTATATAAAAATAGAGCCAGATTTTGAACAGTTTTATCATGGACTGATGCCATCAGTAAACCTAACCGGAATAAACAAGGTCGGGCATAGAATTTCCCAGGAATGAATTTTACACGTAACTTAGTGAGAGCAGGACACTTCAAAACGAAATGGACTTCGTCTTCAACTGATTCTTTACATAGTGGGCATAACATATCGGTAGCAGATATTCTTCTATAGCGGAGAGCATGTGCAGAAATGTCCGATATGCCACATCGAAATCTAGTTAGAACTAATCTTAAATGTTTATTCATGTTTACTGAAAGGTATTTCTTTACTACATGTGTTGAACTATAAACCCTGTATATATCAAATCTGTCACTAGAGTTGATATGGTTTTCCCACTTTTGCCATCTACAATCTACCATTCTCTGACGAAGAGTTTTAATAAATGCATTTGTTTGTCCTACACCCTGGTATAGCCATGCATACCCAAGTCCCAGTTCAGATAAACATATTCGTATATTAGAAACCCAATTAACTTTACCCTTTGCATCTAAATCAAGCAACATGTTGTATGCTTTTCGTGGTAGCCTATTGTTATTCATCTTTAATAATTTATACCAGTACTGTATGCATCTAACTGCAGAATTAATGAAAATAGGGTATCTGTTTGTTTCTCCATATACTAAATCATTTGGTGTTTTCTTTCTAACCCCTAAAAACCTTTTCAGTCCAAACAAATGAACAGATTCACAGAGCTCAGCAGCTTTTACATCTAGGCCCCACAATTCAGAACCATACTGCATTATAGGCTGTACTTGCATATCAAATATCTTAACAAATAGTTGTAGAGAGTTATTGTTTAACACAAACAGTTTCTTCATAATCTGAAACAGGGCATTCTTTGCTTTACTAGATAGGTCCCTACAAGCAGCTGCAAAACTTAAACTAGTAGAAAATAGAATACCTAAATATTTGTAAGCATTTACAATAGGCATTGGAACATTGTCATAAAACCATTTTTCTCTTGCTGCTAGGTGACCTCCCTTTCTAAATACTACGATATTGCTCTTATTCAAGTTGACTTTCAGTTCCAATTCACTAGCTGCAATCTTTAAGTTATTGAGCTGAGTTTGCAAGCCAATCACTGTCTCAGAAAACAAAACAATATCATCAGCCAGTAATAAAATAAACAATTCAGTAGGATCAGTTGTGAATCTGGCGCCATGCCTTCCTTTTTCAATTAACTGTTCTGCTAGTTCATTTATAAACAGCGTGAACAGGACAGGACTACATACATCTCCTGTTTTACTCCTCTGCTACAATTTATATAATCAGTAAGCATATTGCCACATCTAACTCTAGTTTTAACTTTATTATACATACTTTTGACACATTTAAAGAGTTTTCCTTGAATTCCATGCTTTATCAAAATAGGCCACAACAAATTTCTGTTGATAGAATCAAAAGCTTTTTCAAAGTCGATAAAGGCCACATACAATTTTCGATTCAAAGAGAACTGTTTCTGTATTAATGCTAAAAGAGTAAACATGTGGTCAATGGTTGAGTATCCATGCTTAAATCCAGCCTGGTGTTCACCGGTAATATCATTTTGTGTTACATATTCTTGAAGCCTTCTGTTGATAATTGTACTAAATACTTTACTACTAATATCTGAAAGTGAAATTCCTCTGTAGTTATTTGTGTCATTACAGTTACCTTTTTTATAAAGAGGAAAAATCACAGATTCAGACCAGCCCTCAGGAAAAATACCTTTATCAAACAGAGTGTTGAGAAATTTTACAAAAAAATCAACTATTTGTTGGCAAGGAGCTTTTAAAAATTCCCCAATAATCCCATCTGGACCTGCAGCTTTGCGGTTTTTCAATTTTCGAAGTCCAAACAAGACTTCTTCTTGGGATATTGGATGGTCCATGAAGTCATGCTCTTGTTCAAGAAAATCGTAGTCATTGTTATTGCTCACTGAATCCTTATCTAATAACCCTTTGAAATGGTGAAACCATTCATCAACAGAAATATTATTCTTAGTGCCTTTCTTCTTAAAAGAAATCTTGTTCATGTGAGCCCAGAAATCTTGCTGGCTATTTATACTAGATACTAGTTTATCCAACATAGCTTTATTGAACATCTTTTTCTTTGTAATTAATGTATTTTTGTATTCCCTTCTAGCTCTAACATACAAATCTCTATCTTCTTTATTCTTTGAATGCCTGAATCTTCTTAACAAACTGCGAACTCTCCTTCTGCTCTCAAAACATACCTCATCGAACCAACCTTGCTGATGTCTATTTTGATCAATCCTAATTTTCTTCTTCATGCATAATGCACATTCTCTAATACAGTCATTAAATAGCTCTAAAGCATCGTTAGCATTCACATCAATCATGTCTATTGCAGAATTAAATCTATTTTGCATGTTTTCTTCATGTAACTTATCACAAAAATCTTGGCTATGCTCTTCAATCCAAACAAACTTCTCTATGATTTGTACAGCACTGAGATCCTGGCTTTTAACAACTTTCTCCGTTGAAAATACAATGTTAAATTCCAAAGGAAAGTGATCTGATTCTATACGATCAGCTACATGTAGTTCGCACAGGTCAGAAACAGACTCATACAGTTCATTTGACATGATGAAATAATCATTTACACTGCAACCACTGTCACTAACGTATGTGTAGCGACCTGTCTGGTCGCCATTACACAAACCATTTAGAATACTCAAATTCAAAGCAGTGCACATATTTAACAGACATTTACCATAAGAGTTAATTTGAAAATCCTGAGAACAACGGCTAGAACTTAATGTAAAACTCTTAGACTGATGTTGGGTGTCATGTACATAATGTGATGGAGATATGTCAGAAATTCGACTATTTAAATCACAACAAAGGAATAAATAAACATCATCAAATAACAACAACAAATCACACAAGCAGTCTTCAAGTAGCTCAATTCCATTATCATAATCGAAATGCGTGTAGAAAGGAGAACCTTCAGGTGGGACATAGACGCATACATACAAAATATCTTTTGTACAGTTCAATAATTGCTTATCAATCAGAAACGCACATATATTTTCATACTTTACTTCTAATTCACGAACATGAGAACATAACTCCTGTTTGAATAAACACAAAATACCACCTGATTTTCTCCCCTGTTTAGTCAGTTTAACAGCAGGTTTTACATACATCTTAAATCCGGAAAATAAATCAACATCAACAGCTTCTTCAAAAGTCTCTGTAAGACATATAAAATAAAATGAAAATACATATTTCACAAAATCATCAAAAATGTATTTCGAACGCAATCCATTGACATTCCATGACATAAAAGAAAACGTTCTACAGTTATCTACCGTAGGACAGACATCAAAAACAAAAGAATTGTCAGAAGGCAAAACATGCTCGAAAACTACACTTTCATTCGACCCCTCAAACTTTTGACATGAGGAGGGAGGAGGGAAAAAGCGTGCATGCGCGACTGAGCCATCATCCATACACACACCAGCCGGTGTGTGTACATCTGGCTCCTGCTGTGGCAGTTCACGTGCAATATGTGAAGTCAAACCCAAGGAGGCACCGTTACAGGTATGCACTTGCACATTTTTATGTGGCAGGTAAATTTTTGGTCCCCCATCAGAATTAACCCCACTATTCTCTCCCCCGACAAAAGGCCGGCCGCGTTCCTATTTCATTTCTTGGAGATTGTCATGGGGATCCAGGCCAAATTTCCTGCCATCAATATAGAGATGGTCGTGAACCATGCGGGCCTGTTTCCCCTCATCTCTGGCTTGCTTGAGGTGGGAGCCCAACTTACGTCGGATTTCCCTAACCCTCTGGGAGAAGTCTTCACCTATGAACGTGTTTGTTCCTTTCAGTTTGCGTTTTGCCTTCAGAATCTTCATCTTCTGTTTGTAAAAAGAACAACGGGCAACAATCGGTGAGTCTGGTCTGGAATTTATGCGGTGTACACGATCAAAATCGAATGTGTCTGTCAGCTCAAGCTTGTCTGTTATCACATCCCGAATCATTCCCTCACATTCTTCATTGGTTTCTTTCCCTGTAATAGTCACACCATGGAAAATTAGATTGTTTCTTCTAGACCTGTTTTCCAGATCATCAAACTTCTTTTCCAGTGTGTTGACTTTGTCACTCAGATCCTGATTTTGTTTTTCCAAAGTCTCATTCCTCTCACGCAGCTCCCGAACTTCATCCCCGATGCCATGCACCAGGTCATGCAGGGCGTTGTGGTCCCGTCGCAAGTGACTGAGGTCTTCAGTCACACCGTCCAGTTTCCTGTTCATCTCCTGCAGGGTAGACATGACGTCAGCTATGGATGGTTCCTTGCCAGGGCCAGAAGGATGAAGCGTGGGAAGCCTCGTCTGCCGTGTATTTCTGGAAGGTGTGGGGGCAGCAGACTGACTTGGGTTGGGTCCAGGGTTCGCCTCCACGTCTCCTCCACGCAGCAGCAGCTGGTTTTCTCCACGACGAAGGAACAAATTGTCCCCCAGAACAAATACACTAGGGACAAACCAAGGAGAACACCGGTAACGCGCGAGCGAACTTTTAAAATGGTTGCTCGCATTGCCATCTTAAACATGGCCCTCTTCCACATGAAATGGTGGAATACCGCCAAGAAGGATCCACAGGTCGCTCTAAAAGCTAGCTGCCCCGACGGCATAGTGTCTCATGCAGTAAGTCGCCAACGTAGACCTGGGAACACTGCGTCAGTCCTTAGTACTTGAGGAAATACTGAAGACGATGCAAAACACAACCTTCGCCTAGCTGCACGTGCAGTGCACCCCCGAGAGAGAGAGAGAGAGAGGGGAGAGAGAGAGAGAGAGAGAGAGAGAGAGAGAGAGAGAGAGAGAGAGAGAGAGAGAGAGAGAGAGAGAACTCGGAACTGTTTGAGAAAGTTGCTTTTTCCTTAGCTCAAAGGCAAATGCAATGTACTTGGAGAGCTCTATGATGTTTTCAGCACCAAATAGGTTAATGGCTATCTTTACAAGTGGAAAGTGAACATTTTGAATGTGAGGTAGATATTTATACCTTAATGAGTTATACATTGGACACTTGAATAAAAAGTGGTTTTCATTTTCAATCGAGTCAGGACAAAAATAATTTTTCTTATTTGCATCTTTACAGTATCGGTATCTGTGGCCGTTGATAGGGGATACACCACATCTAAACCTGGCAAGGGCACATTTATACATGCTAGTATATATAACATCCAAATATTTTTCTCTTTCTAGGCAACTCTTAAAACTGCTATACAATGAAAATCTGTCACTGACATTCAAGTGTTCATTCCATCTCTGGCAGAAGCAGTCACGAAGACGATTTCTAAACTCTTTTTTAAACCATGTTTTATGCCCACATCCAAACAACCACACATGCCCAAAACCATTCTGACACAACAACGACTTAATATGTGTGACCCACGTTACTTTCCCACGTTCGTGTAGATCAAGCAACATATTATAAGATTTCTTGGAGTACAGTGTATCAGCCTGCTTCAAGAGCCTGAACAAATAAGTGAGACACTTCACTGCAGATACAATAAACAGTGGATAACAACCAAGTTCGCCATAAAGCATGTCGTTTGGTGTCTGGGTAGGGACATCAAGAACTTTTTTGCATGCAAACAAGTGACTACGTTAATGTTTATACCCCCATATTTCTGATGAATATATCTGCATATCAAAAAGCTTAAAGAAAATTTGTGTTGAACTAGTGTCTAATCGTTTCATAGTTTTTAGTAAATCAAAAGTACCTTTCTTTGCTTTCAAAGCGAAACTGTCAATTGCATCTGTAAAACTTAACCGAGTTGAGAAAGTAAGGCCCAGGTATTTGTAGCTGTTCACAACTTCCAATTTATTTCCACCATACCACCAAGATTCTCTCTTTGCAACATTCTCTCCCTTTCCAAAAATAATTATTTTGCTCTTCTGTATATTCACTTTTAGCTTCAGCCGTTCAGCAGAAGCGTACAATAAGTTCAGTTGATTTTGTAAACCAGTAACAGTGGATGCAATCAGAGTAAGGTCATCTGCAAATAACAATATAAAGATTTCAGTATCAGTTGGTGACAACCGTAAGCCATGCTTACCTCCTGTAATTATGTCATTCGCCAATTCATTTACAAACAAAGAAAAAAGAATAGGAGACGCCAAACATCCCTGCCTAAGTCCCTGAAAACAGCTGAAATAACTAGTGAGATTACCATCGCATCTTATACATGCCTTTACTGATGCATACATGGATCTTAGAACATTTATCATACGCCCGCTAACTCCAGCACAAAACAAAACAGACCAGAAAATTGAATGATTTACTGTATCCAACGCCTTCTCAAAATCAATAAAGGCCACAAAGAGTTTAGTGCTTTTTGTAAAACATTTTTCGATCATTACATTAAGTGTGAAAATGTGGTCTACTGTTGAGCGTTTCTTACGGAAGCCAGCATGTGCATCTGTTATGACCGAATTATGCTCCGACCACGTTGTGAGCCTCTTGTTAATGATGTGCACGTATACTTTGCTCAGAACGCTTAATAAAGAGATAGCTCGATAATTGTTCGGATCTTCCTTGTCTCCTTTTTTAAATAAAGGTACGATTATTGCTTTCGTCCATTCTACGGGGAAAAGAGCATTAGAAAACAAAGTGTTGAAATATTTATGTAGAAAAGGCAGAATAGCATCCTCAGCCGATTTTAATATCTCTCCTAAAATTTCATCCGGTCCAGATGCTTTACCTGCTTTCAAGTTTTTCAGCGCTGCTTTAATTTCACCCTGACTTATCTCCCCATCAAGCATGTCATCGTAATCGTTGTTAACTGTCGGAATCTCCGAGTCATAGTCGGATTGCGTGCAGTCTGACTGCTGGGTAGTACCGTTAAGCACTTGTTTGAAGTGCTCAATCCATTCATTGTCCCTGATAGAATTAGACACATACGATCTAGGTTTATTTTTACGTACCTCTTCCCAGAATTCTCCCGGACAATGAAGCGAGTTCAAAAGAGCATCCAGGCGGTTTTTCTTGTACATGTTAAACAAATTTAACACGCAGCAATTGTCTGTACTGTTTTCTGATGGTTTGGTAGGCAGTTACGTCTTCAGTTGTTTTAGTTCTAAATTTGCGTAGTGGTTGTCTGGCTTTGGTTTTTAGAACATGACATTCATGGTCAAACCATGGTGATTTTTTGTAGACTTTTTTCCCAACAACATATACCTTTTTCATACAGTTGGCTGCTTCCAGTAAAGCCTTTGTAAAAATATCAAGCGAGGTATTAATGTTGTTTGCAATTTCGAGTGACGCAAGAGTTAATTTATGTACAAAATCGGTGGAGGAGATATTTTGTTTGAACAAGTCACACAAGCTTGCGTCCCATACAAACTTATCCCGTACATTAACGTCATTTTCTTTACTTTTGATCAGTGTATTGACAACAGACTCCGGACAGGATAAAGTTGTTTGCAATGGCATATGGTCAGAATCAACCCTGTCTTCTACTTTTAATAAAAAAAATAAAGAAGCAAGAGATTGTGAAGTAACAAAATAATCAATCACACTGTTCCCATGTGTAGAGATGTAAGTGTAAGCCCCATCTCTATCCCATTTGTGCAACCATTCAATATGTACAAGTCAAGACACACACACATTTCCAAAAACCTTTTCCCAAAATCGTTTATGGTCTTATCCAGAGAGGATCTGGACTCCACCAGGAGATCCTGGTCATGGAGGGGGTCATCAACATACAGCTGCCCGCTTTGAAAGTGGGGCTGACATACGCCAGTTCTGGAATTAAAATCACCGCATATTATGACGCCATAGTTGTTGACATTTCCACATAGATCACAAATACAACTTTCTAGTTCATCAATATGGCAACGAGTGTTGCGTTCATTATAAAATACAGAAAATGCAGGTGGGATATAGACAGAAACAAAAAGAATGTCCTTTTCCCACCCTAGTAAATCCTTTGCTATCTTTAGCACTACAATATTCTCTGTAGCCACACTGATCTGCTGTACAAACTGTTCCAGTCTCTTATGAACAAGGACAAGCACACCACCAGCTCGGCGGCTAAACTTTGATAATTTAGTTGCCGGGAATTGAAACTTAATGTAGTCTGGAAAATGATGTGTTAAATTAAAGGAGGAATCAATAAATGTTTCTACAAGGGTCGCAAAATCGAAATTTTCCACAAACTTTTTCCACCCCTCATCCCCCAGCAGTTTACTTAACCCACACACATTGTAGGACAGAAAGGACAGGTTCATACACCTGAAGGACTGACTATCCTGAGGCAGGCCACACCCCTATCTGGTGGTAGTGCCATGCACACTACTGGTGCCGGGCTGTGAGACGTCCATAGGAACTGATCTGTCAGCTCTATAGGGTATCTGTTTACCCCCCTGTCGTGTGTTGCGCTGTCTGTCCGAGGGTTGATTTGACTGCTGGCTGTTTGCAGGTTGATGTTGGCTTGATGGGGATGACTGCACAGCGTCGCTGTACAAATCAAACCCACGGGGCGTCACTGGCACTGTTTTCTTTGTCGGCTCCTTTCTGATGGTGTTGTCTGACAGGTCAAACGTGTAGATGGCGTCATCCGTCTTCAGCTTGTCAAAATTGAGGAAGGCCTTTTCCCCATCACTCTTCAAGGTCTTCTGAAGTGATACCAGTCCCTGTCTTTTGCGTCGAACTGCCTGTGAAAAGTCTTCCCGCATGGTGATGTTTGTCCCTTTCAGTTTGCTGCCGCAGCTCAGGACACGCTGCTTGTCTTTGAAAAACCAAAAGGCAACGATGATCGCCTTTCCCACCCGGTGTGCGCGGTCGATGACGACGTTGTCCTTGATCCCCATGGTGTTGTGGATGATGTCCCCCACCTTTCTCTCGCAGTCCTCCCAGGTTTCCCGTACTGCCGTAGGGATGCCCCAGAACAGCAGATTACACCTCCTGCTTCTGTTTTCAGCCATGTCCAACTTCTCCTCCAGGTCAGCAACTCGGGAATGAAGTTTTTCATTTTCTGTTTCAACCGCTTCACATTTGTTGAACAGTTCATCCACATCAGCTTGCAGTATGTCCTGCTGGTGGGAAACTTCATCAAGTCGGGAGCTGATTTTTTCATCAAGCCTCTGGAGCTGGTCTCCCAGAGAAGATTCAAGCCTGGTTTGCGATGTTTCCACCCGTGTCATGGTTGCTGTCAAAGACTGCAGTGTTTTTTGTAACTCTGCAAAATTGCAGTTTCCATGAGACAGAGTCTGGTTGAAATGATTTCCATTTTGCGCTCCTGTATTCTGTTTTGCACTATCACTGTGTACAGTGTCAGGGCCAGGGTTAGGTTCAACACAGCCGATCAACAGCAAGGTGAGTAGAGTGGCCAGTGTCAACTTTGCAGCAAAACTGTCAGCATGGAGGCCTTTGATTCGTTTTCTTGCGATTTCTGCTTTTCTGGACAAAAGTTTGCTCAAAATTGCGGAAAATTTGCCGACAGATGCTCGATAGGTATCGAGTGCACACGTCATGGTGTTTTTAAAGTCTAATTAACACTGGATAATTAACAATTTAATTAATATACAGAGAGCGATGTGAAAATGCGTCCGACCTGTTCAGTGAACATTTTTCACCCCCAGAGAGAGAGAGAGAGAGAGAGAGAGAGAGAGAGAGAGAGAGAGAGAGAGAGAGAGAGAGAGAGAGAGGAGAGAGAGAGAGAGAGCATAATTTGCAAATATTAACATTAATTTAAAAGAAATCCGACCATCTAGTCATGTAAATAATCATACTGATAATAACAAGAACGATTATGATGATAATTATGATAACACAAATAACAATAATGTGAATCATAAAAATGACTCTATTGAGGATGATGGTGTTGAAGATGATGATGACAATGATGCTGATGATGGTGATAATGATGATGATTATATGAACAACGACGACGACAAACGGCAAAAGTCACGCTGAGTGACAATGATAGTGGTGATACATCTTTGGAGAGAGAGATATCAAATCAGGAAAATCCATTAAATGATAAAACAAGCTGGTTTTAAATCTTGCAAAATTGGATTAATATTTTAGGAGCTCTGGAATATTATTCCATAGCCATCCTCCAGAATACATAAGGCTAGATTTATAAAGATGAATTGTTGTGAAAGGATCATTTATCTTGTGCAAATATCAATAACTATTATAAGTAAACATATTCCTAGAAGAATGTGGAGTCTTCCCATGGAGTACTTTATGCATGAGAATGCCTTTATTGTATAACAATTTGGCAGGAAGGGGAAGTATATTTGCTTGTTTGTAGTCAAAGTCTGTTAGAGTAGATGACTTATTGACACTTTTAATGGCTCCTGTTGTGAATGCTACATTTATACATTTGCTTAAAAGCTTTTCTCTCATGCTTGTGTACATGCAACATTGCAGTAGAAAGTAGGTTTCATTTTTAATTTTCGTTTTACAAAATGGACACAATCCATCTCGAATAGTGGTTGTTAAGTGTTTCAATAAACTCTTCCTTTTTTATCATCTTTCCAAACTATTTTATCTATTACACTATTTTCCTCTTTGTTAGTTTGTTCAGCAGTTTGTTTAGTCACATCAGTTTTCAAATCAATCCTCATAAAAAACAGGCTGTCAATAGTTACAATATCAACAAATGTATACCATTCTCAAGACATAATAAAATGGTCAACAGTGCTCCTGAGGATGAAATATATGTATACCTATCATCAAAGTTGGGTTGACACAGACCATCCAAATAAAAAAAGTCAAACATATTACATATCTCAAGCAGTTGATTGCCAAATAGATTCGTCTGTTTGTCTTGTGAGTTTCTAACAAAATTATTTGTGCCATACACTGTTTTTTGTGTGTTTTTTTTTTAATCCCCAATAAACTCATCATCAGGAAAGGACTTGTTCTCACATGCTGTTTTTGCATTCAATCACCAGTTAAGAGAGCATAAAAATCATCATTTGATTCCTGCAAGTCCAATATGCACTGCTCTAGTATTTCCATACCATAACCATTTTGGTTATATTTTTTAAAAAACCCACACACAATCATATGGAGGTATATAAGCACATATAAGAAGTCTATTTTTGATAGTTTGTAACAAATCTTTATGAATATTAAGCACAATTATATTATCATATTTCACATCAACCTCATTGACATAGCAGGCATACTTCTTTCTCACCATAACAATCACTCCACAATATCGGCCTTGATGTGACAACTTTTTGGCCTTGGATGTAAACACAACAAAATCACAAAATAATGGTGATTCAAAGTCAAAACTTACAGACGTTTCTGTTAAACATATAAAATCAAGTTAATAAAGTCATTGTTTTCCAACTTTTGTACAATATGTTGTTTATGTACACTATTTACAGATAGTTGTTGCTGCTTCTCTTTGGGTTCATCAATCAAGCCACAAAGTTGGCTTCTATTATCTGTATATGTAGATATTCTTCCTGTGGCCTGGCCAATGCCCTATTTCTTGGAGACAGAGGCTCCAGAAAGGCTTCCTTTTCTCATGTGAGGCCACTCCGCTCTCATGGGTATGTTCCCCCACTGAAACTCCTAAGAGAGTCCAGGATGCTGGACTGGCTCACTGATTCTGTGTGCATGCTTGGAGCTTCTTGTTTCTGAGAGGCAGCACACCTGGTTGGCCTTGGCTGCCTCCCTGTTCCTGATGTCTGGGCATTACACAGGCTTACAGGTCCTGCTTTTCCCTGCTCTGTTGACTCTGTCTCTCTGTGAGAGTCTGTTTTGTGACTGCTGTTGGTGCCTGGTTGTCTATGGACTGCCTTACCATCTTTACTTTTGTTGTTCGCAACCAGTGAATCCTCACTGTCACCCTGCTTTTCTGCACCCTTCACTCTATCACTGTGGTCTACAGTGTCAGTTGGTCTGTTAGTGATTGCATCAGTCTGTTCTTGTGACTCATTAACTTTTGTTGTGTCTTGGTCAGAGTCTGTATTGTTCAGTCTACGTTCATGATTTGTCAAAGCCATGTTGGTGAGAGGTTTCCCTGTCACAAGTCATCTTTACTTCAACCTCCTCATCTGTAGTTTTGTCATCAATTGTCTGTTCTTCACCCCTGAGTAAGGGAGAAAAACTGCTGTCTTTGTCCTCATTATCTTCCTCATTTTCATCACTTTTACACATGGCATTTTCCATCATGTCATCATGATTGCTGTAACCTTCCCCAGTAACTTAATGCACGGTGTGTATGTCAGTTTCTTGCCCATTCCTGCCTTGATCTTGATGACTAACTGCCACAGTTAGAGTTACGTTCCAGTCTATGAGTTGCTGTTGTTCCTTTGCAGCGCATGTCTTTAAAAAAACACAAACCTTTTATGGTCAGGAGCTGGGAAGTCATTTTCATCCTCACTGCATGATTGAAATGCTGGAACAGCAGGTGTCCTCTCAGAATCATCATTGTAATGTCTTTGTTGAATTCTGGCATGAACAGAGTCTCTGGGTTTGGTTGAATTTCTGTATTCTGCATTGTTTCTTGAGACACTGTTCCCATGTTTCTTTTGAAAGGCCCAGCCAGAGTAGGGTTGCCACTGATGTCTGTCATTTGGTGGTGGAGCTTGGAACTTGTCATCCTTTGGTTGAAGTGAAGATGATCTGGGCTGTAGGTCCAGCTGACTCCTGCGCTGCTTGTGTTTCCAGTTGTCTGTCTGCTGGACCAACCTCTGTCACGTCCTCTTTGTCCCCTGTGTTGGAGATGCGGCCAGTCTTTTGTTTCCTGAGTTGACCTTACTGTACGGTGTTGCTCTTCAGGTTCCCTGAACTGTAGTCTTCCATTATAAAAATATGCAATTTTGCCCTGACTGTGGTAGAAGCCAATCAGCTCCTTTTGCCGTGGGGTGAGGTCAGATGCAACACTAATACCCCTTTTTCTCAGGTCATCTCTCAGATATGAATCTCCCGGTACAGCCAGTTTGTCAGACAACCAACTGAACTGCACCAGGATTGGTCGAGGGTCACTTCCTTCCAGTCTGAAAGCTTTGACAATGTCATCTGGATGCCAGTAGGTTGCTGGATTATAGGAATTTAGGAGATCTACAACGGTTTGCGTTGTAGAAGCCCTGTCTTCATATCAATGTTTTTCAATATTGAAGAACACCATCTTGTTCAATCACTTGTTCATTTCTTTCAAGCTTGTCTAATCTGTCCAGTATTGTGCGCCTGTCTACCGTAATGTCTTTAATGTTCTCCCTGTTTTCTTTGACTACTCATTCATGTCCTTTGTAAGATGTGACATTCTTGTTGTCTAGCATCTGGAATTTTTCTTCAATGGTTGTTTTAATACTGGCAGTATGCTGTTGTAGCTCTTGCTGTAAGTGAGCAAATCGTCAGTCCATGAACTGAAGCATGTTTAACTGAGGAGACACAAAACTTTCTTGTGACATTTTAAGGTGTCTGTGCTTGTGTGTTGACAATAAACAAAGCCAATGTCAATGTCACAATATTGCACGTGATAAAACATGGTGTAGAGAGCAAAGGTTGTTGCCAGATCATAAGCAAAACAAACACACAGCAGCAATCCTGCCTGGATGTCCCTGCATGTAAAGTGTACTACTTTCAAACTATATGCACGTGTACCCTGCACCAGAATGATGAGTTATGATTTGTCTTTTCTTAATTGTTCATACTGTTTATGAAGGAATTTGACTATGTTAAATTACTAACCACCCATAGGTTATCATGTTGATCCTTTCAGTTCAAACAAAGAAGTCACCAAAAGTCCATATGTATGCCAAAAATCAGCACGCAATATAACTTGTAACCATGCAAATTTCACAAAAAAACTGGAGGGGAAACCAAGCACGTCCTTCCTGCTCCCGCACCCAAAGCCCTGCCCCAG
>CM060319.1:37672489-37692489 GCA_030674155.1 Stramonita haemastoma | reverse complement strand
TAACTCGGTTGTTCCCCATACTTCAGCAGCATATAGCAAGATAGGTTGTATTTTTGTATAAAAAATTTTGAAAAAAGTATTTGCTGTCATCTCTTTATATTTCCGAAAAATTGTATTTAGCTGAATTACAGCCTTTTTGCCTTTTGTTACTAGATGCCATTACCATTTTTTGCACTGATCATGGTAGTGAACTTGAATCCTAAATAACAATAATTGTTTACTACTTCTAACTTTTTACCATTGTAGAACCATTTCTCATGTTTACCAAGAAAGCCCCCCCCCCCCCCCCCTTTCGGAATACCATTACTTTTGTTTTATCTATGTTTACAGTTAACTTTATCTTATTACAGCAGGTTTTTTTTAAAATATCTAATTGGTTCTGGAAACCACCTGGTGTTGTTGATATCAAAGCCACGTCATCTGCAAATAACAAGATGAATAACTCCATAATATCTGGAAATAGTTGCACCCCATGTTTACCCTTTTCATTGATTTGTTCTGCTAGCTGGTTTACAAATATTGAAAACAGTGTAGGGCTAAGAACACAGCCTTGCTTTACCCCCAATGGGACAATCAAGCATTTCAGTTAATTCAAAATTTGCTCGAACACATGATTTCAATGACCTATACATAGCTTGTAGTGCCCCAAAGAATTTACCCTGTACACCTTGATTTTGAAGGCACTGCATGAGTTTGTTATGTTGAACAGAATCAAAAGCTTTTCTGAAATCTACAAAAGTAACATAAAGTTTTCTTCCTTTTTTGTTCATGTGGTTCTGAATAATCGCCTATAGTGTAAATATTTGGTCAACTGTTGAATATTTTCATCGAAACCCTGCTTGACATTCTGAAATTAAGTTATTGCTCTCTAACCAGGTATAACCGTGTATTAAGTATTGAAGTATAACATTTAGATAAAATACTTAAGAGAGACACTCCCCTGTAGTTATCAACATCATTTAGGTTTCCTTTTTTATGTAATGGTATGATTATAGCTTTTGACCATTCATGTGGGTAGATTCCTTGCTCAAAAATAACATGAAATAATTTTGAAAGAAATTTTACAACATTACTACCACCAGTTTTTAGTATTTCAGCTAAAATATCATCTGTCCCACTTGCTTTACCCTTTTTAAGTCTACCAATCGCCTGAACAATTTCTGCTTCTAATATTTCCTTTTTTATGTAATGGTATGATTATAGCTTTTGACCATTCATGTGGGTAGATTCCTCACTCAAAATAACATTAAATAATTTTGAAAGAAATTTTACAACATTACTACCACCAGTTTTTAGCATTTCAGCTAAAATATCATCTACCCTTTTAAGTCTACCAATCGCCTGAACAATTTCTGCTTCTAATATTTCTTTGTTCAGTGTGTTATATATTTCATCTGAAAATTCAAATTCAGTGCTATCATCCCTTTCAAATTCTTCAGTATTTGGAAAACAATTTTAAAATGTTTATACCACTTATCAGTACTGATATAATTTACTACCGTTCTCCTATTTGTACAACCCATTTTCGTCAGCTCATTCTAAAAGTGTGACGCATTGTTAATTTTATTTGTTAATGCTTCAGTCTTTTGCTTTCTATAAGTGTACCTTTTGGTTTTCAACAAATGCCTATAATGCTTCCTTGCTGTAGCATAAATTTGCCTATCTACTTCTTTTCGACTTGCTCTAAACTGTTTTTTTTTTTCTTACATTCATATTTTGCATTTTTACATTCAAAGTCAAGCATTTTTACATTCAAAGTCAAACCACTCTGATCGTTGTACTCTATGACTATGACATCTTTTGAGCATGCATTTGCTAGACTTTTTTAAGCAATCTACAAATATATCTAAAGCTCTGTCTACATCATCATCTAAGTTATTCATGGCCAATGTCAATCTGTTTTGAACATCTGTACTCTCCCAAGATTTCTTGAAATCATTTTCTTTTGCCTCATTCCACATAAGTTTCTCAAACACAGCATTGTCATTTACTTTCCTGTTATCAGAATTGACATCCCTGTTTCCAGCTTCTTTCACCTCCAGGACAATGGGTAGGTGATCAGATTCTACAAAGTTTTCAACCACTAAAGATAATATTTGAATTGAAGAAAAATGTTCAAGAGATAAGACAAAATAATCCACCATGCTTTCCTCTGCATATCCTACATATGTACAACTTTCATCAAAATCTGCTTCACTCAGCAAATTCAATATAAGACAATCATACATGTTACATAATTCAATAAGTTGGTCACCAAATCTATTAACAGTACCATCTTGTTGTTTCCTTAAGAACTGGTCATTATTAGAAACAGACATTTCTTCAAAATCAGTGCTATCCCCATTGAAGGAATAATTCCTTTGTGCTGTTCTTGCATTCAAATCCCCATTTACAATAATATCAAAATCACAATGTGAATCATATAGATGTGCTAAGCATTGCTCTAGGATCTCTAAACCAAAGTAATCTCCTTGACCATTCCAGAATGAAGAATCATATGGAGGAATATAACAGTACAAAAACATAATATTTTTATCAGTTGAAAAAAGGCATTTATCAATATTTAACACAACAAAGTTTTCTTGCTCCACATGCACACGTTCTACAAACCTAGTAAATGTTTTTTGCACTAAAACAATCACACCGCCTTGCTGGTATAATTTCTTTGCCTTCGAGGAAAATATTACATACTCATTAAATAGATTAGATTCAAATTCAAAACTAACAAATGTTTCAGTTAAACATACAAAATCATAGGAAGTAATAAAGTTAATGAAATAAACATTTTCTAATTTTGGAAGGACACCATTTACATTGTAATTCAAAAATTTAACAGAAACTATTTTTTACATTTTGTACAGAGATTGTTTCATTTGGGCATGAGAAGATAGGGACCTTATTTGATGAGAAATTGCTTTGAGATAAAGTGGCCAGGCAGAATTCCTATCTGCTGGTGCCTGAGGCACCCTTCTTTTTGTGCTGGGGCACAGACTGTTGTGGTTTGCTTTTGTCCCCTGTCTGATTGGCAGACTCAGCTTTTTTAAAGGACTCCACAATATTGCCTTGACTGCTGGATCTAGCTGCAGTTTTCTGGCATGTCTGCTTGTTTATAGTCCAGGCGAAATTCAGATAACTTTGTTCTGAGAGATATATTTAGTTTTTTTGGTGATTCTAAAGGATTTTGGGGTGCTGAATCCTAATCCGTTGGAGGCCAAGTCGTAAATGTTGGGCATCTTGAGTTATTGCATAATATCCAAGATGGCCACCAAGGAAACAGAATTTTAAAAGTAGAGGGTATTTGACATCTAATTTCAAATCAAATATTTTTTCATGCAAAATTATTAATCAGTTAACTGAAAGGGGTTCATATCATCACAATTGTACACTTTTTATAAAGAGATTACGTATTTTTGCATAATTTTACGTATTTTTTGTATTTTTTCAAGGTAGGTAAGAAATACTTCCCTGGATATACTTGGCATGCTATTGAATAAAATAAATAATGTAAAGTAAACAGAAACAAACAAACAGGCAATCTAAAACAAGCAAGCAAACAAATGATAAAGCTTATTCCAGTATTGAATGATTAATGGATGCATGTGTTGGAAAATATGGTTTTAAGAATCAAGTACATATGTTCAAATCCAATCAGCTGTCCACACAGGTCTAGTCCACATCATCATTTTCTGGGTCTCTGATGACGTCTGTCCTGGGGGTTTTGCACAGAAAAAATCTTTTGCAATTGCAGAATTCCCTACAGGTCAGTGCTAACTTGGTGCAGGTGAACTGCATTCAGTCTTGCAGGTGCAGCTGATGAGATTCAAGACCACGTCTGGTGCTGGTCATTGTCCCCTCAATCCATGCTGTGGAATGAGTGTGGACCCACACAGTTCCCAGCCACAGTTCAGAGGACTAATGCCTGGAGTTGTTGGGTGTCCTGCTGCTTCCTTTCCACAGGGCCAATGATAATGGGCTTGTAAGCAGTGTGCTTCAAAGTTGGTCTTGGTTTGTGGCAGACAATTCAATTTGTGAGCGATGTGTCGTTTCTCTTTAATCTTTGGTCTGAAGATGTCAGCACGCGTAGTTCCCAGGTGTGTTCTTTGCTCATGGAAACACAAACACAATCCAAGCATGGATTTAATTATGATGTCCTTCTTCTCTGCTGTCAGATTCCCAAGTCTCAGGAATGCATCAAATGACGAAAGCTTCTTCAGCACAGTTAGCTTGCCAACACCAGAAAAGGACACAGTGTAAGATCCAGTGAGTGCATGAGCACAGAAAAGGTGTGGCATGATGTTTGTGTGTCTTCTGATGACTTCATTTACTTTGATGATGGATTAGCCCAAACTGCATGACTCCATGGTCAGAAGGTCTTTAGGAAACCCATCAGTTCTGTAATGTGGGTTATTATTTTGGGTTATTGTATTATGGGTCCAAATTAAGACATCAGTGTCAACAGAAATCACGCATGGATTTGTGTCCATTTCTTGCTTCTTGAAGCACAGTCTGCGCCATCAACACATCATCCTCCTCATGGTGGATAGCTGTCTGCAGTGGACCAACACCTATGCATACTGGCTGCAGGTCTGGCCCAGTCGTGATCATCTGCTTTCCCTTCAATGGTTCCATGACACTCAGTTCATCTGCAATCATTTTGATGACTGGCTGCTTGTTGGCTGTTTCATTCAAGACCAATGTTTGCTTTAAAGAGATGTGCTCACACTGAGGGTGTACAACTGGCTGAATCCTTTCTGTCACCCAGCAGGACAACATGACTTGGAACTCACTTCAAGGTATGGGTCAAACACCACATGCAGAACTTGTGAAGTAGATTCAGCATAACGAAGAATGATAGCAACAGCTGCATTCACAAAATCCGACACTTTTGCAGGCTGGCCAGGCTACGACACCGTGTACAGTACAGCACAGGCATCCAGGATGACAACATCTGCAGGGTCCAGACGACGTGTTCTATGTGCAGCCAGCAGCTTGTTCTTCAATGCAGACTTAGCTGTTGTGTGCATAGCACCATTGACATCGAAAAATGGTGCTAACTCATGAGAAAAGAGAGTTTCTAGTAAGATATTGTCCTTCATTAAGGCCATGATTCCAAGACAACGCACAAAAATGAACTCAGTGTCTATGCATGAAAGTCCAGCCTGGTCTTTGTGGGCTCTCTTTGTTACAGAAGTCATTGTTCTGATGCATCTTATCCATTTTATGTGGAAACCAGTGGGCCGGTGGCTTTCAAAAATCAAATCTTCACATTGCTGGGATTTAATTTCAACAGCTTCATGAACGTTTAGCGAGGGCTCATCTACATCATTGCTTGATTAAGATAGATATTGATGATGTGCCATTTTCTGGGTGTTTACTGATGTCAAACACAACGCGTGTTGACAGGGCTTCTCTTATCTTCTCTCTGTCTGCAGCATCTTCTTTCAGGCAAGTATTGTGTTCTTCTTTTGGAGACTCAACAGCTGTGTGGGATTCTTTCCCTCTCTTCATCTCCTGAAGATCGTGCAGGATTGGCATCATTGTACTGTGAGAGTATGCCCAAATAACCAATGTGGACTCACTCAATGTGGATCCAATAATCCCAGATGGTCCATGGCAATAGTGGTCTGCTGTCTGCTCTGGAGTTGATACCTGAGTGGTTCTCCAAATCTGCCTGTCTGTGGGGCTTGTCATTTCTCCTGCTCATGTACTGATGTGGTGGACTTTCTTTTTGACCATTGACTTGGAAAGAAGTCAGCCACATCCTGTTGAGCGTTGTCAAAATGACGTCTCTCTGGGATACCTGTTAGCCTGGTAGCTATTTGAATACCAGGAGTTTTCATTCCTGTTGTACTCTTTCTGTCCTCCAGACTGTAGTTGAGGCCTGTTGTCTTCTCTATGACTGTACAATCAGACAAGCAGGGGGGTTCTAAATCAACAGATGAAGGTAACTTAACTGATGTTTTCGTGTTGGTGTCCTGCGTGTGTACTGTTGGTAGGTCTATACTCCATGCTATCTACACATGCTGCATTCCCCTGTTCTACACCACTGTCAGGCAAACTCGAGGCACTGAAGACAGTCACTTTCAGACACAACACTTGCCTGCTTTTCTTTATGCTTTCTGGAGTGCTCCAGGTCATGGCGAATTTGAGAAAAAGATTTCTTCCTGTAGTACTGTACTTGTGTGCTGGATTCACTGTTGGTCCACCATGCTGGTTGTCACCGCTGTGTCCACTGGTTTCAGTAGAAAGACAAAAACCATGCTGTCCCCCTCTCCTGCTACTTTCCAGCTGGAGACTGCATTGTCAGTCACCAGGGTGCCTAAGGTCCTCTCCACAGCCACTGGAAGTCCAGTAACTGGCATTTTTAGACTGAATTACAAGTTTACTGCTGCTCACAGAAAACGCACGCCCTGTCTGCTTTGCATCCCAGAGATAGATAGATAGATAGATAGATAGATAGATAGATAGATAGATAGATAGATAGAGAGAGAGAGAGAGAAGAGAGAGAGAGAGAGAGGAGAGAGAGAGAGAGAGAGAGAGAGAGAGAGAGAGAGAGAGAGAGAGAGAGAGAGGGGGGGGGGGTACTCTGAACTCTGAACTCTGAAATTTAATGTACTTCGCCCATGGTTGACTTAGGAGAGATTGACAATACCACAGCGTGGGCAAAAATCCAAAGAAAACAATACAACTAAGCTCAGTTTATATGCAAGGAATAATGAAGACAATGCACAAATACATTTTAAGACAAGTGAATCAAACAAAATTAACAAGTGTACCTTCCTTATGACTAAAAAATCATATACATATAGCTACTCAAAATCATATCAACGATAATAACCCTTGTCATCGTTTGTGACGTAACATTCTAATACAACAATTTTTTTCCTCTTATTGATTGCGTGAAAGATATATCTAGACAGACAGTAATTTTTGTCTCTGTTTTCGGCTTTAAGCAGATCGTGTAACGGTCTATCAACACAATCACTTAAAAATTTAATTCTTAAATCATTATACATGAAACACTCATAAAGGAAATGCTTTTCGTCTTCAACTTTAAGTTTACAAAATGGACATTCTTTCTTTTGATTTTGTTCACTATATCGATGTACATTGTTGTTCGGTGGCAAAACATTACATCTCACCTGTGACACAGCTACTCTAAAGCAGTATGTATTTAATTGTAGAATATATTCTTCTTTAGCAAATATTGTTTCGAAGCTCCTATAGCTGACGTACCTGTCTTGATCTCTAATTGTACTGTACCATTCCTGAATAAACATAAATACAGAGAGAAAGAGGGAGATTTAAAGAGAATTGGAAATATATATCAAGAGAGAAAGAGACAAAGAATGACAGACAGGGAGGCATAGATACAACGATATAGAGACAGATGGAGAGAGAATCTTCACCCTATTCACCCAGTTCGCAGTCTTGTAGTCCGTTTGGGGGAAGGGGGGTACCACTGAAGGTTTTGCATGAATGCGTTCAAATAACGCAGTGTTCGTGCCAGTATGCATATGTGATTTTGTGTTTCAGCATGTCTGAACACGTTAAGATATGTATGCGTGGGTATGTCCATGAGTTTTCCACAGGTACCATTCAATTATTGCGTGTAGCAGTACAATACATTATGTTCCAAGCGTGAATAATATCGTGAGATGACGTGTCTAGTTTGTTACATGCATCATGTGGAAGCTATGAAGTAGATTGATTAATCTTTAGGAAGGAGGTTGCATGCTTAAAGACTCCATGACAACGAGTTAGAGAAGATTTTCTCAGAAAAGCTCTAAGTAATTTCAAAGTTTTGAGTGGATTAACTTTTCCCCCTTTACATCTCAAAGCACCTTTTGTTTTCTCTGTTCGTATTTCTCTAACTGTGATTGTGTTTATGTCTGTGTTACTCTCTATGTCTTTACCATTTTTCTCTGTCTGGCTGTGTGTGTGTGTGTGTGTGTGTGTGTGTGTGTGTGTGTGTGTGTGTGTGTGTGTGTGTGTGTGTGTGTGTGTGTGTCTGTGTCTGTGTCTGTGTCTGTGTCTGCGCACGCACGCTCGCACGCGCGCGTGTGTGTGTGTCTGTGTGTGCGTGCATGTGTGCGTATGTGTTTTTGTGTGTCTCTCTGTCTCTATATCTGTCTCTCTTTTTGTCTCTCCTTGTCTCTGTAAAAATTTCTTTATCTATATATGATATATGCATCCTTTTTCTATAAAGTGTGTGTGTGTGCGTGCGAAGAAAAGGACTACAAAAACAGCAACACAAAACACTACAAAATTATCCACCTAGTGGCAAAACAGCAACACGATAACAGAAAACTACAGCAACAGCAACAAAACATAAACAAACAATAACACTAACATACGAAGTAAATTAAATTATCTGTAGATAAAGAACGAAGCGAAGGACAAGTGATGACAGTTCAATATTTTCTGGTTTTCGTGGCTGTCAGAAATAATATGCCATGTTGTGCATGAAAGGCCACTGCAGTACATACCCTACAATACCAAATGGATAATGAATGTTCCCCTTTAATTTTTTACCCGTGCTAGCACGTGAAGGTTGATGTGTGCTGGCATGCACACGAACAAAAGCACACACACAAATAATACACACACAAATACACACACACACACACACAACACACACACACACACACACACACCACACACACACACACACACACACACACACACACACACACACACACACACAAATAAGAACACAAACTCACATACATACAAACACACACACTCACACACATAACCGTACCTACAACACACACACACACACACACACACACACACACACACACACACACACACACACACACACACACACACACATAAGAAAACAAACTCACGTACATACAGACAAACACACACTCACACACATAACCACACACACACACACACACACACACACACACACACACACACACACACACACACACACACACACACACACACACACTTACACACACACACACACACACACACACACACACACACACACACACACACACACACACACACACAGTTCTCTTTTCAGAGCACCCAGCTGCACTGAATCTGTGGAAGTTCAATGGCCAGAGGCAATGTGGAAGGGTGACCTTTCCGCCTTTACAGATAATCACTGGCCGGGAATAGCGCCTGTGCGTGCGTGACGCTCCAGCAGAAGGAGTGCTGGCTTGGATGCTTTAGTTTCTGCAAGGTGTCCTTTGTCATCAATTGACCAATATACACATTGATCGATAGATCAATCAGTCGAGCTGTTCATTAGTTAAGGTACGCGCAGGCAAAATATTGTCTGCTGCTATAGATGATGTAAAGATTTTTACCCGTTTGTTCTATTTGTTTTGTTTGCTCTGGGATGTGCAAAGTTCAATGCGTTCATATCAAGTGGGAGAGAGAGAGTTTATTCTTTTCTTTTATATCGAGGGTAATAGAATAAGCACTTTTAATGATGTGATTTTTTTCATCCAGTCCCCGTGTGTATGTAGTTTTGTCAATTTTGTCATCTGTTCCCACCGGCACACAATGACCTACTCTTACGAAAAGCGCAACAGGATTGAGCGTGTGCACAATATATTCTGCGTGCGTCTCAGGTTACAGTCTCATCCGAAAGACTTTTGGGGAGAGTGGAGTC
Source organism: Stramonita haemastoma (assembly GCA_030674155.1). Lineage (NCBI taxonomy): Eukaryota > Metazoa > Mollusca > Gastropoda > Neogastropoda > Muricidae > Stramonita > Stramonita haemastoma. Next base: position 37,682,849 of record CM060319.1, on the reverse strand, counting down.
AGCACTGATGTTAACTCCAGGGGGAAAATCCCCTCCAACGGGAGTCGAACTAGGGTCGTCAAATTGCGAGCGCAATCTTCTGACCACTAGGCTATCCCTTCCCCCAGAGAGAGAGAGAGAGAGAGAGAGAGAGAGAGAGAGAGAGAGAGAGAGAGAGAGAGAGAGAGAGAGAGAGAGAGAGAGAGAGAGAGAGAGAGAGAGAGAGAGGGAGGGAGGGAGGTTAAAAGAAGGGCAAACATGGATCATTCAAACACTTTAATATGAAAAAAACTTGGACCTACTCTCTCAAGGGAACTCTATAAAGACCTAGAGGCCCTGGTTTGTAAACGCACAGGAGTCTGGATGTAGCAATAACACTACATACATAAACAGAGCATTACAAAGAGCCATTCGATATAGAGAGCTTTTGTACTTTACAAAATGTTAGATCAAATATGTAGCTGTCTGGATGACCACGTAGCAGTGGTGAAAGCCTTGCTTTATCAGAGCCAATGGAACACACACACACACACACACACACACACACACACACACACACACACACACACACACACACACACACACACACACACACACACACACACACATACACACACACACACACACACACTCATATATATATATGGTGTTTTGTGCATATTTAGAGCAATATTTATTAAAGCTAAGATGAGATATGTGCAGTGAATCACAGGAATGAAAGAAACTAGCTGATGTTTCCAAGAAACACGCCTCCATCATAGTCTTCACTTAATACAACTTCTCTCCCATTGTCTACAGACCAATTTATTGACCTTTCTCTTTACCTCCATCTATACCTCCTTCCCCGAGAACCACCTGTTCTTTTGTTTAATTTTGTGTGGGAAGACTGTGGAGTTGCACTCTGGGCTGTAGAGCGGAAAGCCTCGGTAGAATCAGAAATCAGAATAAGAAATTATTTATTGCCATAAAAGTCACATGGACTTATTGACACAACAAAATAAACTCAACATAATTCGTCAATACGACATATTATGTATACACTGGTTAGCCTGACTGAAATGATGTGCAGGCAAAAACATAAAACCACCACAAAGCAAAACCATTTTGCATTCTATCTTATTTCAATTGTTCTCTTTTTTCTGGGTAAGAAAATATGGAGAGCAAGCTGTTACCCATGCAATAGACCCCCCACCCTCACCCCCGCCATTTCCACATCGCTGGAATGATCAATTGGAAAGTCAATAGCCGATGCAAATGTTCGAGCGCCGTCACAGGAGCCACCAGAATGTTGCCATATACAGCCCCGAACCACCCTGGAGATTCCCTCCACAATTTTCCTCAGGGATGATGTCTAAACACGACACCTGTGTTGCGCTTGCATGCAGGTTATTTTGTCATCCGCTCTTACTGGCACACAACGGCCTGCTCTTCCAAAAGGCAGAACGGGTTTTTTACGTGTGCACAAGATGTTCTGCATGCGTTCGCATACGGAGCCTGGGTTTATAGTCTCAACCGAATGGTCTGAAACAAATTGGAAGGTCAACTTTCGCCGATGGTTAGCAATAGGGCAATTTCGCACATTGCATATCGGCAACACGAGTCAGCCGGTTTGGACAGCACACTCTCATCCATAAAAGAAAATACGAACTAATCAATAAAAACCAACCTGTTCAACGGCAGAGCAGTGCCTTGACAAGTATTGTGGGACTGTTATTGATGATAGGCCCCTATTCCCCTTTTTTGTTTGTTCTGTCCTGAGTTTGGTAAATGCTCAGTTTTAACAATCCCATCCACCTTCGTGGGGAATATAACGCATTCTTTTTTCATTGTTATTGTTTATAAGGGGATAGGCACTCGTGTGATTTTTAAATCTAGTCCCTGTGTGTACATGACCACTAGGCTATCCCCCGTCCCCCAGAGAGAGAGAGAGAGAGAGAGAGAGAGAGAGAGAGAGAGAGAGAGAGAGAGAGAGAGAGAGAGAGAGAGAGAGAGAGAGAGAGAGAGAGAGAGAGAGAGAGAGAGATTTGACAGATTTGATTTGATTTGATTTGATTTGATTTGATTTATTCTTTTATATCGAGGATAATGGGATAAGCACTCGTGTGCTTTTTTACATCCAGTCCCCGTGTGTATGCAGTTTATATATATCTATATATCTATATATATCTATATCTATATCTATATCTATATCTATATCTATATATATATATATATAAGAGAGAGAGAGAGAGAGAGAGAGAGAGAGAGAGAGAGAGAGAGAGAGACAGACAGACAGACAGACAGACAGACAGACAGACAGACAGACAGATTTATTCTTATATATAATGGAATAAGCACTCTTGTGCTTTCTTTCATCCAATCCCCGTGTCTATGCAGTTTTGTAAATGTCATCTGTACCTGCACACGATGGCCTACTCTTATGAAAAGCGGAACACGATTTAATGTGTGCGCAAGGTGTTCTGCGTGCTTTGCACACGGGGCCTCGGTTTAAAATCTCATCCAAAGGTTTTTTGGGGAGAGTGGAGTCAGCACTGATGTTAACTCCAGGAGAAAATTCTTCTCGACCGGACTCAACCTGGATCGTCAAATTGCCAGCGCAATGTTCTGACCACAAGGCTATCCGTCCCCCCAAAGAGAGAGAGAGAGAGAGAGAGAGAGAGAGAGAGAGAGAGAGAGAGAGAGAGAGAGAGAGAGAGAGAGAGAGAGAGAGAGAGAGAGAGAGAGAGAGAGAGAGAGAGAAGAGAGAGAGAGAGAGAGAGAGAGAGAGAGAGAGAGAGAGAGAGAGAGAGAACACTGAAAACTGAACACTGAAAACTAAACACTGAAATGATTTCATTTACATTGGCCATGGACCACAATACATTTCTTGGGCTTGGGATGGAACAAAAGGTTCATTCATATCATTGGCAAAGCAAATGCACAAAGGTATAGATGACTGGTCAAAGAAAAAAAAAGAAAAACAAAACAAAAGAAAACAAAAAAACCCATTAGTCTAAATCATGATTATGACCCTAGTATCAAGCATAACCAATCACAAAATATGATTTTCCCTAGGAAGAGAACTATGAACACTGGGATAATAAATGTACATTAGCCCTGGCCCACAATACACCTCTTGGGCTTGGGATGTCATAATTGGTTTATTCATATTATTGGCAAAGCACATGCACAAAAAGTATATGTTATGACTGAACAAAGTAGAAAAACCGAAACTATTATAATTCCTTGTCATGACCCCTATATCAAGCATAACCAACTCACAAAATGAAAATGATATCTAATGAAAATTTAGGAAATCATGCATATTAAGTGTAAATCAAATCGTAACAGTATTTGAAGTAGAAGTGTCTTCCCTTTTTTGATAGAATGAAAAATATATCTAGATAAACCGTGCTTGCACTCATCATTTGTTGCTTTGAGCAGATCTGGCAATGGCACGTTGACACACTTGCTTTTCTCTCAAGTGCAACATTCCATGGGAAAGTGGGCTTCATTTACATCTTTTGTTTTACAAAAAGGACACTTTTTTCTTGAGCATTCTCACTATATCTATATACATTATTATTAAGAGGTAAAACGTTACATCTTGCTTGTGTAATTGCTACTCGAAAGCAGTAAACATCAATAGAGTTTAAATATTCCTCTTTTTCAAAAATACTTTTAAATGATCTGTAACTGTCATACCTCTCTTTGTCTCTTATAGTCCCATCCCATTCTTGAATGAACAGATCTACTAATCTTTGTTTAAACATACCTATGAAAGCTTTTACATCCCCCACACTTTGTTGCATCCAAACAATGTTAAAACCGGTTTCACACAAAATTTCTCTTATTTTTGAAATCCAGCAATATTTCCCGTTTCTATCTAACTCTAACTGCATGCAATACGCATTATATGATATTCTGTTTTGATCTAAATGCAGTAGTTTTAACCAGTACCTAATGGCTCTTATACAGGAATTGATATAAAGTGGATATCTTCCTAAATCACCGTATACCATCTTATTTGGTGTTCTTACTGGTACTCCTTAAAATCTTTTGCATGCCATCAAATGAATTTTCTCGATGTGATCTAGTCTGTTTGTGCCCCATATTTCTGATGAATACAATAGAATTGGCTGAATCTTAGTATCAAAAATCTTCAAAAAAGTATGAACATTCATCTCTTTATATCAATGAAAAACTTTATTTAACTGAACCACTGTCTTTCTTCCCTTAGTGACTAAATGTTCTATACCCAATTTACAGCTAATCTTTGTAGTGAAATTAAACCCTAAGTAGCAATACTGACTCACGACTTCTAGCCTAATACCATTGTAATACCATTGTTCCTGTTTCGAAAGAAATCCCCCTTTCCTAAAGACCATCAATTTAGTTTTATTGATATTGACACTCAATTGTAAATCATTACAGCAGTCTTTTAAAATGTTTCATTGATGTTGCAAACCGAGAGAAACATTTTGAAACACTTTTATTAAGGGATAAGAATAAGCACACATAATGGCTTTTTTACATCCAGCCCTCAATCAAAGAAAATCATAACAATGAAAACAAATCCACTGCAAATTTATGAAAAAACAACAAACAAGGAGAGAAAAAAACATAAAAAATCGTTGTAACATCATAGAAACGCATGTCAAAAAGGAGATTTTGTATAAAAAAATTAAATAAATAAATAAATAAAGAGAGAGAGAGAGAGGAGAGAGAGAGAGAGAGAGAGAGAGAAGAGAGAGAGAGAGAGAGAGAGAAGGGAAGAGAGAGAGAGAGAGAGAGAGAGAGAGAGAGAGAGAGAGAGAGAGAGAAGGAAATGAGCACAGAAGAAAATAAAATGCAATGCCAGACAAGAGAAGATATTATGTGAATGTGCCTGTATATTCATTCATTAGGATCGAATGATACTTATTTTTAAAAGTATATAAACTAGTATTGACATTAACTGAAGATGAAACATCATTCCATAATAAACCACCAGAGTAAGTAAGGCTAGATTTGAACAGATCAATTCTGGGCAGTAGTAACATTATTTTGTGAAAATAGCGACACTCATTTATCTTAAACTTGTTTATCAATGAAGGTGGAGCAGAGCCAGACATAATTTTGAACATGAAAATTGCCTTATTGTATCTTAACTTCAATTTCAGAGGGAGAGATATCAAGCGAGATGTAATCATTACATGACAATGATGATGATTTTAGTAGAAGTACTTTAAGAGCACGTCTGTACATACTTGCCAATGGTTTTAAAGTGTTTTCACTCGCTGATCCCAAACTGTTGATACATAATTTATGTGTGGCTCAATAAAAGCATGATAAAACAGTTTACGAGAGTGTGAATTTAGGAAATGTTTTATCTTCATTAGCTGATAAATCTTTTTTGATATGATTTTACACACTATTCTTACATGTTCAGACTATGACAGATTGTTATCAATTACTAATCCTAGAACTTTATGAAAATCAACTTCTTGAACTACATTACCACTGATGTCAAATGAACTACGGATTTTAGAAAGGTTCTGCCGTTTTTTGTCTGGTAATTATAATCATATGTTTACTCTTATGAGGGTGGATGCTCATATGATTTGAATCAGACCATTTTATCAGTTGTTCTATATTAGTCTGTAAGGTAAAAATCACGTCATCTAATTTAGTGTGGCTAGTATGTAATGTTGTGTCATCTGCAAACATTTCACAGTTAGCTTTTAAAGAGAGGGGTAAATCATTAATATATATTGAAAATAGTATGGGTCTCAAGATGGAACCCTGAGAAACACCGAACAAAATGGGCAAAATATTCCTCAATTAAAACAAGTTTACGTTTGTCTAAAAATGATGACATGAGTTCTATTGTATTATCTGAAAGACAAGTTTCAGTTTTCTTAGAAGAAGCTTGTGATCAATCAAATCAAATGCTTTTGAAAAATCAACAAACAGGACACCAGTAATTAAATTGGTATTTATGTTGGTTAGCCATTTGTCAACTAAGTTCGTTAGTGCAGTGTGACATGAATGGTTCTTTCGAAATCCTGATTGATTGGGATGAAATAGGCCATGCTTATTAAAGTGGCTAAGAATGTGCTGTCTAATGTGATTTTCTAAAGGTTTAGATAAGTTAGATAATATAGAAATAGGTCGATAATTTGCAGGATTAGAGTGGCAAAACTTTGGCAACTTTGAAAGCTTTTGGAAAACGATTTTTTGCTATAAATAGATTGAATACATAGGTCAATGTTTCTGAGATAACTGGAGCTGCTATTTTTAAGATCTTACCATTGATACCATCTAGCCCACATGTGCCTGTTTGTTTTAAAGGGGTCAAAGCATTGTAAACTTCATTCACAGACATAAATGGAATATTAAGTTTTGATGAGATGTTTTTAGAAGCACAGAATTCATCTAGTACTTCAAGATTATTTAAGTGAGAGGTGTTAGTTTGGATAGTTGATTGAGCTATATTACAAAAAATGATCATTGAGTTTATCTGGCACTATGTCTAAAGGAAGTGAAGATTTAGGTCTATAATCCTTTTTAGTTAAGCGGTTTATGGCATTCCACATAGATTTATTATTAGACTTGTCAGAAACAAGCTTTTGAAAATACTCCTTTTTAGCCTGTCGTTTCAAATATGTGACAAGATTTCTTTGTTTAGTAAATTCATCCCTTGTTCCATTGATCAACAACAAATCTCGTAATTTTATTGCATCTTCAACATGTTTGGTCAACCATGGTCGTTTAGGGTCAGTTTTAACTTGTTTAGTTTTTAAAGGTGCATGTTTGTCATAAACATTCAAAAAGTTATGATACCAAATTTCAAATGCATTATCTGGATCCGTGAACTGGTAAACTAAAGGAAAATGTGAATTATTTAAATCCCCAAGGAAACTGTTTATGTCAAAATGTCTAAGATTTCTGTATTTAAGCCACTTATGGCTGTTCTTTGGAATACTAACTCCCTTTCTTTACCATGTAAAGCACACAGGGAAATGATCACTACATCCATAGGTTGGAGAACAAACCTCTAACATATTGTTTATTGCCATAGCATAAACATGGTCAATCAGGGTTTTCGAAGTAGCTGTGACTCTTGTAGGTTTGTCAATCAATTGGACCAGTTGGAAAGATTCATAAGTATGTGTCCAGGTTGACTGACGTTTTTGTAAATCAATATTAAAATCACCTGACAATATTGTCTCATCCGAATACATAGCTATGTCTTCCATTAATAAAGTAAAACTGTCTATCCAGTTTGCATGTTCAGCTGGGTTTCTGTAAATGAACCCCAAGAGTATAGGTTTTGCTTTTTTGAAATTAATCTGTATCCATAAGGATTCAACATTATGCAGATCTATAGGGTGTATCTGCTTGAAGTTTATTGTCTGGTGGATATAAACAAGAAGTCCTGTTTCTTTAGAATGTTCAGGATCTCTACGAATACAAGAATATCCTGGAAAAGAGATTTCTTCATCTGAAATATGAGCTGTAAGGCGTGTCTCTGCAAATCCAAAAATATGGAAAAATTTCCCAGAGTTGGATAAAATACTCGACACATCCAAATTTACCATACAAATGATTTATATTAAGGAGGGCTAGAGAGAGAGAGAGAGAGAGAGAGAGAGAGAGAGAGAGAGAGAGAGAGAGAGAGAGAGAGAGAGAGAGAGAGAGAGAGAGAGAGAGAGAAGAGAGAGAGAAGAGAGAGGAGAGAGAGATTCCGTTATCCTAGATATGAAAGAATACACACACACACACACACACACACACACACACACACACACACACACACAACACACACACACACACACACACACACACACACACACTGGAAACGCCTTTTGCATGTACGGTAATGATTTAACAGTAGATCATATACTAATATGCAGCAGCTTTAAAGGGCACACTCCCGTTTTGATGGTATATTCTCCATCAGCTATTTTTAACAGTCTGTCACTTATGTATGACTTTTTTTAGATGGCTGATGCATAGTTCAATTGGTTTGTTATTGTGATTGCTTTGGACTTTAAAGATTGTCTAATCCAGTATTTATTTTTTCTTGTTTCTAAGGATTGGTTTTTTGGGGAGCAGTATTTTTCCTGTAATCAGTAATTGAATTCCTGTTGTTGTTTACTTTGTTTGGTTTTGGCGTATGAGGGCTAGGAGAAGTTGCTGATTGTAGCTGATTTTTCGCAGTTGTTGGGTGTTCCCGGTTGTTTTTTTGTTTTTTGGTTTTTTTTTTTGGGGGGGGGGGGGGTTGGTGGGGGGGGAGGGTTTGGGGGGGGGGGGGGGGGGGGGGGGGGGGGGTTCTGAGAGAGTTTTTTTTATGTAAAATCCAGTAGCTGATTTTTGTTACATTTTTCGTTGGAATTACTGATTTTGTTAGAGATTGTTAGAACTGCATTTTCCGTTTTGTTTATTGTAGTTCAAAAGGTTAGTAACGAAAAGGTGTTTTTTTTCTTTTTTTTTTTTTTAATTACTTAGCAAGTTTTGACCCCCTGAAATTCTTTATCCTAACTACACCCCCTTCCCCTGATACCCAGACACCCCTCCCTCCCCTCCCGTCTAATATCATAACTTGTGAAAAGACTTAAATGAATTTGAAAACACACACACACACACACACACACACACACCACACACACACACACACACACACACACACACACACACACACAGAGCCTCTTGTGCAAAAAATCGCCCAAAAAAAACTTCAATCCAGCTTTTTTGATCAAAATCGGTAGTGCTTCAACGAACAAAAAACCAAACAAACTCTTTTGGTCAACTCATTAAGACCAACAAAAGCAAATGTACCTAAAGCTGGGGATGATGAAAGTTTACAGACATCTAGACCTGACAATTTGCCAGCACATGCATAAAAAAACGACATAATTACCTTACTCACTGCATTGTACTGTTTCAATAGGATTAGAAAGCCCCCACCCCCACCACCCCCGAAAAAAAAATTTCAAAGTACACCAAAAGAGAAACATATTTTATTTCGAGTAAGAGTGTGCAGAGAGATTTCAAGGGTTTTTTTTCCCCCTTAAAACCAAAGTTTGGACAAGATTGAATCTGGTTGCCTTAGCGCTCTTTCCTGCTTCATCTAGCTGCAGTACAGTTCCACTGCTTTATTTTCTCTATGTGTATTGTCTTGGCAACCATCACAATATATGGAGGTAGGCATCCGTCAGTATCGGAAGAGTATGAAGTTGCGCTCTAGGCTCTAGAGCTGAAAGCCTGGGTAAATAAGTATGAAGGGAAAGCTGTTACCGATCACTCTCCACGTCGCTGGAATGATACATTGGAAAGGGAATGTCAGACACGAATGGTTCCAGTGCTGTCGCGGGAGCCGCAAGAACGTTGCCATATAGGCCTACATCCCCGAACCGCCCTAGGGACTCTAAATCCCTGATTTTTTTTTGTCAGGGATGGCGTCTAAACACGACACATGTGCATGTTTGTTATTTTTATTTTTATTTGCCAACCACTCCTACTGGCACACAATAGCCTACTCTTCCGAAAGGCGTTCTAACGTGTGTACGAGATTTCTACGTACGTTTGCATACGTAACCTCAGTCAATGACTTTGACATGAAGTTCGATATTTTCGTAAAACTGGGAGGAAAGGACAAGGGTGGGAATGGAACCCAAAACCGTACAGTTTACTTGTTGGCAGGCGAACGTCTCATCCATCCTGCCATCTTGCTTCTGAATCATCACAGACAATGACAGAAATTCGGCAAAAATAAGATAATGGACACTACAGTTAGATTGCGTTTTTCCTGAAGGATGATGACTCAACAAATACTGTTTAGGCTGAGGACTCCTCTGTCAATTCAAACATTCAAGGAGAAAAGGATTCATTTCAGGGAGCATCACACACCCACAACACCATCACAGTCAAATATCGCCTTCTTTCCACCAAAAATACAAGAACAAACACGTAACCCTGCGGCCGCCCAACTGAGAAGTGCCACACAGGGTATATTCAGTTTTTGCTGTTGTTCTTCTGGCAGTTTTCAGCTCTCTCTGCACTCACTTTTCCCCATGAATTGGATGAAAACATATCCAAAGGCACTGTATAATTATGCAACAAGTATATTGCTGAGAGTCAAGTATGCTCTAATGTGTATGCATGATGTTAACGCTACTGCATACAAACTGCAACACAACATCTTTCTTCAAGCATAAAACTTTTTACATGAACTACTAGGAAAATGATGAGCTAAAAAAAGAAAGGAGAAAAAGAAGAGGTAAAAAGAAAAAGCAAAAGTTAGACAAATAAACACACACACACACACACACACACACACACACACACACACACACACACACACACACACACACATACACACACACAATCAGAGTCTATAAATGTGAAAGCTATTCTT
>CM060319.1:37654989-37667489 GCA_030674155.1 Stramonita haemastoma | reverse complement strand
TTTTGAAAATGGCAGCTCTGCCGATAGACCGTTCTTGCTCTGAGGCATCGATTTATCTTTGGATTTCTGACCAAGTAATAAACTTTAATGATTTTTCTTCTTTGCACCATCAGTATTTCTTGCCTATTCTTTCCCGCCTATCCTATAAGATTGATTGATGCTTGGTCAAGGGCAACAACTCTGCACGAAATCGCTTGCCTGTGTTCTCATTTACATGCTAAAACTGGGACATGAGAATGTCAGAATGCTTTTTGTCAGCTTCCCACAAGAAGCAGCATGCAAATAGAACAAAGATATCACATCATCGGGAATGAAGAACAGAAATAGGAGGAGGATAAGTAGAAGGAAAAGGAAGAGAGGAAGAGAGGTGGAGGAAGAGAAATGGAAAAGAAGAAGAATTGCGAGGAATTGCGAAGAAGAAGAATTATGAAGAATTGCGAAGAAGAAGAAGAATTGTGAAGAAGAATTGCGAAGAGGAAGAATTGCACAGAAGAAGAAAAAGAATAAGAAGAAGAAAAATAAGAAGAAAAAGAAAAAGAAGAAGAAGAAGGAGTAGAAAAAGAAGAAAAAGAATTGCGAAGAAAAAGAAGACAAAGGAGAATGCGAAGAAGAGGAATGCGAAGAAGAGGAATGCGAAGAAGAAGAATGCGAAGAAGAAGAATGCGAAAAAGAAGAATGCGAAGAAGAATGAGAAGAAACATGCGAAGAAGAATTGCGAAGAAGAAGAATTGCAAAGAAGAAGAATTGCGAAGAAGAAGAATTGCGAAGAAGAAGAATTGCGAAGAAGAAGAATTGCGAAGAAGAAGAATTGAGAAGAAGAAGAAGAAGAAGAAGAAGAAGAAGAAGAAGAAGAAGAAGAAGAAGAAGAAGAAGAAGATGAAGGAGGAGGAGGAGGAGGAGAAGGAGGAGAAGAAGAATTTCGAAGAAGAAGAAGAAGAGTTGCAAGAAGAAGAAGAAGACGATCATACGTGTAGCTAGTTTTCTTTCATAATCATAGTCATTCCCAAGCAAAACGCGAAGCGACCAGTTCTTAAAGATTGCTGAATGTAGCTGCAAATCGTTTGGGACTTATACATTTATTCATCCCATCAGCTATTGTACTTCAATGTGATCTGTTTCCTGATTAATCCAGCTACCCTGAGAGCAAAGAACTATTTGATCATCCACCATCTCTATAAAAGGAGTCATTGGAATGAAAGGAGATGATGATGCATAAAGGCTCTCTTTTATATATTTGTTCCTAAAAATAGATCGATAGAACGTCACAGCTAATCATTATGGAAAAAAGATCAACCAGTCAACATCGAGTGTGCCTGATTTGTACATTAAAGTTAGAGTGCATAAGGCTTTTCCCCTGAGATTTCATTGATGTTCACTTGCAAGAAATCGTCTGCAATACGAGAAAGAACTTTTTAAAAATCAAGTCTGAGGAAAAAAGTTGAAGATGAAGAGGAAGGAAAAGATGAAGAAAGGAATAAACTTCACTAAATACACCATTACCAGCAGCAGAGCAGAGGCGCCAGTAAACATGTCAAGTTATGTTTTGTATATATTCTTTTGGTTGGTTCTCGATTTAAAGAGGCAAGAGGAATGTACGGTATTGATAGAAAAGGTCAATAATCCAAAATGGTATTACAACTGCTGGAAACAGCACAACATTAAAACAACTCGATGTCTTCAAAAAGCTCAAACAGATCAATGAATCACACAGTCCATCATCTGAAAGTTGTTTGGGGTTATTTGGGTTTTTTTGTTTGTTTGTTTTTTCCCTTGGCTGGATTTCTGAGGTTCACAATGGTGGTATTTTTGTGTATTCAACCGTTTTTCCCATCATTAAGGTAGCTACATTCCGACGTTGATAATTATGTCTAAACATGACACTAATGTGAACACTTTAAAAACATTATCATCGTTACCTACAGGCATACAATGGCCTATTCTTCCGAAAGGCAGAGCGAGTATTTAACATGTGTGCAAGATGTTGTACGTAGTTTCATGCACAAAACCTCGGTTTATAGTTTCTTCCGACTTTAAGAGGAATAGAGTCAGTACGAAAAAAAAGCAACAGGAAAAAAAACACACCCTCAAATGGGGTGTCTCGGTAGTGCCTCCAGCCCGGGCCGTCAGATCGCAAGTTCAACCACAAGGTCAAAAATCATTTGAAGTGAATCGGTCACTGTTTCTACCGTTAGAAAATATAATGGTTGCAACTACAGGAACAAAATTAGACAAAAGAAACAGAAAAAATCCACCAGACCAAGATTCTTAAAAAAAATCTGTGGGATATTTGATCTCCATCATAATTATTTCATGCAATTATTTAACGAATCTATGCAACTAAAACATTGAGAATATAAGTTATAAACGTGTTGCCACAGAGCGTTTACTGTAATGTAAGTTCCTTATGAAAGGATCAGGGTCCGTACTTCAACTCCTTACCATATCCCAGATTCATCTGGAATTAATATTAGACAATGGACTTGTTATCTTTAATCAAAAACACCCTTCCTTTCCACAAGAACAGATAATGGATGGTACCACGCATAGTTGAGAATGCTGTCTGCAGCCACAGGTGGCGGTTGTTGTGACTGCTCTGAGTCTAACCCACATACACCTATAATGTGCTATCACGATAAACCTGCAGTGGGCCCTGGGCCTTGGGGAGGGTAGGGCTATCTTTTAACTGGTGCTGGCTGAGTTAAGATCTATCTTGTCTTGCCTTTCTTGATCGTTCTGTCTGTCGGTCTGTCTGTTTATATGAGCCCAGTCTGATTTTAATTCTTATTTTTTTCGAGGAAAATAGAATAAGCACTCGACATGTGTGTTTTTATTTTACATCTAGTACAGTGCAGTTTTGTCCGTTCCCACCGGTACACAATGGCCTACTCTTACGAAACGCGGAACGGATTTTAACTTGTGGGCAAGATGTTCTGCGTGCGTTCGCACACGGAACCTCGGTTTCTAGTCTCGTCCGAAGGACTTCCACGGGGGAATGGAGTCGGCACTGATGTTAATTCCAGAGGAAAAATCCTCTTGATCAGCAGATCACAAGCCCATCACTCTAACCATCAGGCTATGTGTGTGTGTGTGTGTGTGTGCGTGTGTGTGTGTGTGCGTGTGTGCGTGCGTGCGTGCGTGCGTGCGTGCATGCGTGCGTGCGTGCGGTCGTGCGTGTGTGTGTATGGTACCTTCTCTACTTGTACGTCTTACAAAGAGGCTGAAAGGATCAGAAAGTGGGCTTTTGATCCTAGTCACATTTCAAATTCCTTATTTCCTGACATCCTTTTAGGGATATGGAGTATTTTATATAATAGCAATAAACAAAATTATAACTGAACAACATTCATGCACCATATATCTGAATACTTGAACAATTACTATAGAAAAAAAACAAAAAGTGTCTGTTTACACATATCAAACTCACAAAGCTTACATGTTATTTCTGATAATATCAATCATTGTAACAACATTGAGCAGAGACTCCTTATTTGGTGAAGACAAGAATTGTTTGTATTTTAATTTTTACGAGCTCTGTTATGCACATGACAAATAAAATGTAATGAAATTCGTCACCAATATCACCACCACTATTGCATTTTGTACAGTATCATTTCTTTGAATTCCCTCAAAAAGTAGGATATTGATAGGCAAATTGTTATAATTTCGAACAGAAACATTCGATGGGTACTTTTCAACACAAAATTTTGTTTTAAACATTCTATAATTTGTATGAATCTCTTCTGTGTACCACTTATGCGTAACCATTGCTTCAACTTTGGTTTTGAACCAATTGTAACCACATTCAATATTTGCTTGATTCAATCAAATCCCACTCAGTCTAATATATTTTTGTTACTGGTGTGAAGAATACTAAACATGAAAACTTATTTGCATTTTGACCTGTACATAATCTGTACCAAAAGCGTAACATCCTTGCGAAAACTTTGTGAAAACAAAGACTTTTCTGACATCACCATAAACCATGAAGGTAGGAGTGGACCCTCGCAAATTTGATTTATAAAACTTAAGCTGCAATTTGGCTGCCATATTGGTTACATCATAGCCCCAAGCCTCATACCATATGTTCAAATCAGTACCACAATGTTTTCAACCAATTCAATCATAATATCAATAGGTAAAAGTAGGTTACTGCCCTTTCTCAAAAGGGCAAGCATTGCTTTAGAGGCTCGTTCTAGCAAGTCACGCTGTGCAACTTTTGTGTTTATTATTCTAATTTAAGGTTAATGCCTAAATAGTTATAATTATCAACTATTTCAATAGTTTGTTCATTTAACGTAAAAGTGGGTTTCTTTCTAACTTTTCCTTTTGAGAATATGACTACTTTACACTTCTTAGCATTTAACTTCAGTTTCCATAGTTTAAGCATCCATACCATCTAATCCTTTTTGCAAACTGGCAGGGATCTCTGATAATTTAACTGTGTCATCTTCGTAGATCTGCAAAAACATTTTGAAAAGGGAATCAGCTGTCAAACTATCCATTCCAGTTAACTCTGCTTCCTGATTTATGGTTGATAAACCTTCCATAGTGTTGTCTTATTCTGTGTAAAGATTATTCATAAGCAGCGAGAACAATGAATATAACATTTTTTTCCTTGACGAACGCCAGAATTGGACTGGAAAAACTCAAATTCATTTCAATACAAGATTTTGCTTCCTGATACATGTTTTACATAACTCTGAAAATCTTGCTGTTGATACCATGAGACTTAAGCTTTTCCCAAAGAAAAATCCTATCAATTTTGTCAATGGCTTTCTCGTAGTCTGAGAAAGCACAGTACAGCCACTTTTCCTTGGAGAACATGATATCAGCAATCCCGTTTAGTGTAAATAAATTATCCGAAGCAGAATCCTAAGGCCAGCTTGTTCTTCACCAAAAACATTGTTTTCTTCAAAATAATCAGATAATCGGTTGTTAAGAATACTAGTAAATAACTTTCCAAAGCAGCTAAGTAATGTTATACCCCGAAAAAAACTTGGATCGTCCGTGTTCCTTGTTTATGTAGATTGGTTTTATTATTCCCGTGGTCAAAACAGAGGGCACTACACCAGCTTTTAAGATAAAGTTAAAGAAAGACATATAAAATAGTAACATTTTTGTTGACGAAGATTTTAAGACAAGCCTTGTTATTCTTATCTTAAAGATCTGTTAATCTCATAAGCAGTAAATGGAGCATTCAGCAAAACATTTTCAGGGGAGGACCCAGGCACATCACTGTCTTCATTTCTGGTTCTAGTACTATTCTCACGATTCTATCAATCTCTCTCTCTCTCTCTCTCTCTCTCTCCTCTCTCTCTCTCTCTCTCTCTCTCTCTCTCTCTCTCTCTCTCTCTCTCTCTCTCTCTCTCTCTCTCTCTCCTCTCTATCTATCTATCTATCTATCTATCTATCTATCCCTTATAGTCTGGCAACCGTGGGGGGCACCCCTGCAGACTCGACAACCAGTTCCCTCCATTCCTCTCCCTGTTCTGCCTTTCTCAAAGTTTTGTTGAGTTCTAGGCCAGTCCATTCGCTGATGTTGTCCTCCTATCTCTTACTTGGTCTGCCTCTTTTTCTTCTTCCCTGGACAGTGCCCTGCAGTATTGTTTTTGCAAGTCCTGTTGATCTTGTGACATGCCCTACCATTTACGATTGATAAAAGATTTTTGTAGGGACCAATGGTTTGATGAATTCTGTTATGCACGTCTTTGTTGCTTATGTGGTCTCTGTGGGAGATGCCAAGGAGTCTCCGGAAGCGCCTGTATTTCTCTATCCAAATCTGCTGTCAGGGTCCACTATTCACAGGCATACAGGAATATGGATATGAGAAGGGAGCGCATTAGTGTGATGTTGGAATTAAGTGAGATATTTTTATCCTTCCAGATGATTTTCAGTTTTGACAGTGCTGTTATTGTCTGTGCAATCCTGTATACTACTACTGGCTTGGACCCCTTGTCTGATACTTGATACTGATACTCCCAAGTACTTGAGGCTTTGAACCTTTTCCAGCTTCTGATAATTGACCCTGATATCAGTGCTGATGCCCTTGGCGTTATTGGTCATCAGTTTGGTCTTCTCTGCACTGATTTTCATACCGTATGTTTTAGAGGCCTTGTTCAGATGTCCTGTTAGGCTGGCAAGCTCTTGTTCTAATCCTGCTGGTCCATCAATGTCATCTGCAAAGCAGAGGTTTGAGATCATTCTGCCAGCAATGCTGACTTATCCTTTACTCTGAAAAAGGTGAAGTCAGCAGGGGGCGACAACATTCCAGTTGAGTTGGTTCAAACAGGAAAGTAAGCCATGGTCAACACTCTACTAAAAATCTGCAACAAGGTCTGGCAGACAGGAAAATGGCCAACACCATGGACACATTCACTCACCAAGAAAGGAAATCTTAAGCAGTGCCAGAATTACCGCACAATCAGCCTCATATGCGACCCAAGCAAGGTCATGTTGAAGATTATAGTTATTGGAAGATTATAATTATTGAACAGACTGAGGCCACAAGCAGAGCCCATCATTTCTGAGGAACAAGCAGTTTTCAGAGTATGACGTAGAATACTCTGAGCGGTACCTTCAACACAAAAAAGACATCAACCATGCATTCATTGATTGTAAGAAGGCATTCAACAGGGTGTGGCATGCAGCTTTGTGGGCAACCACATCTCTCTTATAAGAATCATGGCTGATGCACAGGAACATGATATAGATATATGCCTGTGAATCGTGGACCCTAACTGCAGATTTGGATAAGCGAGTACGGGCAGTAGAGATGAAATGCTGCCGGAGATTCCTTAGCATCCCCTACAAAGACCAGGGCCCTTCGAAAATGTTCTATCAATCGTAAAGCAGCGTAAACTTAAATGGTATGAGCATGTCACGAGATCAGAAGGACTTGGAAAAATAATATGCAAGGCACTGTCCAAGGAGGAAGAAAAAGAGGTAGACCAAGGAAGAGATTGGAAAACATCAGCGAATGGACAAGCCTGGAATTAAAATATAAAAAAAAAACTTAGAAAGGCAAAACAGATAGATGAATGGAGAGAACTGGTTGTCAAGTCTTCAGGGGTGCCCCCACGGTCGCCAGACTACGGGATAGGTAGGTAGGTAGGTAGGTAGGTAGGTAGGTAGGTAGGTAGGTAGGTAGGTAGGTAGGTAGGTAGGTAGGTAGGTAGGTAGGTAGACATAGACCGACCGACTGACCGACCGACCGACCGGCCGACCGGCCGACCGACCGACCGACAGGTAGGTAGGTAGGTAGGTAGGTAGGTAGGTAGGTAGGTAGGTAGGTAGGTAGGTAGGTTAGGTAGGTAGGTAGGTAGGTAGGTAGGTAGACATAGACCGACCGACCGGCCGACCGACCGACCGACCGACCGACAGGTAGGTAGGTAGGTAGGTAGGTAGGTAGGTAGGTAGGTAGGTAGGTAGGTAGGTAGGTAGGTAGGTAGGTAGATGATAGATAGATAGATAGATAGATAGATAGATAGATAGATAGACAGACAGACAGACAGACAGACAGACAGACAGACAGACAGACAGACAGACAGACAGACACACACACACACACACACACACACACACACACACACACACACACACACACACACACACACAAACACAAACACACACAGACATCGACCGACCGACCGACCGACCGACCGACCGACCGACCGACCGACCGACCGACAGGCAGACAGACAGACAGGTAGGAAGATAGATAGATAGATAGATAGATAGATAGATAGATAGATAGATAGATAGATAGATAGATAGATAGATAGATAGATAGATAGATAGATAGACAGACAGACAGACAGACAGACAGACAGACAGAGACATCGACCGACCGACCGACCGACCGACCGACCGACCGACCGACCGACAGATAGATTGGATAGATGGAGAGAAGAGAGAGAGAGGAGGAGAGAGAGAGAGAGGAGAGAGAGAGAGAGAGAGAGAGGAGAGAGAGAGAGAGAGAGAGAGAGAGAGAGAGAGAGAGAGAGAGAGGAAGAGAGAGAGAGAGAGAACACTGAACACTGAACACTGAACACTGAACACTGAACCACTGAACACTGAAATTGTTTAATGTACATCGGCCTTAGGCCACAATACAAAAGAGTGGTGGGCATAGAGTGTGTGCATATGACATAGGTGTTATAAACATATTACCATCAACGTATATGTATAAGAAATATTGTATGAGTACTAATAAAGCAAGAAAGTTATATAAGCCATTTCTTAACCGTTAATTACGGAACAATTCACACGTATCGTAAACGACACTGTTGTAGATGTATTATTCATCAATACAAATATCAATTTCTAGAAAGTTATCCTATTTCTTCTATTGGTTGCATGAAAGATAAAACGTGATAAATTGTATCTATCAGTAGGTACAGTGGCTTTCAGTAGTACATAGAAAGGAAGTCCTTTGGAATCTTTAAGAAACTTAGTTCTTAAGTCTTCATAGATAGGGCAATTCAGTATAAAGTGTTCTTCATTTTCTATTTGATCTTTACAAACAGGGCATTGCTTAACTTCGTTTAAACTATTATACCGCTGTGTATTACTGTTCAATGGTAGAACATTAAATCGAACTTGCGTAACTGCAACTCGAAAACAATATGCATCCATTAGAGACCGTGAGAGAGAGAGAGAGAGAGAGAGAGAGAGAGAGAGGAGAGAGAGAGAGAGAGAGAGAGAGAGAGAGAGAGAGAGAGAGAGAGAAGAGAGAGAGAGAGAGAAGAGAGAGAGGAGAGATGATAAGAAGAAGATGCTAGAGGAGAGAGAGTAAGAGGAGAAATAGAAGAGAGAGAGAGAGAGAGAGAGAGAGAGAGAGAGAGAGAGAGAGAGAGAGAGAGAGAGAGAGAGAGAGAGAGAGAGAGAGAGAGAGAGAGAGAGAGAGAGAGAGAGAGAGAGAGAGAGAGAGAGAGAGCGAGCGAGAGAGAGACAATGACAATGGTTTATTTGCCATAAGCTTTACGTCCATTCACAAGGGGACAGAGGGATCGGGACTGGGCACAACATAAATTGGAAACAAAAATACACTGTCAATGACAGCCCAGATGAACAACATGGCATGGAAATCCACAACATGGGTTTGCAATAATTGAATAGTATCAGTAATAACTATACATGTGATACAAATTATCATCAGACTCTAGTCATTTGTTTGTGATTATACTTATATACGACAACATCATCTGTCATGACACAATTTCAGACTGTCATCGGTCATCATCAACATCATCATCATCATTGGAGCGACTATGACACATCTCTACAAGCAAATTCTTTTCTAATAGGTTTGAAAGTTGTCACTTGATCTAGCTTACTCAAAAGATTATCCATTCTATTGTTAAACAGGTCATTGATTTCTTTAAAGCTGTTCAAAATATCGCCATTCATGGTTTCTATGGCCTCACATGTCTGCCCCTCAATAAATTCACCCGAATATTTTGCCTCACTCTCCGCACATTCAGAACCAGACACACTCACTTCTTCCTCACCATCCTCTTTTTCTCTCTCACACATCTCCTCTGCCCTTACTTCTGCACTCATGTCATCACTATCACATTCCTTCCCTTCATTCCCAGCTTCACCACACAACCGATTACTTTCTATATTGTCAAAGTTGACTGTCACTGTCTGTCTGTCTGTGTCACGTTGTGTCAAGTCAATCTGCTGACTGTCAAAACAGCTACTTGAAGAAGGAGGGCACACATCAGTTGGAGCATCAATCTGTGCACGGTTTGCAGCATACAGGAGGCTGGGCGGGGTGGGTAAGAATAAACCGGAGGGAGACGGACCCTGTTTGTTTACTTTTTCATCACGTTTGCTCTGTGTGCTTCTGCACGATTTTTGTCGGGGCACACTTCCGA
This sequence comes from Stramonita haemastoma, assembly GCA_030674155.1. Lineage (NCBI taxonomy): Eukaryota > Metazoa > Mollusca > Gastropoda > Neogastropoda > Muricidae > Stramonita > Stramonita haemastoma. The sequence goes on along the minus strand of CM060319.1, from coordinate 37,657,608 downwards.
AAAAGATTTTTTGCGATATAACCTTTGACCTGGGGTGACACAGGAAAATGGTTGTCAGCTTTGCCTGTTAATCTTAGAATAATAACAGTCTGGTCACCTCTACCGTCCACTTTGAATGACGACAGTGTCTGTTCTTGTAGGGCGGCATTTAGCATACACTCCAGTCACTGGGAGTCCTGTGACTGGCATTTTGATGCACAAAAAGAGGAAAAAACACCACTTTACTCACAGCTCACACAGACGCGTCTTGCTGGCAGCCAAGCAAGGGGAGAGGAGAGGAGAGGAGAGGAGAGGAGAGAGAGAGGAGAGAGAGAGAGAGAGAGAGAGAGAGAGAGAGAGAGAGAGAGAGAGAGAGAGAGAGAGAGAGAGAGAGAGAGAGAGAGAGAGAGAGGGGAGAGAGAGAGAGACGGACGGACGGAGGGACGGACGGACGGACGGAGACTTAAGAGTTGATATAGGCAGGCCCTCTAGGGCTCAAGACCAGTTCTGTAGATGTATGGTGTAAATCTGGTATCTAGTCACTGGAATCTTCTAGCTGGCATCTGCTCGGGGGACGGATAGCCTAGTGGTCAGAACATTGCGCTCGCAATTTGACGACCCAGGTTCGAGTCTGGTCGAGGGGATTTTTCTCCTGTAGTTAACATCAGTGCTGACTCCACTCTCCCCAAAAGTCCGGATGAGACTTTAAACCGAGGCCCCGTGTGCGAACGCACGCACAACATCTTGCGCACACGGTTAAATCCTGTTCCGCTTTTCGCAAGAGTAGGCCATCGTGTGCCGGTGGGAACAGATGACATTTACAAAAATGCATACACGCGGGGACTGGATGTAAAAAAGCACAAGAGTGCTTATTCCATTATTCTCAATATAAAAGAATAAATCAATCAATAAATCAATCAATCAATCAATCGCAGCTATCACGGAACAGGTCATACTCCTAGCTTTCTCAATGACAAGTTTCCAATTTTTGTTGATTTGTTTTCTTAGTGTATTTGGTTTCTTTTTGGTGCTTGAGGTACAAGGAGGAATTACGTTGTTTGCTTTAAAAGATGCAAATCTCTCCCCCATACTGTTTTGCATGAAATTGAAAAATATTTAAAAAACAGTAGCATTCAGGTCATGTAGATGGAAAAGCATGGAGTAAAATGTCTCTGTTAAATTATGTTTGTTAGGATCAAGTTAACCCTACGCTAGGTTTTTGGAATGTGCGAGGGCTAAATGAGTCATCTGGGTGGTTCATTCACCTCTTTTACTAATAGCCCGTCCTACTACACAAGAACAGATTGTCATAATGCCTATTTTAAGTTAAATCCCTATCAGTTTCCAAGTTTTCTGTATCGGAGAAAGAATAAAAATCCTAGGTCCTCTTCAGGATAGCCCAATCGACTGCTGCAATGACAAACTGAAAGTCATCTTGAAGGACAAAAACATGAGCTCCAACATCAAAGAAATGCGTTCTCTGCTCATGTTCATGTTTTTGTATGCATTTGAAACGTGGACCATAACAGCAGACATTTAAAGAAGGATACAGGCAATTAGGTATTTCATTCTCTGTGTCTGCGCGTTGGTCTGATTCACTGAATATGCTCGTTTGCTATCATCACTTTGGACACTATCACCTGATCCCAGATTACAAAGAGTGTGTTCCTGATATTGCTATTCCTGTCGTTTCTTTTTAAAGACCACTGAAGGAAATTATTCGTGAGCAGTTTTCCAGATACAAGCTTTCAATCAGGCCATGGAGAATCTGAGCTCGTGGTTATCGTCACACTTCCACAATACGTGTCTGCCTGAACAGGTAACCAGATTAGTGAAATCCGATGTTTAACATTAGGTGATAAAAAGATGCGTGGTATCTCTTACAGAAATACACGGCAGAGCTTTTAGATATTTTCAAATTGGTAGATAATAGGATATAGATAGGTAAAATCAATAGCATTATAACTTAACTTACTTCTAATAAATATTTTTTTTATTTCTACAATGGCTAAATATTCATTTATGACGGCTAAAGTAAAAAACAAACAACCAAACAAACAAACAAAATACTTGTGTTGAGACTTCTTACAGGCCTGGCTAAAGTTGTTGAACAAACGGGGGATGTGGAAAGAATATCAGGTACATTAAGTGAAGGCAGTGCCCTTTGGAATGATTGTCTGAATACTTTCAAACACTTGAAGACAACTTTTTCCCATGGTTCACCATCAGATTTAAAGCTTCAAATCTTTATAGAAAATTAAGAAGCTCTGATAAAATTAATGCATCTCGTTTTGGTTAAAAAGTAGCTTTGATCTAGAAAGAAAGGAAATCTACAATTGTAGCAAATTATTTTCACATAAAAGAATATACAATATTTGGGTTCGGTAAACATGAATTTTACCCCTAGTATAGATTTAATTCTTTGGGTTTTTCTTTTTCCTTGTCTTGCTGTTGTTGCTTATTCTGGGAGTGGTGCTACAAGTGGAGGTGTTAGTGGGGGTGGTGGTGATGAAAATGGTTTGATGAAGGGACAAAAATTGTTTGCATTCACACATGTCATTCATTTTCTCTTTTTTACCATCATATTCACATGTGAATATTTATAAGTAAATCAAAATTATCTGTAAACACTTGTTTTCA
>CM060319.1:37642489-37652489 GCA_030674155.1 Stramonita haemastoma | reverse complement strand
GGGACAGGATAGCTCAGTGGTCAGAGTGCTGTCTTTCCCCAAGTCAAGTTAAGCAGCGTCGAGCGTGTTGCCAATTGGATGGGTGGCCGTTAGCAGGCCTTGGCTACAGTACAGATCACCCAGTTGTAAATGGTACCTACCCTCTTTAGGGTCAGGGAGATGGGCGCCTCCCTCAACATGCTGGCCCCTAGAGAAGCTGAGGTCTCGCTCCCCTACGACCACACAGATTATGGGACACCTTTCCCTTACCTTTTAAGGTGTAGATTAGCAAAATTAATTACATGCTTGGCAAATAGTATAATATAATATTTACATAATATTTACGCAGCACATGACTCAATATATATTATACTGTATCTTACAACAATATGAAGATAACACGTGTTCGTGTGTACGTTCATGCGCCCATGTGTCTGTATACGTATGTTTATATGCATATACATGCATACACACACGCACATGCTCGTTATCAGTATAATCTCGACTAAGAGACTAGACCAGACCTGATTTAAAATATATTAGCAGTAGTGTAGCAAAACATAAATTTACAAAGGAGCCAAACTCCAAGCCTCTCAGTTTTTAAATGATAGCAATATCCTCAGCCAACTAAAAGAAATGGATATCTTAAACCTAGTGTTTTCTTTTTTCAGATAATGTGTCCGTAAGGGAAGATGAAAGGGAGCAAGAAAGCTTGATCTTTGGAGCACAACGTTGTCCTCTCTGTCAAAACACCCCTGATGAAACATAATAGGACTTCTGCCCGCTTGAGCATACAGCTTTAAAGAGTATTCACCAGTCAGACGTGAAAGCCTATTTCAACTTTCTTCAGAGGTTTTTTAAAAAATAATGTTTACGCCCATACAGACAACGGAATTGTGTTGTCATCTCTTTATCTCTGTCTTGTAGCCTCTTTGTCTTTGTCTCTGTTTTTGTTTGAATCAGTCTCTCTGAGGCTGTCTCTATGGCTGTCTCTGTCTATATGTCTCTGTTTCTGCGGCTGTCTGTGTCTGTGTCTGTGTCTGTGTCTGTCTCTGTTTCTGTCTGTCTGTCTGTCTGTCTGTCTGTGTGCCTGTTTGTCTCTGTCTCTGTCTCTGTCTGTCTCTCACTCACACACATCGCTCTAGCAGTTCAAATCTATCTAGGAATTGCTGTGTTTGTAAAGGTCAAGTGAAGAATGAAAAACACTTCTTTTTAGTAAGATGCTCCATCTATTTTTCAAAGATTCAATAAGACTGCCCTTTTACACCTGTTACTAAAAGATGTAAATCCCACGGACATATATAATCTATCGCCTATCGTTTTTCATGCAATCAAAAGAAGTGAGATAGATTTGTAGCAACTGTTTCTCACATTGATGAATACCATATGTATGTAAAATACTGTGAGTAGTAAACTTGTAATCCAGTACTACCTGCCACATGTAGAGAGTAAACTCAACCAAAAATCCGACTTGAGATATGGGCTCTGCTCTGATCCAAAACACACCTATGAAGGCAACAAGCGGAATCTCCATACCAGATTGGTCGTCAGCCTGCTACCAAAGGACCATGTCTTCTGTTGCACATCAGGACAGAGGTAGTACTGGTGTACTGGTGTACAGCGCAGCAAAATCCGTGCCAGAAACTACATCACCATTGGCACTTGGAATGTACGAGCACTGAGTCACAGGAAAGTGGAAGAACTAACACATGAAATGGCCAGATACCAATGGCACATCCTAAGGTGGAAAAACATGAGAGAAACAACAACTCACGAAATCCAGAAGTCCTCCATGTCTCCATAAGTCCTCCATGTCTCCAGATAGCCACCCTACCATCTGATAAGTGGAAACAGCAGTCAGATCGCTGAAAAAGGGGAAGTCAGCAGGGGGTGACAGCATTCCAGCTGAGTTGATTCAAACTGGAGCCATGATCAACACTCTACCAAAATCCTGCAACAAGATCTGATCTGGCAGACAGGAAAATGGCAAACACCATGGACACAGTCATTTATCATCACCCCCTCCACCAAGAAAGGAAATCTTCCGCAGTGCCAGAATTACCATACAATCAAGCCTCATGTGCCACCCAAGCAACATGATGTTGAAGATTATATTGAACAGACTGAAGCCACAAGCAGAGACCATCCTTGCTGAGGAACAAGCAGGTTTCAGAGCAGGGCGCAGCACAACTGAACAGATATTCAACCTCAGAATACTCTGTGAGCAGTACCTTCAACACCAACAAGACATCTACCACGTATTTACTGATTGTAAGAAGGCATTTGACAGGGCATTTGACATGGCAATCATGAATTTGTATAGCATCAATGCAAATCTGATCAGAGTCATCAAAGAGCTGTGTACAACAAGGCCACCAGTGCAGTGTACTACAACAGCAACATTGGAGAGTGGTTTGGTTTCGAACAACAGTTGGAGTAAGGATGGGCTGTCTACTCTCACCCACCCACTCTTTTCAACATCTTCCTTGAGAGAATCATGGCTGATGTACTGGGACACCATAAAAGATCAATCAGCAATGAGTGGCAGAACAATCACAAATCTCGGCTTTGCAGATGACATTGACGGACTAGCAGGATCAGAACAAAAGCTTGCTAGCCTAACAGGACATCTGAACAAGGCCTCTAAAACACATGGCATGGAAATCGGGGCAAAGAAGACCAGAATGATGACCAATAATGCCAAGGGCATCAGCACTGATATCAGGGTCAATGACCAGAAGCTGGAAACGGTTCAAAGCTTCAAGTACTTGGGAGCTGTTGTATCAGACAAGGGGTCCAAGCCAGAGGTTACTATAATTTTATAGGACTGCACAGATAATAACAGCACTTAAAATTGAACATCATCTGGAAAAATAAAAAAATATCTTACTGAACTCCAAGATCAGACTCATGCACTCCTTTGTCATATCCGTGCTGATACCCTTGGCGTTATTGGTCATCATTGTGGTTTTCTTTACACCATCTGGACAAATAAAAATATTGTATCACTTAACTCCATCACACTAATGCGCTCCCTTCTCATACCAATATTCCTGTATGCCTGTGAATCCATGGACCCTGACTGCAGATTTGGAGAGGAATACAGGCGGTAGAGATGAGATGCTTCCAGAGACTCCTTGGCATCTCCTACAGAGACCACATTAGCAACAAAGACGTGCTTAACAGAATCCATCAAACCATTGGTCCCTACGAAAACTTATAACGTAAAGAAGCGTACACTCAAATGGTAGGGCATGTCACAAGATCAAAAGGGCTTACGAAAAACAATACAGCAAAACACTGTTCAATGAGCAAGAAAAAGAGGCAGACCAAGAGACTCCTTGGGAGGACAACATCAGCGGACAACATCAGCGAACATGGGAGGACAACATCTGCGAATGAACAGGCCTAGAACTAAAAAATTTGAGAAAGGCAGAACAGAGAGAGAAATTGAAGAAACTAGTTGTAAAGTCTTCAGGGGTACCCCCACGGTGGCCAGACAAAAGGATAGATAGATAGATAGATAGATAGATAGATAGATAGATAGATAGATAGATAGATAGAGACAGACAGACAGACAGACAGACAGACAGACAGACAGACAGACAGACAGACAGACATGAGAGACATAGATACATAGAGACATAAATGGACTTGTTTCATCCTGAACTATCCATGTTATGGCTGATGTAATATTCTTGTTTTCATAAACATTGAGACACTTTAACTTTCATCATAATAGTTAGTAGTAGCATGTTTACAAGTCTTGTCATTTACCATTCCATACGCCCAATTTGCTTTTGTAATGTGGCCTGGAGTCTGAAGTCTGAAGTCTGAAGTCTGAAATCATCTCTCTCTCTCTCTCTCTCTCTCTCTCTCTCTCTCTCTCTCTCTCTCTTCTCTCTCTCTCTCTGGGGGGTCGGTCACGAGAAGTGAAGCGGACAGGGCGTACATTTTCTGTGAGTAGCAGTTAAAACTAGAAATTCATACAAAAAATGTCAGTTACTGGACTTCCAGCAGCTGTGGAGAGGACCTTAGGCGCCCTGCTGACTGACAATGCAGTCTCCAGCTGGAAAGTGGCAGGGGAAGGGGACAGCGTGGTTTTGTCTTGCGACTGAAACCAGTGGACACAGCAGTGTCAACCAACATGGGGATCCAACAGTGAATCGCAGCTCACAAGCACAGTACTACAGGAAGAAATCGTTATCTCAAAGACGACGAGATGTGGAGCGTTTTCAAAAGCATAAACAGAAGCAGGCAAGTGTTGTATGTGAAAGTGACTGTGTCGTCAGTGCCTCGAGTCTGCCTGACAGTGGAGTAGAACAGGGGAATACAGCATGTGTAGATACAAATGGAATAGACCTACCAACAACACACACACAGGACATCAACACAAAAACATCAGTTAAGTTGCAATCATCAGTTGATTTAGAACCTCCCTGTATGTCTGATTGTAGTGACTGTGCCGATATGTGTGCTGATATGTGTGTTTTGCAGCCTGAGGAAATGTCAAACAGTTCATGGCTACTCTAACTGATAGATCCGTACAGAAAAGGTTAAGAGACAGACAAAGAAATACACACTTTAGAAAATCTGTGCTACATCATTCAGACAGTGAAAGTGAAGATATTGTGACGTGTGAGTCAGACGACATTGTGATCCAGTACGCATGCCAACCAGACACTGAGCCAGTATGTGTGTACTGGTTTGTCAAACAGCAAGAGAAAAACATGTTAAAAGAGGAACGTGTCAAACTTGCCAGTTTAGGAATGGGAAGCGAATCCACACGGAGACCCTATCGCATGCTTCAAGGGACTTAGTGACACTTAGAGAACTACTACAATGGTTTCTTGGCTAGCCTAGACCTAAGGGTGTGTGACAAAGGCTGGACCAAAGGCTCGAATACCGTAACATATCCGGACAGTAAAGAGTTTGGTGTCTGGATGTACATGCTGTGGTTTCCATGGCTTGGAGTAGCCTTGTGTGTCAGCTTAAAGCAATTATCGGTATTGAGCAACCCCTTCATGTATGGGCCAATGGCCTTTTTTCATGAATAAACCTTTCGAGTTCGAGTTCGAGTTCGAGTTCGAGTTCTCTCTCTCTCTCTCTCTCTCTCTCTCTCTCTCTCTCTCTCTCTCTCTCTCTCTCTGGCTGGCCGAGTCTATATATTAACAATTAGTTATCAAATTAACTTCACACGATAAAAGCATGAACTCATGAACGATATGAGGTAAAATGTAGGCTAACTATCCATGATAGATCAACTGAATGTGAACACTGGTTTGTTCGTCTGCCTTCATTTTATTATGGTTATGTGTCTGGGGAAAGGAGGATCAAAAGGACTCAATGAGGGGGTAGCACTTGTCCCTATTATTTGTGAGTACCATTTTTGAAAGATTGACCAGTCTGGGGCCGCTTTGTTGAAAGCGTGTTAGGTCACTGTCACTAGACCTACATTGTGATGACGGACAGTTGTTACCCGTCAAACAACACTTATTTGCTTTTGATGTGTTGGGACCCTTGATTGTAATCAGCGGACTTATTCTTCTATAAAAGTACAATTTTTTAAAGGATTAATTTGAGGTCGTATATCACTTCCGATCAACTCTTTACCAAAGTAAATATACTTTAGTATTTATTTTAATTATAATATTATTTTGAGGATAATGGAATAAGCACTCATGTGCCTTTTTACATCCAGTCCCCGTGTGCATGCACTTTTGTAAATGTTGTCATCCGTTCCCCACCGGCCTATTTTTACAGCATTAGAGAACACCAAGGGAGATATATATGTATAATCAATCGATACCATCTCTTCTATTGTCCAACAAAACCACAGCCTCTGTGTACGGCTATGATACTTTCCTTTACATTGCAAATATTTGCATACAAATACCAATTAAGAATGATAAAAATCCCATATATTTTTCAAGCATTCTCTTTATCGCCAAAATGCAAAAATAAACTCTACACAAGATTCATCAAATAAATGTTTACATAAATTTCTTATACATGTCTAGATATCATGTGCAAAAACATTTTGCACGCTGTGATACCGTTTGTGCTAACTAAAAACTGAGATTACTAATAGAAATCTTCGAAAAACCAAGCCAAAACCATAATATCCCACCCCAAAGCAATCAAGCAAAAACGAAGAATAAGAAAGCAAAGAACTAAATCAAAACAAACGATCAAACAACAATCTGAAGGAAAATTAACCACTGAAAACTTAAAAACATACATTAGAACCTGCATCTGTATCTAACTGCAGTGAATCTTCACCAAATTGTTAGGGACACACCCCACCTCCTCTTTCACCCTCCAAGGAAACAAAAAACACCTTTAACTACACGTCAAAAATTGATCTAATATCTTCTTTTAGCAATCCAATCCCTTGTCGACCAATAATGTAAACAGAAGTAATGTAATGAACTTTTTTTTGTTTACCATTCCCACAAATTTAATTCTGCAATCAATTTTGAATAAATGAAAATAAAACACAGCAAATGGCCTGTACGCTCTTTTTATTGGTCCGCTGGGCATTTGACACATTTGTCGCTGCATTACTTTGGACAAATGGCAAATGCTGCATTCTTTTCTTAACATGAATTTATGTCAGCTGCAAAGCAATAAATTACCTAAGCGGGTCAATAAAGGGGCAATAAAATAATGCCTTAGTAATATTTGATATAGTTTCAGAATAGACAAGGTTGAATTTTTAGATATATTGAGAGAGGGAGATAGAGGGCTAGAGAGAAAAAGTGTATGTATATATATATATATATATATATATATATATATATATATATATATATATATATATATATATATATATATATATATATATGTGTGTGTGTGTGTGTGTGTGTGTGTGTGTGTGTGTGTGTGTGTGTGTGTGTGTGTGTGTGTGTGTGTGTGTGCGCGCCCGCGCCCGCGCGCCTGAGAGAGAGACAGAGACTGATTGAGACAGAGAGGAACCATACTTGCGTGCTTGTGAACATGTACCCTATTTGTTTTGTATGCTCAAAGTCAAAACACTGAAACACAAAATCAGCCCGTGACGCATCGTTCCAGAAGTTTCTTACAGCTGTGTTGTAGCATGTATGAAATACCGATCCCATAGATGAGTAAAACAAAAAAACAAAACAAAATTATTATTCAACTTGGCCTAACTACTCTAAAAAGACGTAGGTAGCTGGTATTAATGACCAGAAAACTGCTGAAACAATAACAATTTTACCTTTCTTTTGATTATCTGTTATTTTGTTTAATGATATCGATAAAAACTCATAAGAATCCACACATTGTTTCATCCTCGTCTACAAAAACATTTCAGTGATACTATTCTCTTAATCTGACTCACAGGTTTATATAAGTTTGGTTCTGTCGCACTATGAGAACGACCACATACCGGAGTTGTCTTTTTTTTAACAATCCATTACATCACTTTCAGTCACAGAAGATTTATCTGCATGAAGTTTGGGCTGTTTCACCTGGAAAGATCACGTCGCCACAGGAGAAGTGCCACTTCTCCATTTGTTTCCCTATCGGAATGGCTTTTTTCTACAGAATTTTGCCAGGGACAAATCTACTGTTGCCATGGGTTTTTTAATGTGTGCTAAATAAGTTTGTAGAACACACGGGGCCTCGGTTATAGTCTCATCTGAAAGACTAACAGCCAGACCAGAACTTATGGTCTAATGAATAAGGGGAAAGTTTTGGGCCAAAACAGGGATCAAACAATCGCACACTTCCCAACCGGGACTTTTCGCTTTCTAGGTAGGCGCGTTATCTCTAAACTACCAATCTACAGGTCTAGGGTGTGGTAACAATTACTTCAGAAATAAAGTTTACCTAATTAACATCTTGTATACAGAATAAATGCAAATCGAAAACAAAAGCAATAACTAGGAAAAAATTGTCTTAGAGAAAAATTGGGGAAAGGGATAGGAGAGAGAGAGAGAGAGAGAGAGAGAGAGAGAGGAAGAGAGAGAAGAGAGAGAGAGAGAGAGAGAGAGAGAGAGAGAGGAGAGAGAGAGAGAGAGAGAGAATGAATGAATGAATGAATGAATGAATGATCTTTGTTTTTCAAGGGTTACAGAGTAAGCATTACATACTCTTTTTCATCCAGCCCTTGCCCTGATCAAAGAATAAAGCTAAGAAACCCCTCCCTACCCCTACATACCAACATCAATATACCAATATTATTCAATATTATTTAACAACAGCATGTCAAACAATATTTTAAAAGAAGAAAACAGGATGTATTCAAGAAAACAGGCCATCCTAACTGGATACACTGATAATTGTTTAAACAAACGTGTGTGGTGTGTGTGTGTGTGTGTGTGCGTGCGTGCGTGCGTGCGTGCGTGCGTGCGTGCGTGCGTGGTGTGTGTGTGTGTGTGTGTGTGGTGCGTGCGTGTGTGCGTGCGTGCATGTGTGCGTGTGTGTGTGAGTGTGAGTGTGTGTGTGTGTGTGTGTGTGTGTGTGTGTGTATGTGTGTGCGTGTGTGTGCCTGTGTGTGTAAGCTGTAAAACAAGCAAAGTAGGCATAAAAGGGGAAAAAACACATGAAAAGACATCATAAAAACCCTTTAAACACAAAAGCTACATAAAAATACATCTCTACATCCAAATGGTAAGAATACAATTTCAATCCAACATAAGAACCAAACACTCCTCTCCATAATAAGTCTAGGATAGCACATGTGAAGGTGTTGATAAGGAAAGGAAAGGGAAATGAAAGAAAGAAGAACTCGAACTCAAACTCGAAAGGTTTATTCATGAAAAAAGGCCATTGGCCCATACATGAAGGGGGTTGCCCAATAACGGTAAAGTAATTGCTTTAAGCTGACGCAGGAGGCCACTCCATGCCATGGAAACCACAGCATTGATGTACATCCAATGATGAAACACTTTACTGTCCGGATATGTTACGGCATTCCAAGCCTTTCTTTCCTCGAGTCTTTGTCACACACCCTTAGGTTTAGGCTAGGTTGTCACACACCCTTAGGTTTAGACATTGTAGTAGTTCTCTAAGTGTCGCTAAGTCCCTTGAAGCGCGGGACAGGGTCTCCGTGTGTAGTGTGTTCTGGATTGCTTCCCATTCCACAAACTGGCGAGTTTGACAGTTCCTCTTTTAACATGTTTTTCTCTTGCTGTTTAACAAACCAGTACACACATACTGGTTGGCATGCGTACTGGATCACATTGTCGTCTGACTCACACCTCACAATATCTTCACTATCTGAATGATATAGCACAGATTTTCTAAAGTGTGTATCTCTTAGCCTTTTCTGTATGGATCTATCAGTTAAAGTAGCCATGTACTGTTTGACATTTCCTGTGTCAAGTGCACAAACAATATTATCATCCTTCACCTCAGGCTGCAAAACACACCAGCACACATAGCAGCACAGTCACTACAATCAGACATACAGGGAGGTTCTAAATGTTTTTGTGTTGGTGTCCTGTGTGTGTGTTGTTGGTAGGTCTAGTCAATGTGTATCTACACATGCTGTATTCCCCTGTTCTACACCACTGTCGGGCAGACTCCAGGCACTGAAGACACAGTCACTCTCATACACAACACTTGCCTGCTTCTGTTTATGCTTTCTAGAGTGCTCCTCGTCTGGTCTTCGTTGAGATAACAATTTCTTCCTGTAGTACTGTGCTTGCATGCTGCAATTCACTGTTGGATCCGCCATGTTGGTTGACACTGTTGTGTCCACTGGTTTCAGTCACAAAAACCACGCTGTCCCCTTCCCCTGCCACTTTCCAGCTGGAGACTGCATTGTCAGTCAGCAGGGCGCCTAATGTCCTCTCCACAGCCGCTGGAAGTCCAGTAAATGGCATTTTTGAATGAATTTCTAGTTTTACTGCTGCTCACAGAAAATGTAGGCCCTGTCTGCTTCACTTCTGGTGACCAACCCCTGAAGGAAAGAGAGAGAGAGAGAGAGAGAGAGAGAGAGAGAGAGAGAGAGAGAGAGAGAGAGAGAGAGAGAGAGAGAGAGAGAGAGAGA
>CM060319.1:37634689-37642389 GCA_030674155.1 Stramonita haemastoma | reverse complement strand
CAACCACGCTCGACGCTGCTTAACCTTAGCTAGGGAAAAGTGAGCGCTCTGACCACTGAGCTATATCCCGTTCCCATCACCAAATTAGCAGCAGGAAAACACAAAGAGCACACAGCTAGACTGACAGTCAACATTTGCTATGAGGCAACAGACCGGATTGCGAGCCACCTAGAATGGTGAACACTAAAAGGCTGCCTTTACATAATAATTGTACAACGTCTGCTTTGTCTGCGGAAGTGGCTTTGAAATTCAAAGTGCATAGATCTATATTTCATTCATTTATCCATATATCTTAGCATCTGATAAAATAAGCAGTCCTCTAGTATTTTACATCCAGTCTCCGTGTACATGCTATTTTGTACAATGCGAGGTGTGTGTGTGTGTGCGTGTAGTGTGTGTGTGTGTGTGTGTGTGTGTGTGTGTGTGTGTGTGTGTGTGTGTGTTCATAACTGTGATTAATGTATGCTTCCACTCACTTAATTATTGTATGCACATCTGTTAAGCAGAGCAAACTGGTTTTGAAATCAAATCAGAAGTGGAAGATGCAAACTGGTTTTGAAATCGATTCAGAAATCAGAAGTGGAAGATGTATGTATGTGTGTGTGTGTGTGTGTGTGTGTGTGTGTGTGTGTGTGTGTGTGTGTGTGTGTGTGTGTGTGTGTGTGTGTGTGTGTGTGTGTGTGTGTGTGTGCGCACAAACCACGAAAAATAGCAAACAATAACTGATTCCATTTACTAATATGCATGCCTGATCAGTAGAGCAAATTAGCTTTAAAATCCGAAATGTGTGTGTGTGTGTGGTCACAAACCAGGCAAATTGGCAAACACAAAATGGTTCCAATTACAAATATGCATGTCTAATTAGCACAACTAATCGGTTTCAAAAACCAGAAACTTAAGCAGTGTGTGTTGTGTGTGTGTGTGTGTGGGGTGCGCGCGCGCGCGCGCGTTTGTGTGTGTGTGTCTGTGTGTCTGTGTGCGTGCGTGCGTGCGATTTCTTCTTTAAAGTAACTTAGTGTGGGAGGTGTGGAGTAGGAACGGGGTGTAGAAGATTAAGGGATGGACTAAGCCATTAGTTGTTACAGTCCGCACCTGTGTGATAGATAGAGTCTTTGCTATAAGAAGTAAATCAAACCACCTGTGTCTGCTTTTTTTGCGGGGAAATGTAAGGTGCTGAGTGGAGTTTGGGCTGCTATGTCAGCACAATTTAAAGGTCCTAGCGTTAATTTAGGGTTTACATTCGGTGTACCTCATGGACCGACACTTTTTATAACTTAGAGGTGTCTATTATATTCGCAAGAATAACTTGATTTTTTTTTGGCTTACCAACAGTTCCAGTGAACGATAAACACAGACATAGGAAAAACACAATGCCTATGTAATAAATTGTTGAAATAAACAATAATAACGTATACATATTCTAGTCAATAATTTTTTTTCTCTTTTATGTTGGCAATCCATTTTCTTAAATGATGACAAGAAGTTATAGAATGACTGCCTAGCCAAGTAGCCAGCCTAAGTCTTACTTTAATGGTGTCAGAGCGTCAAAAAAAAATCTCTCAATTATTCGGATGGCGTCAGTGTAATGGAAGGTTGTGAGTCTGGTAGTGTTCGCTGGCGATGTGACACTTGAAGTTGGTCTGTTTGTGGTGTATGAAAGTTGGAGTCAATCCCAAAAGTGCGATGTCAAACTTCTTCGGGGTTTCATTTCTGGTGGGTGTTTTTCCTTTCTTGCCTAAAACTTCGAGGGTCACCAACTGTGAGGTTTTTGCATATGCGACCGTTTTTGCCCATCGTTGAGGTACCAGCATTTCGATTGAGGGATACCTCTCAATCAATTCGCAATTATGTGAAAAGTTGTTAGATTATATATTTCTGTGGTTAAAAGTCTTAGTTAATCAAATAATGCTCTTGAACAAAAGAAGTTTTTAAAAAAAATCATCGGAAAATGTCAGAAGACAGTTGTTGTAAGAGCCAACCACAGCAGTAAGGCCTCTTCCCAAATCGCAGTCTCTTCTTGCAATAACGATGACAAGACCGAGCTCCACCCCCACCCCCACCCTCACCCTCACCCTCACCCACCCACCGACCCAACCTTCTCCGCTCCACCACACTGCAATCTCCCCTCCTCACTCTTCCTCTCCTCCCACCTCCACCCACTCCCTCCTTCCTCACCGAATCCTCTCTATCCCCATTTCCATCAGTTGTGGGGTGCGGTGTGGTGTGGTGTGGTGTGGGTTCGATAAGATCGATGAGGATGTGGAGTGCCCGAGCTGTTGGAATCTGGGGACAGTGCAGCAGGACAGAGTGGTGGCGGGGGTGTGGAATGCAAGGGACATTCTTCCTGCAAACCTCTCCCCCCTAGGCATACTTAGAATAGCACCGTTCCGCCTCTCTGTCTCTGTAACCTTCTGCTGTGTTTGGACACAACTGTGCCACATGGGTTTTTTTTTGTTTTTCGGTATGCGTGTCTCAATCGTTTATCAATTTGCGTGTCGTTGGTTAAGGATAGCAGACTCTTTCTGTTATTGAATGTAAACAGCCAATGAACATAATTACTGTTGCTGTATAGTTTTGTTTGCTATGAAAGTTCACTGTATCTTTGAAAATGTTGGCATTAATTTGAGTGTAATATGGCTGCTTATCTTAGTTTTGCAATCAAAGTCGTTCCCCTTTTGATGTTTTGTGCAATAGTTTTCCATGATTTTTAGCAAACTTTTTTTGACAAATAGTTTGCTCTCGTTTGAATTAAAATTCTAGAAGAGCATGTCTTGATACTAGCTTAATAGCTGTCAGAAGATCTTTTATAATTTTGAGTTGAGTTTCTCCAAAATTTCAGAAATAGAGCAACTTTTGTGCTGTTTGTGTTTGCCTACGGCACAAACTCTCAAACTTCAGCTCAAACTACGATGCAAGTCTTCTCCGAATCATATAAATCATAACAAACTTAGCCTTGAAATAAGTTACGGTTGAATGCTCTTTGTTGTTTTTAGATAAAGATGTGAGCTTTCTAGACTTCTTTGCTATACAGAATATCTGCATTTTGAAAGTTTTAACAGCGTTCCATTCAAGACATGCGCAATAAGACATGCCGTATATTCCGTCTTTCAATGAGTCCTTTTGCTTTCTTTGAATGGGTAGACGTCACTAAATGGCATTGTAGCTTTAAGAATGTATTCTACCTTTGATCTTTGCAATCCTCTATAAAGTCAGCGTCATTTTTCTTCCAACTTTATTATCCCCTTTTTATTTTATTTTATTTTATTTTTATTTTTTTACAAATTCCTTTCATTTCTCTTCATTTTCTGAACTTAGTCATATACACTATTGGCCATAATATGTAGAGCAGAGGGATGCATTTGGCTTTGTTCTGTCTGCTTTAAAAAGCAAAACAAAATGGAAAATATTCTGTTTAAGATCTTGCCTGTTTCCATGATAAAACTTGGCCATGTCTTTGATCCACGATACAACTGTTCAATCTGTACTTTTCTTCTTCTTCTGCCTTCTCCTCTTCCTCCTTCTTTTCCTCCTCCTCCTCCTCCTCCTCCTCCTCCTCCTCCTCCTCCTCTTCTTTGCATTCTTCTTTGCATTCTTCTTCTAAATATTTTTGCTGTTGTTCTTCTTTCTGTTCTTTGTGTTTGCATTTTTCTTTCTTCTTCTAATTCTCCTCCTGAACTTGTTTTTTTTTCAAATCCTTCTTCTGCGATTTTCTCTTCAAATTCCTCTTCTTTAAACTCTTTTTTGCGTTCAAATTCTTCTTCTTTACATTCCCCTTCTTCGAATTTCCCTTCTTCTTCTGATTTTTAAAAATTCTCCTTCTTCAAGTTATTTTTCTTCCAAATCCTTCTCCTTTACCTTTTTCTTCTTCTTCTTCATCAAAAGTTTGTTCTACAACTTGTTCTATTTCTCCTTCTTCTCCTTCTTTAAACTCTCCTTCAAATTCGTCTTTAAAGTTTATCTCTTTTCCCTCAATTTCTTCTTACTCAGATACTCCTTCTTCATCTTCTGCTCTTTCCCATTACCTGCGTTCTGTTCATCCTCTTTATCCTCCTCCTCCTTCTCTCTGACCTTTCTCTCCCACCATCATTTCTCTTTACACCAAACTGCCGTAACTGCTTAGAATTAGAGAGCAGGAAAACCCAAACAGACAAATCGATGAACAGATAGATAGACAGACAGACGTACAAGCAGACAGACAGCCAGCGAGCCAGCCAGCCAGACAGACAGGTCGACGCATTGTAATATATTTCTGGAATACAACAGGAAGAGAGAGAAACGATTTTCTCTAAATCTGCTTTCACACGCAAAGGTTTCGTTCTAAAGAAAACGTTCTTTCGTGCTTTCTTTCCTTTTTTCTTTCTGTTTGTCTTTCTTTTTGTCTGTCCGTCTGTCTTTCTTTTTTCTTTTTTTCTTTTCGTGTCTGTCTGGCTTGCTGGCTGGGTGTTTGTCTGTCTCTCTTTTTCTGTTTTTGTGTCTTTGTTCTTCTTTCTTTTTTTAATCTTTTTTCTCCTTGTTTGTATCCTTTTCTCTCCCTCTCTCTGTCCCTGTCTCTCTCTTTCGCTCGTTCTCTGTCTCTGTCTCTCTCACTCTCTCTCTCTCTCACTCTCTCTTTCTCTCTCTCTCTCTCTCTCTCTCTCTCTCTCTCTCTCTCTCTCTCTCTCTCTCTCTCTCTCTCTCTCTCTCTCTCTCTCTCTCTCTCTCTCTCTCTCTCTCTCTCATTTCTTTGTTTGCCTCTCTCTTTTTTAGAAGGGTAGGGATGACTCTTCCCTCTCACTCTTTTGTTTCCTTTCTTTTCTCTTTTGTTTCCTTTCTTTTCTCTTTTGTTTCCTTTCCTTTCTCTTTTGTCTTTTACATCTTTCTTTGTCCATCATTTCTTTCTTCCTTCCTTCTGTTCTTTGCTCTGTTATCTTTTTTTTTCATTCGTTTTTCTCACTATTACGTCCCTATTCCCTTTATTTCATACTTATACAATTTCTTTCTTTCTTTCTGTCTTTCATTCTTTCCTTTCTTTCTGTCTTTCTTTCTGTCTTTCTTTCTTTCGCTTTTGTCGTACTTTCTTTAGCCTTCCTCATTTTTCAAGGATTTTTTGCTATTTCTCTCTTCTTTTTCTTACATAACAAAAGGGCTACATGTTTATCTACATATGTTGAGTGAGAGTGTTGATTTTTCTGTCTTTGTCTATCAGACAAAGGTTGAAGAAACAGTATACAACACAACACAAAACAAGCACAACTCAAACACAACACAACCACAAACACAACGCAACATGAGACGACATGACAAGACACAATACAACCACAAAAAAAACTCAAACGCAACTCAAACACAAACAACCCAACCCAACCTAACCCAACCTAACCACAAACATGACATGAGACGACACGAAACAACAAAACACAAACACAGCACAACTACAGCACAGCACAGCACAACACAACACAAAACAGACACAACACAACACAACACAGACAACACAACACAACACAGACACAACACAGACACAACACAACACAACACAACACAGACACAACACAACACAACTACAGCACAGACACAACACAACACAACACAGACACAACACAACTACCACTCATACACAACACAACACAACACAACACAAACACAACACAACTACCACTCATACACAACACAACACAACACAAACACAACACAACACATGAAACTTGATAGCACACACACTAGTTACAGCGACAGGGGTTCAAGTGTGGAGCGAGCACCAGCACCAGGAGGAGGAAGAGGCGTCACCCGTCACGTAACTGGGCGTAGAGGGAAGTGCAAAGCACTTGTTGTAGCCGGCCTCGATGGGGGGAGAGGGAGGGGGCGGGTGTGGGTGGGGGAAGTGGGGAGGGTGGGGGGGCAGGGTGAGGGGGGAGAAGCATAAAGCCTTAGCTATTTCCAGGCCACAGCAAACTGCTGCTACTGTTGTTGTTTGGTATTGTTTTTTTATTCAGTTAAAGTCTTTGTTCTTTTATTTTTCTTGGTTTTTCTTAGACTGAAAACAAAAGGTGAAAAACATGGCTTACAAGCAAAGAAAGAAATGAATTGTAAAAAGTCAGCGGGAAAAAATTAGCTTATAACAGAATGTTAATAGCGAACACAAATGAACTTTGTTATGTAGATGATTTCTGTTATTTCAAGTCACCTGCAAAGGATTAAACAAAAATTCAAATGAAGCCGAATATATACTTCAATATTCCTACAGTGTTAAGCAAATTAAAATACAAAGTTAACCTACAATAGAAAATTGCTTGCAGATACAGAAAAAAAACATTAGTCTTATCGCCACTTTCTGGTCTATAAATGAGTATACGAACAGATTTCCAGATCAACAGATTACTAGATTTCAGATCATCCTTAACATTCAAATTGAGTTTAAAGCAGAGAACTTGAGTAAAGTGTCAGTATGTGTGATGAGGATCAAAACGAAGTCAAATCAAATCGAGTGAAGTCAAAATCACCCTAGTTATCCTATGAAGGATAATTATTGCATTGAGAATGTTGTGTTTCAGATTTTAAAAGGTGTTTTTCTTTGTCTGCAAACTTTCGTGATGTAATACTGTCTTCTGTCCTGTCCCTATGAACTTATCTTCCTACCTTTTCCGTTAAGAGTTTGTTATTAATTGTGTGTGTGAAGAGGACTAGCAGGCAGCTAAAAGTATTAAACACAATTTGGTTTGAACAAACTGCATAGCATTTGAAGATACGACTATGGCTTTCACAGAAAATGCTTTCTTCTTCTACAGCCATGGCGCTTATCAAAGTTTACGTCTACTTTTGAGAGTAGTACCATTTAAAAAACATAATAAATTGGGCCCTGAACACATTTCTAAGGTGTCGCTTAAAAGAACAGGCATGAACAACATTTTTGTCATTCGGTTATACAAGCTGATTTTTGGGACACCATGTGAGTGTTGGAATTTAGTACACCAGCAATAACAGCAGCAGTAGAAACAGCAGCGATAGCATCAGCAAAAACAAGGGCGTAACAATTCTCTCATCAAAAAACACCATTCAAGCTGTTGTGTCCTCACTTGTTTACGAGTTCTCATGCTGCTTTTGTTCGTAACTATGCTGCACATAGACAATTTTTTGACATAAAGATAAAACACATGCACACACAAATACATTACACACATATATGCATACACACAGACACACACAAACACATGCATACAGACAAACACACAGATACACACATACACATACACATTTACACATGCACGCACGTACGCACGCACACACAAAACACACACACACACACACACACACACACACACATATATATACATACACAAACACACACAAACAAAAACCGCATATACATACACACAAACAAACACACACACACGCACGCACACACAAACACATACATACTTAGACACATACACACACATACTTACACACACAAACACACACACATACTTACACACACATACACATACAACACACACACACACCACACACACACACACACACACACACACACACACACACACACACACAAACACGCACACACACACACACTCGCACAAAACACACACACACACACACACACACACACACACACACACACACACACACACACACACACACACACACACACACACACACACACACACACACACACACACACACACACACACACACACACAACAGGAAACAGTCACAAAAGGTCACCA
>CM060319.1:37627189-37629689 GCA_030674155.1 Stramonita haemastoma | reverse complement strand
TCTATATCTCCTCTCCCTCGCTGCTTTACCTTCCCTGACCCTAAAGACGACAGGTACCCATTTACAGTTGGATGAACTGGGGGACTGTACTGAAGCTAAGGCGCGCAAACGGTCACCCATCCAACTGGTAACCACCATCGATGCTGCTTAACATTGGCTGGGGGAAAAGGAGCGCTGTGACCACTGAGTTATCCCGCCCCTACCATGCATATAGTCTTGTCTGAATCGTGTGTCTGTTGTAACTGTGCACATAGTCTTGTTTTAATCTTATGTCTGTTGTAGCCAAGCATATGATTTTTTTTCCCATTTAAAACCATCACCTTTCCCTTCCTTTCGATAAATCTGACACTTTTCCTAACTATCCACACAGTGTTTGATATATATATATATATATATATATATATATATATATATATATATATATATATATATATATATATATATATATATATATATATATATGTGACGCTCCACCACATAAGGAGTCGCATTGCACCAAAGGCCAATTTTTAGTTATTGACACTATATTAATTTCCAATAACAGGACTATACAATACAAAAAACAGATTGAAAATCGGACAATGCTATCAAAAGTTATTACAGATTGAAACGACAGACTGCAGGATGTGACAAAATGAAAAACGGGCATGTTTATTTTGTAACAGATTGTCAGAATGAGGGCTTGGGTATTTTCAAAACACATTTAAAAGCAAAATGAATAAAAATTATGCATTGATATTTCATTACAAGGTAGAATAATGGATATAGTTTAATAATCAACCAAAATCTCCAAATTGACAACTTGACCCCCACCTGTCTTTAATGGCTCCTAGCGCAAAATTGGGTAATGTGCTAAGCGACTCATTTCGTGGTGGAGCGTCACATATATATATATATATATATATATATATATATATATATATATATATATATATAATATATATATCATACTTTCAGAAGCCTGACTGTAAGCACTAGGCTGGCCCCCATATTATAATTATTATGTGAGTCACATACAGGATGTTGACACACATGAGGGAAAAAAAACGAGAGGAGGAAAGTAGAGCACGGGGGTGAAAAAGGAGAGATTGGGGACGACTGGAGAGGAGAAGGAGGGGAGGGGTGGGTGGGTGGAGAGACAGGAACTCAGGGGGGAGGGGGGGGAGCGGTAGGTTGTAGCGGGAACTCCCAACAGAAAGTGTAAGCTTGCCCTAAATTGTGAGTGCTCCCGAGCCTCTGTCGGGCTAATTAAAGAGACGGAATGCCAGTAAGTGCAAGATTTTAGTACCGCTTTTGATGCATGCACGTTTTTGTACTGTACAAAAATGTGTTCATAACCAATAGTTGGTGTTGTTGTCGTCGGAAGAAGTAGTAGTAGTAGTGGTAGCAGCAGCAGCAGCAGCATTAGAATTAGCCGTAGCATCAAGCAGCAACAACAGCGAAAACAGAATAAAATCTGTAACCTTTTACTTTCTTGACAATTATTGTGCATCATTGCGTGCATGCGTGTGTTTTATTTATTTTTTATTCATTTTATTAATTTCTTCTTTTATATCGAGGATAACAGAATAAGCAATCATGTGCTTTTTTTCATCCGGTCCCCGTGTGTATGCAGTTTTGTAGATATTGTCATCTGTTCCCACCGGCACACGATGGCCTACTCTTACGAAAAGCGGAACAGGATTTAACGTGTGAGCAAGATGTTCTGCGTGCGTTCGCACAGGGGGCCTCGGTTTAAAGTCTCATCCGAAGGACTTTTGTGTGCATGTATGTCTGTGTGTATGTATAATTATATGTATGTCTCTGTGCATGTGTTTCCGTGCGTCTGTGTGTCTGTGTACCTGTGTGTGTGTGAGTGTGTGCGTGCGTGCACGTACACATGTGTGTGTGCACAAATTTTCAAGTATGCATGTGTGCGCAAGCGATTGGCTTTGCCTTAGAGTGATGGGGATGCAGAAGTCAGTGTGAATCAATGTGACGAGCTCCGAGGCTGCGAAGAGGTGGAAAAGTTTCAGATTACAACACACACACACACACACACATGCATGCACACACGCAAACACACACACACACACACACACACACACACACACAACACACACACATGCACACACACTCACTCACACACATAGACACACACTCTCACACTCACACACATGCATGCACACACGCAAAACACACACACACACATGCCACACATCACTCACACACATAGACACACACTCTCACACTCACACACACACACACACACACACACACACACACACACACACACACACACACGCATGCATGCATGCACACACGCAAACACACACACACATGCACGCACACTCACTCACACACATAGACACACACTCTCACACTCACACACACATACACACACATACACGCAAACACACACACAGACA
This sequence comes from Stramonita haemastoma, assembly GCA_030674155.1. Taxonomy (NCBI): domain Eukaryota; kingdom Metazoa; phylum Mollusca; class Gastropoda; order Neogastropoda; family Muricidae; genus Stramonita; species Stramonita haemastoma. The sequence goes on along the minus strand of CM060319.1, from coordinate 37,627,281 downwards.
AATGTATAACAACATTGACAAAACTGCACACACACGGGGACTGGATGCAAAAACACCAGGTACTTATTGCACTATCCTCGAAATAAAAGAAT
>CM060319.1:37617189-37619689 GCA_030674155.1 Stramonita haemastoma | reverse complement strand
TGCACAAGATAATCTCCCACCACAGAATCCAAGCACAGAGGTCGAAGTTGCTACTATCCCTGTTGAAAACCGATATGGGTTACTATCAACTCTCGACCAAGATCAGGAGCCTGTAACTCAAACTCCTAGCTCTTCAAGTGCTGAGTCTGTTGCCTCAAAAGCCAGGAAACAGACCAGTCTTGAACCCAAGCAACTGGCCTCAGACAAGATAGTTAACCCTGAACAAGTGTTGAGGAATGTAAATATTCCTGCTGACACTTCCTCCATTATCATAGGTGACTCTGTCATTAAGTATGTTAATCCTAGACGATTGGATACACCAACTAACCCATTGTTCAAAGTCTGCATCAAAGGCTTAACTGTCTCCAATCTTATAGAGTGGCTCAGAGATATGGCACCACAGGTCCAAGTCAGCACTGTCATTGTGCATTTGGGAGTGAATGACTGCTCTAGTGGTCCCATTCCAACCCAGACTTGGAGGAAAGCCATCTCGTTATGTAAGAACTGTTTTCCCAGAGCCTCTATCACCTTCAGCTCCATACTTCCAGCTCGTGGAAGGCACCAACTGAACAATTCTATTGCTCCATCTAACAGAAACCTACACGAAGCTTGTAACAGAATGCATATTAATATTCTTGATCACTTCAGTACCTTCATTACCCAAATGGTGCCCCACGTCAGGCTCTCTACTATGATGTCATTCATCCTAGCATTAAAGGAACAGCTCGTCTCGCAGTCAGTTTTAAACAGTTTCTTCCCCAGCCACATGCACGAACCTTCGCACCCAGTAAAAATGAGAACTCTCCTGGAGAGAAAGCTGGTGTGCCCTGTAGTCATCATGTGGTTTCCAATACTAGAGATGTAAAGCAATCTTCTCGACATTGGCTTGGGGGTGAACCCAGAATGTCAGGTGCATCCAGGAACCTAACTGTTCCACCTATGTTACCTGCACATGATTTCCCCCTTTGCCCTCCCGGAACAGCCCTTCTCTGGTTGGGGACAGGAAGGCTCACTGTATTCAGGATCCGTCCTCTGTGTCAAGACCACGAAATTGGTCAGAGGAACCTACAGGGGACACACCTGCATGTGTTGAAAGCTGCAAAACACAGATTGACAGGGACATGCACCTTCCTTACGCACACTCTGCTGTCCCCCCACAATTACCCTCTCTTCCATCTTATCCTAATTATATGGCACCTAATACCTCCTACCCCAGACCCCCACTGCCTTACTTTTATCCCCCTTATAGTTTCCCTGTTAGAGACTTTATTCCTAAACAGGCAAATCTTCCATTTCACCCATTAGCCCCAGGTTTTTACCCTCATGGTAGTGCCGAAACTCGCAACTGGCTTCCAGCCAATCCTGCGGGCCAATATGCTCAGCAGCTAGTTAACTTAGCATCCCAAATGATAGCATAGTAAGAGAATGTACTTTATGTAAATATATGCATAGCCTGTGTATTTGTTTCTGCAACATGTATATGCAGTAGTGCTGTGTATTTTGATAATAAAGATTAAACTATTATTTTAGACATGCTGATAATTAACATGAAAAATTGTGATTTTTTTTTTTCTGATTTAAAGGGCTTCTGTAGTGTTTCTCACTTGGTACTTTGTTGTTTTGTTATATGTCAGCATTGTAGCGGTCAAGAAGTAAATGATATGGGCCAAGCTGGTACTCGGACAAGGGACTTTATCAATTGGGTTTGAAAATCATAAGGTCAGGAAAGAGTAATCTCTCTTGGCAGAGTAAGCGGATGTTTCGATGTTAGTTTTGGACTGGCTTGAGTCTGTGGCTTGATTTGTATTCACTTTGACGTGCTTGCTTTCGCTTTCTTTGCTTATCCAAATTTGCATTGTATTGATATTTTTCATTCTTAAATATTGAATTTTTGTTCTTTATTGTTGTGCTTGTTGGTTGAGTGAGGCATATTTTATATACATTTTGAGTCTCCATTTGCAACTTTGTACTGACAATTTCTTAAATTGTGCAAGTTCAGAATAAGATTGTTATAGTAAATATATTTTTCCCTATTTTGACTAACTGTGTACAATATGGCAAAACTGCCCAACACCAATGGTTGGCTAACTAAATACGGGTTCAAAGTAGGATTTTTGAATATCTGTCATCTACTTAATAAAGTCTCAGATTTGCCTTCCATTTTGTCAAATGTAAATAATCCCTTTCATGTCTTTGGCTTTTCTGAATCTAGATTGTTAGATATCGCGGCTGATGACATAGTATCAGTTCCATGCTATAACTCTATCAGACGAGATGCCAAAACCAAATTAGAAACAGGATTAATAGTCTATATACATCAGTCTGTAAATTACAAGCAGATAACTTTATTCGATAATTATGGCATTGAATGTATATGGTTAGAAATACGCCTGAAAGGAGCCAAACCTATGTTAGTTGGATTTTTGTATCGAAACCCAGATGAACGTGTTTGTTGGTTTGATAATTTTGAACATATGATGGATGATGTTTGTAACTATTC
>CM060319.1:37602189-37607189 GCA_030674155.1 Stramonita haemastoma | reverse complement strand
GCTAACAAATAGTGCTGTCAGTCAAATCCTTGCGGTCATGTTCTCCAATTTCTGGATCAGAACAGGCACCAGTGGACATCACTGAAGACACTCAGCCCGCAGTACATTACATTGGCCTCATACTGGTTCTAATGATAACTGTTCCTGTAAATTTCAGCCTGGCTGTATGTAGCTCTTGTCGTAACATCAGAATGAGCCCGTGAGAACAACAACCGTGGGTTGACACAGAAACTCAAAGAGAAAAGTTTAAAGTCATGTTAGAAAGGTAAGTGTTTTTATGCAGTGAGGTATCAGAAACCTCAGCTTCCTTTAGGGGCTAGGCATTGTGAGGATGGTGTCCATCTCCTCTCTTACCTTGCTGCTTTTACCTTCCCTGTCAATACAAAGGTTCAGGTATCCATCAGCGGTGTTAAGACAAGGAAAGAAGGGACACTAAAAGAAAAGAAAGAAACCCTAGATCACCCATGAAAGGGTATGAACAGCCCTGAATACAGAATGCACCCCTTTTCCCAATGTCCCTCATTTACTTTTCTGCCGTAATTCGATGAGAGGACATCGGATCTAAGAAGTGTTAAACGGTGTCAAGCGTGGTTATCAGTTGGATGGGTAACTGTTTGAGCAACTTGGCTTCAGTACAGTTCACCCAGCTGTCAATGGGTACCTGGTCTCTTTAGGGTCAGGGAAGGAAAAGCAGCGAGAGAGAGGAGATTGGCGCCGTTCTCAATATGCTGGCCCCTAGAGAAGCTGAGGTCTCTGACGCCTCGCTCCCGTACAACCACATATGTTATGGGACACCTTTACCTTTACTATTTAAACATAAATCTATCTAAAACTGAATGAACTGTATAATGAACTGAAAGCCAAGGTGCACAAATAATCACTTTTCTGTGGTCACCCTGTACGCTGATTTTAACTGGACATTAAGAAGAGAAAGTGTTCTGACCACTGAGCAATCCCGTCAGCTATGTTATGTAATCTCTTGAACACCAACAAAAATCAAATAAAACCAGGTGAAAACCCACAAAGTAACTACACTTTTATAAACATTTCTCCGCGAAATCAATACCTTTTGTTCATAATTTCGATTTCACTCCTATCAAGCTGTTGCAGCAACAACAACAATAAAAGGGAGGAAAACAAGAAAGGGCAAGAACCCCAACTCTCCCCCCTCCCCCCCCTCCACCCGTTTTTTTTTTGTTTTTATTAAAGCTGCTGCACCTTGATTAGATTGCTGTTTGCAGAAGGAAATGAAGGTGGGAGAATGTCAATATGCAGTCTGCAAGAAGCGATTGCACTCCGGCCAAAAAACAGTTTCCATGTTTCGTGTTTAAGGGTGCATTATTAGATCCAATGTCCACTCATCGAATTACCGCAGAAAAGTAAATTAGGGACATTGGAAAAAAGGGTGCATTCTTTTTTTTTTAGGGCTTTTTATGCCTTTTTATGGGTGTTCTGTGGTTTATTTCTTTTCTTTTATTGTTCTTTCTTCCTTGTATTGTCTTTTTTTTTGTTCTTTCCTTTAATATCATAGTTTTCTTTTTTATTATCTTTTCTTTTGTCTTCTTTTATTCGTTTTTTTTATCTTTCTGTAACTTGATTATATTTCTTTCGTTGTCGGTTGTGGTGGTGGTTGTGTTTGTTTCTTTAGTTTCCAGTTATTACTTTTTAAAGTATTTCACTGAAGCAGATAAGTGTTTAGCACACACACACACACACACACACACACACACTCACTCACACACACAAACACACACACACACACACACACACACACACACAACACACACATACACACACACACACACACACACACACACCACACACACACACACACACACACACAACACACAGAAACAGACAGTGACAGACAAAGACAGAGAAATGAAAGACAGACAGGGAGAAAGACAGACAGATGAACAAATGATTTGGCTCAGGAATGGATCATGATTTCAAATGATTGTTTAATTCCAGCAATCAGCACAAATAAAATTAAAACAACTATACTATTACAACACCGACCGTAAGAATGGCTGGGTAAACACACACACACACACACACACACACACACACACACACACACACACACACACACACACACACACACACAATACAGAGAGAGAGAGAGAGAGAGAGAGAGAGAGAGAGAGAGAGAGAGAGAGAGAGAGAGAGAGAGAGAGAGAGAGAGAGAGGAGAGAGAGAGAGAGCAGACAGAAGACGAAGAAGAAGACAGACAGACAGACAGACAGACAGACAGACAGACAGACAGACAGACAGACAGACAGACAGACAGACAGACAGAAGACAGACAGACAGACAGACAGATAGTCAGATGAACACATGATTTGGCTAAAAAATGGATCATTATTTTAAATGAGTATTTAATTCCAGCAATCAGCAACATGAAATTAAAACTGCCATACTATTATAATAACACCTACCTTAAGAATGGCTTCACCTGTAGCAATGCACTTTGTCAGGAATTTGGCATGTGTAAACTTTTCAAAATACTTTTGTAAGCCATAGGGTTGTACATAGTATACGTACACTCTTTCTGAGTGTGTGTATTTTGGTGTGTGTGTGTGTGTGTGTGTGTGTGTGTGTGTGTGTGTGTGTGTGTGTGTGTGTGTGTGTGTGTGTGTGTGTGTGTGTGTGTGTGGTGTGTGTGTGGTGTGTGTGTGTGTGTGTGTGTGTGTGTGTGTGTGTGTGTTGTGTTTGTATGTGTGTTAAGTCGTGTGTGTATGTGTATGTGTGTGTCGGATGTATTGTGTTGTTTCGGTGTGATGTGTATGTGTGTGTTGCGCGGATGTATGTGTTGTTTGTTTAGTGCGTGTGTGTGTAGGGTGTGGTGTGTATGTTTCAGGATTGTGTGTGTGTGTGTGTAGTGCGTGCATGTGTGTGGCGTGGCGTGTGTTGTTCGTTGCATGTATGCGTGTGCATGCGCGCTGCGCGCGCGCGTGCTGTTGGTGTGCATGCGCTGCGCGTGTGTGTGTGATTGCATGCGTGCGTGCTTAGAATATCCTTCCTGGATTTCACGAAGAAAAAAAACAACAACCGACTCTGCTTTAATTAACCTGGCTGAACTAATTACAGTCCTAAGGAGATGAAGTTGTCAGAGATGGGGGGGGGGGGGGGGGGGGGGGTTCGTGGCCTGAAGAAAACACCGTGGTTTAGTTAGACATGTGAGCTGAGAAGTTCAAGGTTTGGTTCTGAGCTAGTCTGAAAATGTATCCAAAACGTTCACTTCCAATTATTATCTAAAGCCATGCGTGGGTTGTCTATGTTGTGTTGTGTTGTGTTGTGCTGTGCTGTGCTGTGTTGTGTTGTGTTGTGTGTGCTGTGCTGTGTTGTGTTGTGTTGTGTTGTGTGTGTTGTGTGTTGGGTTGTTTGTTTGTTTGTTTGTTGTGTTGTGTGTGTTGCGTTGTGTGTCTTATCTTGTAAATATGTATTATATTGTATTGTACTGTACTGTACTGTATTGTATTGTATTGTCTTGTCTTGTCTTGTCTTGTCTTGTCTTGTCTTGTATACAATTTTAAGTCACAGTAGCGTTCTGCGGGAAATTCGTGCTGCTCTTCCTGGGGAGACCACGTCGCTACAAGAGCAGCGCCACCCATAATCTCTAGTTCTTTTTCTTGTGTATATATACATTTTTTTTCTTTCCTAGCGAAGTAGCTTTTTTTCTACAAGGACAACTCTTAATGGGTTCTTTTACGTGCGTTGAATGCATGTTACATACAGGACATTGATATATTGTTTTATCCGAGATCACTCAGCTCATCTCATTCTCCTGACCGATGGTCGTAGAGGAGACATGAGGATGTTGATGACGTTGATCTCCTCCATCCAGACGGTCCTCTGCCCTGCGGATCAGCGTTGCGCTGTCCATCCGGTCCACTCCTTGATGTTGTCCATCCAGTTCTTAGGTTGCCTTCTCTGCGCCTTTCCCTTCCAAGGTTCCTGCAGAACGTCTGTATCGAGATACTAACACTCAAAACATTACACGGGCTATTGGTAGGGTGAAAAGTTTCGGGCACAAACGGGAATCGAACTAACATACATCTCGATTCTGGTCTTTTTTGCTTTCTAATCAGGTGTGTTATCTCTAGACCTCCGATCCACACACATCTTTTGAATGAAAGTAGCTAGCTGATGACCAATGTGCTGTATGTACTTAAGTGTCAGTAGCAAAGTCAAGGTTCAATTTAAGCAAAATATGCCAAGTAAATTTATGTTGAAAAAAAACAACAACCAAAAATCCTAAGCAGTAAAGTGAAACAGATTTTACTTTCAGACACAGCAAGAATAACAAAGACAGCTCAAGCTCACATATAAAAATGTGTGGTGTGTTGTATTTTTTTTTTATATAGAAAAAAAATTGTGTGTGTTTTGTGTGCCGTGCGTGCGTGTGTGTGTTGTGGTGTGTGTTGTGTGTGTGTGAGATAGGAGAGAGAGAGAGGAGAGAGAGAGAGAGAGAGGAGAGAGAGAGAGAGAGAGAGAGAGAGAGAGAGAGAGAGAAGAGCGAGAAGAAGAGAAGAGACAGAAGACAGGGCAGACAGAAGAAAGACAGAGACAAGATAGAGACAGGACAGACAGACTCAGATCAGACAGACTTTAGACTTTTACTGCACCTTGGCCTTAGGCCACAATACAAAATCAAATTGAGTATAGGGAATGGGCATATGCCAAGTGTTGTTGACATCAATTACAACATATAGTAAAACTTGAAGTGTCACATTGATTATGAAAAAAGCATATTAATCTGCCAGGAGAGAGAGAGAGAGAGAGAGAGAGAGAGAGAGAGAGAGAGAGGAGAGAGAGAGAGAGAGAGGAGAGAGAGAGGAGAGAGAGAGAGAGAGAGAGAGAGAGAGAGAGAGAAGAGAGAGAGAGAGAGACAGAGACAGACAGACAGCGACAGACAGACAGACAGACAGAGAGACAGAGCAGAGAGACAGAGAGACAGAGATCATACAATACAGTTTCAGAACCATTGTTTACATTTA
>CM060319.1:37579689-37597189 GCA_030674155.1 Stramonita haemastoma | reverse complement strand
AATATGATATGTGTGTGTGTGTTTGTCTGTCTTCCTGCCTCTCTGTCTCTGTCAATGTCTGTGTCTGTGTATGCGTACGCAGGCAAGAACAAACTATTTTCTAGGGCTGAATAGACAGGCTGTTTGTTAGCTGGTGTTGCGTGATAAGGTAGATAGATAGGTAGGTAGGCCGGTAGGTAGGTAGGTAAGCAAGTGTCGTGTTTCCTCGCCCCACAGACCACCTCTTAAGGTAACGTTTAAACCTATCATTAGGCTCTCTATCCATGTCTGCATCGGCTCCCGCCAATGCACACACGCACAAACACACACACACATACACACAATCACACACATGCACGAACGACATACACACACAATGCACAACAAACACTACACACACACACGCACACAACACACATACATACACACATACACACAAACACACATAATACATACACATACACACACAAACACACACTCACACATACACATGTATACCACGCACGCACCACACACACACAACACACACACACACACACACACACACACACACACCACACACACACACACAGAGTCACACACAACATATACGCAAAGGCATACGTGCTGACATACTGATTGACTGACTATTGACTGACTGATTGATTACCTAACACACAATACACACGCAGGCAGGCAGGCAAGGCACACGTGTGGACAAACATATGCGGGGTATGCATGAGTGCGGCGTTTGAGCGCATACACACGCTCGAGAATGGCATACACTCGCTCGATTGATTGCTTTCACGAACGCACGAGCGCGCGCCGCGCTACACACACACATACACATACACACAACACATACACACACGCACACACACTAACGCACACATGCACACTCACAAACTCCCACGCACGAACGTACGCACGTAAGCACGCACGCACGCACACACACACGCACGCGCGCGGCGCCACACACATACACACACACACACGCGCGCGCGCGCGCGCACGCAAGCACACTCAAGGAAGTGTTAGCCAGTCAGTGTTTTTTTTGTAGTCAGCAACTGTCTAAGGAAACTAAAGTTTTGTTAATGGTCACGAAGAGAGAGAGAGAGAGAGAGAGAGGAGAGAGACGAGAGAGACAGAAGACAGAGACAGACAGAGACAGAAGACAGAGAGAGAGAGAGACAGAGACAGACAGACAGACAGACAGACAGAAGACAGACAGACAGACAGACAGAAACAGAAGACAGACAGAAGGACAGAGACAGAGACAGGAAGACAGACAGACAGACAGACAGAAGACACAGAACAGAAGACGACAGACAGACGACAGAAGACAGAAGAGAACAAGCAGAAGACACACAGCAGCGACAGAAGACAGCAAAGATACAGAAAGAAACAATAAAGAAAAAAAGGACTCCCTTTTCATGACCACTTCTGACTGAAGTATGTCATACCGCTCAGTTCTGGGGTTGTTTTCTCTTTTTTTTCTGTGTTTATTTTTATTGTTCTTTTTTTACAGTCTTCGGGACAAGCTTTGATGCTTTGTCAGGAGTGAGGGCCAATGATCGATGCGTGGCCAATAAAAGGCCAAAAAGTGCCACTGTGGCTAGCCAAACTGGGCTCAAAGTATGCGCAGTCACGCAAACCCGGGCAATAAGAAACCGCTTTAGTGATGGAAGATAAGTATTTTAGACGGTTGAGTAGATCGTTAGGAGAGAGAATCCATCCACCCGGTCTGCCCCAATACAAGTCATGTTTTGCTCTTGCTGTGTACAAAAATGGCTGGCTGTGTCTGTTGATATATAGATGGAATAATGATGTGGCCCTGACTTTTCCTTCACCTTTTAGGAGTTCTTAGGATGATCACAGTTTTTTTTGTTTTTTTTTTAATGATTTTTTTTTTTCTTCGTGGCTGCCTTTTATTTTCTAGAAAGACTGATAAACATCACAACTCTCTCTGTCTCTCTTTCTCTGTCTCTGTCTGTCTTCTCCTCTGTGTCTGTCTTCTAGTCTCTGTCTGTCTGTCTGTCTGTCTGTCTGTCTGCCTGTCTGTCTGTCAGTCTGTCTTCTGTCTCTCTTCTGTCTTCTTCTGTCTGTTCTCTTTTCTTCTCTGTCTCTGTCTCTGTCTCTCTCTCTCTCTTTATTAAACTCCTGCCTACTTACCACTTACTTCATTTATGCCTACCTACTTCCTACCTACACACTTCTACCTGCTTCTGTTTCTACTTTTCTGCTTCTCTATCTCCTATACAAGACACAAGACGAGGTGGATCAGTGGTTAGCGGTAACGTGCCTGTCTAGAAAGAGAAAGTCCGGGTCGGGGTGTGCAGTGTCTCGAGTCCCGTTTAGGCCCCAAACTTTTCCCCCATTCATTAGATCAGGAGTGGAGGTCTGGGTGCTAGTCTTTGGATGAGACGATAAACTGAGGTCCAGTGTGTGTTACACATCATTATTTGGCGCATGAAAAAGAACCCAAGGCAACAAGAGGGTTGTCCCTGGCGAAATTCTGTTTAAAAAAAAGCCACTCTGGTAGGAAACAAATACAACTGTAGACAGGAAAAAGAAAAAAAATGTGTAGGCGCAGCACTTGTTTCGATGCGCTCTCCCCGGGGAGAGCAGCCCGAATGTCACGCAGAGAAATCTGCTTGACATGAAGGGGTATATATATATATATATATATATATATATATATATATATATATATATATAATATATATATATATATATATATATATATATATATATATATATATATTAAAAGAATAAAGGGACTCATTGTGATGCCACTAAAGGCTGAAGAGAGCCGGGGATTCAGGCCCTAGTCTTCAGAAGAGTTCTGCTAGAGCTAGCTTGTTGGAGCAGGGCCAGGGCTGATCATTAGGCCAACACACACCCAGACCGCTCCTGTTGCCAAGCGGGCTTACAAAGTAGGAGTTGTCACGCAATCTTAGGTGAAGAAAACTTTGTCTAGAGAGATACAAGCTAAGAGATAGAATTGGCCAAGTTCGTTATTTATAGAAGTGCTGCATGTCAACATTTTTAGTTTTGTGTATGTGTAAGAACAGTTTTATGACATATCATTTTTCATTGACATGTGGTCCATAACAAACGTGTGATATTGCGTAAGTACATTTCGGGATGGGGAGGGTATAGCTCAGTGGTCAGAGCACTGTCTATCCCCAAGTCAATGTGAAGTAGCATCGAGCGTGGTTACCAAGTGGATGGATGACCGTTTGTGCGCCTTGGCTTCAGTACAGTCCCCCCCCCCCCCCAGTTCACCCAGCTGTAAATGGGTGCGTGCCCTCTTTAGAGTCAGGGAAGGTAAAGCAGCGAGGGAGAGGAGATGGGCGCCGCCCTCAATATGCTGGCCCCGGGAGAAGCTGGGTCTCTGATGTCTGGCTTCCCTACGACCATATAGGATATGGGACACCTTTACTTTTACCTTTCAATTAGGTTCTTGCAAAAGTGAGTCTCTATGTTTGAATAAATCAGTTAGAGTCTAGGGTTTACCAGCTGGGATATTTTGCTTATGCGACTGCTATGCCACTAAGGTGCGTGTCTGTGTGTGTCTGTGTTTGTGTGTGTGCCTGTGTGTGTCTCAATGTTTGTATCTGTCTATATCTGCCTGTCTGTCTCTCTGTATCTGTCTGTCTGTCTGTCTGTTTGTGTTTAAACAATGTTGCAAGTCAGCCAGGAAGTTTCTATAGGCCTACGCTACCTCTGGCTATTCACTGCCATGGACGGAAGGTGTGTGCGTGTGTATGCTTCTATTTCACACATCCTTGCCTTAGTTACACTTCATGCTCTCGTTTAAAAAAAAAAGGGGGGCACAAATTTGTCACATTTCTTTTCATGGTTCTTGAAAATAATAATCCTAAACAGTTTTTTGTTTACTAAACGCCCAGGATTGTGATTTGCAAAAGCCCTAAGTGTATACAGTTACTAATATAAGTATACAACAACGCACAGCAAATTTCAAAAGCATGTAAGTCTCTAACACACACAACACACACACACACACACACAACACGACACACACATACACGCACGCACACATCACATAAATATATATAAATATATATATATATATATATATATATATATATATATATATATATATATATATATACACGACACACACACACACACACACACACACACACACACACACACACACACACACACACACACACACACACACACACACACACACACACACACACACACACACACACACACACACATGCAAAAGCAACCAAATACAGAAAAAAAACAGACGCTCAGTCAACTAACATAATGGGGGCTCGAGAGAAAAGAAAGAAAACATTTTTAAGACAATAACTTATTGAAAAATGGGGAGGGAAAGGAGAACAACAAGCACAGGTGGACATTACTTTATACTTTATTCTTTTATATGAGGATAATGGGATAAGCATTCTTGTGCTTTTCGCATCCAGTCCCCGATCTGTATGCAGTTTTGTAAATGTCATCTGTTCCCTACGGTACGACGATGGCCTACTCTTCAGAAAAGCGAAACAATATTTAACATGTGTGCAAGATGTTCTGCGTGCGTTCGCACACAGGGCCTCGGTTTATAGTCTCATCCGAAGGACTTTTGGGGAGAGTGGAGTCAGCACTGATGTTAACTCCAGGAGAAAAATCTCGAACGGGAATCGAACCCGGGTCGTCAAATTGTGAGCAGATGTTCTGACCACTAGACTATCCCGCCCCCCATTACATTCCATGAGAAAGAACGGTTGGAGAAAAAGAATGTACGTTGACCAAGTAGAAAGACAGCCAGGTTTGGCAGTAGGTTTCACTCTCTCTGCAGCTGCTATCCTCCCTCTCTCCCCCCCCTCTCCTCTCTCTCTCCTCTCTCTCTCTCTCTCTTCTCTCTCCTTCCTCTCTCTCTCTCCTCCTCTTCTCTTCTCTCTCTCTCTCCCTCCCCCCTCTCTCTCTCTCTCTCTCTCTCTCTCTCTCTCTCTCCTCTCTCTCTTCTCTCTCCCCTCTCCTCTCCTCTCTCTCTCTCTCCCTCTCTCCTCTCTCTCTCTGTGCAGCTTATCCAGTGCTTCTGTATTTCCACCAAAAAGTTAACATCGGTAAACTATCTCAACCAGTAGTAAATCTCCTGCACACATAATTATCATTATTGTTTTTAGATGATCTGAAACACGAAAGTGGATTATTGTCCCGGGCACAGTAAATGAACTAGGGGGGGGGGGGGAGGGGTTCTCTTTTCTTCAGCATGTAAGCCCTAACACCTATGGGAAGGCTCAGTTGACAGCTATCACCCCTTAATGGCTGCAGGAAGGAGAGAGAGAGAGAGCTAGAGGCCAATGATCGATGTGCTAGCTGGCAATAGAAGGCGCGCACCTCTCATGTTGCCCAAAACCTGTCACAAAGCGTTTGTGCAGTCACGTAGAAAGGGTAAAGAGATTGTTCCCAGTCACAGCTGTGCAGATCTGAGGATTGAGCACAAGTCTTCGCTGGACCTTTTGATGTTTTTTTTTTCTTTTTTTTTTTTTTTGAGGTGTTTAGTCATGCGTGTAATGCTGAAAGTATTGTTGATTAGACCACCGGCGTTGTTGTTGTGTTGTGTTGTTGTTGTTGTTTTTTTTAAAGAGTAGCTACTTGATTTGAACCCACCACCAGTACACATTTTTGAACACTACCCATTTGAACTATCAGATTTTGTTTAGAGTTACTATGCTATTTTAACTTGGCATTCATCAAGGCTGCTATCTCTTGGACATTTTGTCGGGCCAGTGTGCTAACGCACGCAAAATCTGGCAACGTTAAATCTGTTCAGCTTTTCGTAATGAGTAGGCCATCGTTTGCGGTGGAACAGAATGACAAGATATTTACAAAATGCCTACACAAGGACTGGATGTAAAAGAAAGCACATGAATGCTTATGCTATTGTCCTCGATATAAAAGAAGAAATTAATACAATAAATGATTAATAAATAAATAATAATAATAAATAAATAGATAATAAACGAATAAATAAATATATGAATAAATAAACAAATAAAAACAAACAAATAATATATAAATATATATAATGAATAAAAAGCACATTTTCTCTGGGGGTTTGACTGCCTGGAGAAGAAAACTCATTACAGGTATCCACAGCTTTTGCGGCATTCTCTGCTGATGATCCTGCCCCTTGCATGAGCATTAACAAGGAGCAACAGCTTGCATCCTATCAAAACCAGCAGCGAGCATTATATACACACAGCCTTTACCCAAATCTAAAAAAAACAACAACAATCCAAACAACACAACAACAAAGCCTGCACAACCATCATAAAGCAAGGCACAACAGAATAACGAGGGGATAGTTTTTACTGCCAGAACCTCTGATACATAGTTGAATGTAAAGGTTCAGAAATGTTGCCCCATAATTGCCACTGGTTTGAGAGAGTACCCATGATTGGTAGGCTGGCTATAAAATGCCCAGAGCCTTACTATTGCCAGACTTGTCACAAGGTGTCGGTTCAGTCATGTGGAAGGGAGATACAGATCTTGCTTAGACCTAACCACAGCTGCATAAAGGGTCGTGTAGGTTGCTGTGAGAATTCTTTCATGTACTTTTTTTTTAAATAGTTTTTTTAAAGATAGGTAATTATCACAGCCCCATGAATATGTTAGTAACACTGATAGAATTCACTTGGAACTTACAAAGTGTTTGTTGTATTCTCTGATGTTTGTGATGGTCAAAGAATAAACCTGGATTGTTTGCAGCTTTGCAATTCCTACTGCTGATATTTATTTATTGTGTCTTTATTTATCTGTTTATTTGTTCTTTTATATCAACTATCACGGAATAAGCACTCATTTGCTTTCTTACACCCTGTCCCGTGTGTATTCAGTTTTGTAAATCTTGTCATCTGTTCCCACTGGCACCAATGGTCCTGATATGGTTTTCAGTACATCCTCCCAGGACACCATCTGTTGACCCATCCCAGCCACCACCGAGTGTCATGCACAGCTTTCCCTTTGTCTGAAAGAAGAAAGCTGATCATTGACCCAGGCACAGTGAAGGAGCTAAGGGGCTATTTTCACAGCCATTAACCCAGAAACATATCGCATGGTTCAAGTTCACAGCTATCACATCGTAATTGCTGTACTGTGTGAAGTGAGGCCAATGATCAATAGGCTGGCAACAAAATGACTCCAACCTCTCATGTTGCCAAATATTTGTCACGTGGTGAAGGTGCAGTTAAAATGAAAGAATAAAAGAAAACATCGTCACAGGCATCAGCAACTGTATCCCTTGAGGATCTGTCAAATTCAGGTCTAAATCTCCTGCATATTCAATGTGTTTCTCTGATCACAAAAAAAAACATAACAGTACAGGGAAATGGGAAGCACATTAAAGACTAGGTCGTCAATAGTGTAGTTATTTTGTGGGGGGCTCAAGTACTGATCGTCAATACTAAAACAACAACAGCAACAAAACAGTACGGCTCACTACATTATTTCATGACATTAAACGCAAGAACACTTGCAATCATGAGAACAGCTACTTTGATTCTGTGACCACTTTCATTCAGCCTAAAAATGTGTCCAGTTGCAAAATGTTGTTGTTGTTTCTGAACAGCCTTCACCCAGAAGCAGGTGTCACCATGGTTTTTGACCCTGCCGCCTCTTGCCCGGTTACTAACCTTGAAATAGTCACGTGCCTCTTTGAAACAGTGTCAATCTCCTAAATCCTCTTTTCATAGGGTCTGGAAACGTCCACAATTCAATGAATATCTGCCATGTGGACTTTGATGTGAAATTGTGTCTTGACATTAATATTAATAATAATACATGGAATTTATACAGCGCTATATCTTGCAAAACAACAAAACAAATCAAAGCACTTGCATTCGACCCATAAAAGACTCAAGCAATCAAGAAGAATAATTTTAACAAATTCGAATGTGCACACACGCACTCGCACACACGCACACACACACACACGCGCATACAAACAAACACGCCCACGCCCGCACACTTATAAACACTTTGCAAGGGTGAACGGGACATTCACAAGACCATGGCATTATCAGCGTTGATGATTTCTTATGACATGTCATCTTTTTGACGTACTAAAGAAACTAAAAATAAAAATCTATAGTGATTATGCATCAATGTTGAACACCAATAGTGCTGCCTGATAAAACAAATACAAAAATATACATTTGTGGGGGAAAATGCTTGATCTGATATGTCTGACAAATTGAAAGGGGATATACTGATTGACAATGTTTAGTTGCATCTCTGCCTGCCTGCCTGCCTGCCTGCCTGCCTGCCTGCCTGCCTGTCTGTCTGTCTGTCTGTCTGTCTGTCTGTCTGTCTGTCTGTCTGTCTGTCTGTCTGTCTGTCTTCTGTCTGTCTCTCTCTCTCTCTCTCTCTCTCCTCTCTCTCTCTCTCTCTCTCTCTCTCTCCTCTCTCTCTCCTCTCTCTCTCTCTCTCTCTCTCTCTCTCTCTCTCTCTCCTTTAGCTGTGCAAGTGCTTGCTTGTTTGCTTGTCTGTGTGCCTATGTGTGTACCTGTGAAAACACATGCATGCATGCGCGCGCGTGCGCACGTGTGTGTGTGTGTGTGTGTGTAGATGTGTGTGTATGTGTATGTGTGTGCATACTCACATGTGTTTCTGGTGTTCATGTCTGTGTGTTTATGTGTGTGTATGATATGTATGCTTGCGTATACTTAGCATACACTGCTGTCAACAACACCCGTGGCTTTTACTTGATATTTTCCTCAAAGTCACAAAGAAGCTGGCCAGCCCTGTCAGCAGCAGCAGAGCAGCAGCAGCGATGGTATTTACTGCAGCTGTTTCTATTCCGTGTGCATCAGCTTTGAGCAACATCTGGTGACCCCTCAAACCCAGCAGTTAACGTCATGCACAGCTTATTTTCCTAATCTGTAAAAAAAAATAAAAAAGGCTTAAGATCATTGACTCAGACACAACGAATAAGTAAAAGGGTTTCTCTCTACCAGTCAGTCTCCAAGTCTTAAAAAGTGTATGACATGATTCATGTTTGAAATTGTCAAGTCTTTACCCCTTAGTGGTGGATGTGAAGCTACTGGTTGCTTTGGTTGGGCCATTGATTTTGCTAATTCTGTAACAAAACATGTACTGGGTCCCCGCTAAACAAAGGATAAGCAAAATTGATTAGAAAAATTCGTAACTGCGCCAAAAAGCTTGAGTATAATTATTATCCTGGAAAAATTGATTGGGTTTCTTGTTTCAACAAGTAAAAACAAGTACCAGCGCATGAGTTTGACAGCTTCCTGCTTGGTAAGAACTGCCATTAAGAATATTTCTCAATATTTGAACAGGCAGGGGGATTTGGGGGGGTTGCTGTTTTAAACTATTTAAAAAAAAAAACGCTTGCTAAGGTGGTTGAAGGTTCTGTGACTTTAATGTAACTGCTTGCAATTCTTTGGAAAATACTTAAATACTGAGTAGAACTATTGGATATGGCTGAGAATTTATCTAACTGTAACGATATATGTGTCATTAGACCGTTGAACCATAAACTGCACACGCATAAGCTAAACGTAACTGTATTTTATTGAGATCTTGTTGTTGTGCGTTCTCCACCTTAACACATGGGGGGGGGGGGGGGGTCACCAATAATATGCACTCTGGCTCACTCATCCCACCTGAGAATCACTGTGGGATTGAAGTTGCACACTGCATAAAAAGTTTGCTATTATGACTGTTTTCAAATACCTCGCCATACAGGCAACCATACTCCAGACTTCAGAGGCATTTTTGCTCCTTTAAAGGAGAGTGCAGGTTGTTATGTTAAAAGCTTGTCATGGCTGAAGGCAACATTTTAGTATAGGCCTTGGTAATTAGCTAACAACAGTAACTACACAGCTTTAGGCCTGAGCCAATATTAAGGTTTACAACTGATGGTATTTCATGATCCAGTCACTTATAATTTATAGAACTAGAGTGTAATGCAGTCGAACACGCGCATAGATACTTACATACAACTGCTTGTGTGGTATGCATATAAGCACACGAATAAACATAGATACATTTGTTTTAAAACATGTGTGTTCCAGCTGCACGCATTACATGAGTATGCATGCATGCTTGCGCATCACACACAGACAGACATGCATACACACGCACACGCGCACACACACGCACACACACATACCCCCCCCCCCCCCCCCCCCCACACACCACCACGCTGGCATATATTTTTCGTGCGTGCATATGATAACAAGTAAACATCTATTGACACATAAAGAAAATTTAATTGAATAGAGAGAGAGAGAGAGGAGAGAGGAGAGAGAGAGAGAAGAGAGAGAGAAGAGAGAGAAGAGAGAGAGAGAAGAGAGAGAGAGAGAGAGAGAGAGAGAGAGAGAGAGAGAAGAGAGAGAGAGAGAGAGGGGAGAGGGGGGGCAAGGGAACAAATTTAAGAGACTGTAACAGAGTTATCATTCTTGGTAGAACTGAAGACGTCTCCAACTCCTTATTCCTGTCCACCACGACACACTTTATTATCAGGCTTATTGTTTACATGGTGTGTTTGATTCCTGATTATTTCAAGCAGCAATGCATCATCTTCGTTATTGGCGCATGCTGAGAATAGCTCTGATAAATTAAACTTCCCAAACTCTTTAAGCCATGAAAGAAAACATCCAAGACAGCTTATGAACGTCTTCATACGGCATTCACATCATATCGACCAACACAAAACACACACATGATCCGGCCTACTCATAGCGAAGTCTACACAGAAGTCCACATGGCAGAAACACTTACAAACGTGGACGTCCGACAAACACATAATACACATGAGCCAGATTACTCATAATGAAGTCTACATAGAAGTCCACATGGCAGATACACTTACAAACGTGGACGTCCCACATACAATACACATGAGCCAATACTCATAACAAAGTCCACATGAAGATACCATTAAACGTGGACGTCCCACAAAAACATACACATGACCAGCCTACTCATAACAAAGTCCACATGAGAGATACTCATTAAAACGTGGACGTCCCACAAAAACATACACAGACCATCCTGCTCATAACAAAGTCCACATGAGAGATACTCATTAAAACGTGGACGTCCCACATACAACATACACAGACCATCCTCTCATAACAAAGTCCACATGAGAGATACTCATTAAAACGTGGACGTCCCACATACAACATACACAGAACCATCCTACTCATAACAAAGTCCACATGAGGATACTCATTAAAACGGGACGTCCCACATACAACATACACATGAGCCATCCTCTCATAACAAAGTCCACACGAGAGATACTCATTAAAACGTGGACGTCCCACATACAACATACACATGAGCCAGCCTACTCATAACAAAAGTCCACAGAGAGATACTCATTAAAACGTGGACGTCCCACATACAACATACACATGAGCCACCTACTCATAACAAAGTCCACATGAGAGATACTCATTAAAACGTGGACGTCCCACATACAACATACACATGAGCCAGCCTACTCATAACGAAGTCTACACAGAAGTCCACATGGCAGATAGTCATGTTGAAACGTGGACGTCCTCAGACTGTGTGGCAAGAGGATTAAGGAGGCCCCGTCTGCCTCAAGGAGCACGTGTCTATTTCCAGCCTGGCAGCAGGGCCAGAGGCGGCAGGGCGGAAAACCCAGGTGAGAACGGCTTCTGGGTCAACGAGTTTTAACAAACACCCTCCGCACAGGGACACATTTCAGACCTCGATGAAAGCGGTCACACGAGCAAGGTCTTTCCCTCCTCTCCCCAGTATCAAGTGTTAGGCACACTTCACGTTGAGAAAATGTTGGTATGGGGGGTCATAATGTTTAGGGTATCCGATGGCGTTGTTGTTTTAGGGGGGAGCCAAAAGCTGGGCTCCTGACTAAGTATTGGAACACCTGTCATGTTGGAGTTTTTGTCATAATCTATACAGTGTAGGTGTGACAAGTGTGAAAAACTTTGGAACCATATATATATATACTTTTTAAAATGGGCAGTAGAAACATACTGAACCTGAATCCAGTTATGGAAATCCACACGATGTGTTCCATATTAACGTAGTATACACATCCTTTAACAATAAAGTTATGGATAAATACGATAAGAACTGCAATGTGAAGTAATGAAACAGCATCTATGCACAAAATACTGTCAAAGGATGTCACTCTAATATTCAAACAGCATCCAGCATTTCAAAAATAAATGCCGATTTGGAAACTAAAGCTGTGTGTTTGGAAAGTAAACATTGATGCTGCAGGGAAGGTTGCCATGATAGAAATGAGGTCATGCATATGTGTTTTATTGATTCAGGCAAGAAATAATATTTACTTGCTATACGTGGTAACACATTGACCTCTAAAACCAAATTGTGTTTTTTTTCAATCAGTTAGACATCGATTATGAATATCATAGATTTCTCTTACTCTTCTTTTATTTCTTATTCACATTCAATATCTATGGGGGCTTTAATGGTTTGGTTGAGAGTGTTGAGCATCCCAGAAAACTGGGCTGAAGGGCATATCACTCTACATTGCAACACCAGAAACATAATTCTTTTAAAGCGTCATTAAAAAAATCACATTCTGTGGGAAGTTATGAAAGTTGGACTTTGAAGTGTTACCAGTAAGAAGGTTTAGCAGCTCAGGTATACAATTTAGCCGCCAGTTGTTGCAGGGTTACAGTAAGAACAAAATACCCTGCATATAATTTTTATTACTATACTTTTGGTTACCAATTATTATCAAAAAAACCTCAAAAGATTCACTAGCAGACACAAGATAGTGTGTGAAAAAATATTCCACAAGCAGCGAGTATAACTGAGAACTGAAAAAAACATCACCCTATGCTAAGGTAAAAAGTAACGATACTCCCATAAAATCTACCGTAAAAAGTAACGATGTTTCCATCAAATCTACAGTCGTTTGGGAGCGAGATGTCAGAGACCCGAACTTCTTTTCTATTGAGGGCAGTGCCCATTTCCTCTCCCTCACTGCTTTACCTTTCCTGAACCTAAAGAAGGCAGGTACGCATTTACAACTGGGTGAACTGGGGGACTGTACTAAAGCCAAAGCACGCAAACGGTTCACCCATCCACTTGGTAAACCACACTAAATACTGCTTAACGTAAACTTGCAGCCCATGCTACTACAACAATAAATAGCCACAACACACCTGCAGCTACACAAATCTAACCTAACCAGTACCCTACCTGCTGTTCAAACATACACACACACACAAACCAAGTTTTGATTGCTTACCATTACCGTTATTAACACCAGTAATTGATTAATAAACATCATAACCAAACAGCCCTACAGCCTTTGATAGGCTGCGATCGATGGATTTCATTCCGCCAAATTAAGCCCCCCTTTCTTGTAAGTCAGTATTAGCACGTACCAGTGGCTTAAGCCTTATTTCCCTGTGAATGCTGAAGCTTTAATATCGTAGATATCCCCACAGTCACGTGAGGGTAGGGGACTATGCTAGCCTTGATCCCAGTGCATGCTTTGAGCTGTGAAAGACTCATTTTTTTGCTGTTGTTGTTATTGTGTGTGTGTGTGTGTGGGGGGGGGGGGGGGGGGTATCCTGTAAGAAAAAGAAAGCAGGATTTTTTTTAAAAAGTGGTTATTGTCAGCAACTTGTCCCCAGACACTGCTGGGGGTAGGGTACAACGCGCGCGCACAACACACACACACACACACACACACACACACACACACACACACACACACACACACACACGTGCGCACGCATAGCACGAACGCACACACACAAGCACGCAAGCACGCACACACACGTGCGCGCGCATAACACGCACACAAGCACGCACACACACATACACACACGTACACACGCGCGTGTGCGCATGTGTGTGCAAGGAAGAAAGGAGAGACAAACATTTGTGAGCAATGGAGGGAGACAGACACAGAAAATGACAGACAAAAAAGACAAAGGCAGAATTCAACAGACAAGCAAGAGAGAGAGAGAGAGAGAGAGAGAGAGAGAGAGAGAGAGAGAGAGAGAGAGAGAGAGAGAGAGAGAGAGAGAGAGAGAGAGAGAGAGAGAGAGAGAGAGAGAGAGAGAGACAGACAGACAGACAGACAGACAGACAGACAGACAGAAGACAGACAGACAGACAGACAGACAGACAGACAGACGACAGACAGACAGACAGACAGACAGAGGATGGCCAATAATTATGTGTCTTTACTGCCAGCTTTCATTGCCAGATATGCGCAACTAAAACATAGTTATTACATTGTTTATACCCCTTTATATCACAGCAGATTTTCTCTGCGTGAAATTCGGGCTGCTCTCCCCGGGGAGAGTCGTCGCCACAAAAGCAGCCCTACCCATTAATTATTTGTTTTCGTTTTCCTTGTCTGCAACAGCATTTGTTTCCTTGTCAGAGTGGCTTTTTTTTTTTTTACAGATTTTTGCCAGGGATCCACCCCGTGTTGCCGTGGGTTTTTCTTGTGTGCTAAATAGTGTTGTGTAATACACACGACCTCGGTTTCTACTCTCATCGGAAAGACTAACACTCAGACCACCGCTCATGGTCTAATAGATAGGGGAATTCTTTTGGCTCAAACGGGATTCGAACTACTGTACACTCCTATCCAGACTTTTCGCTTTCTAGTCAGGCGCGCTACCTCTGCACCACTAATCCACCTGTACTGTATAGCCACATGTGATATTTCTAGAGGGTTTCTCAAGATGATGAGGATTTTGAGGCATATTGCATTGCTAAAATACCGAATTAAACTGAAATAGATGAATCAAACATTCAAGATCCAATTTGAAAAAAAAAAAACCCTCATGAAAATCAAGAGATAAGTGACACAAAAATGTTAATTATCCTAATTTCTCTTCCGGCCTACTCTACACTCGTCACCAACAGGAACGAAGCCGGTAATTTTCTGCCAATGCCAGATCACAGCTACTAGCTAACGCAATCAAGTTTCACCAAAAACACAATTCCACCACCAGCTTCAAGTCTAACTCCACAGGTAACGTTCTTACTGTGCAGTCAAACGTAAGCGTAAGCATGTTGATTCCTTAATGGTATTACTGACTAGTAATGCTAGTGATCGATTACCAATCATCACAGCCAATAGCCAAAAGGTGCTGATCAATAGACTCTAGTCCATCAGAATAAGGACAAGAAGTTTAGGACTCAAGATTTGCCCGTACAGACCTATGGCTTAAGCCTTAGTTTCTTCAGAGAGCACAGAGATTTGATCTAGCGATAAGCCCTGGGTCACGTTAAGTGGAGATCTATACTTTGCCTTGTTCACAATGCATGCTTTTAAGGTGTGAAAGATTCTTTTTTTCTCTCTCTTTTTGCTGCTCCTCCTCCTCTGATATTCTAACGCCACTCATTTCAATTTCATAGCCCTATCTATGTATAGATTCATTATGTCGCATCCTCAGGGTCAGAATACCGCATGAAGCCTGTATATGTCAGGTCACTGTGGGGCCACCAGCCAGAGTGACCTTGCACGCACAGACACACACACACACATGACACACAACACACACCACACACACCACACACCACCACACACACACACACAAGCACCACACACACGCACGCACGCACGCACGCACTATTCAATGTACCATATGATAATGAAAATTTGACTTTGACACACACACACACACACATACACATACACATACACACACCACTCACACAACACACACTACTTTCTTATAAAACACCCAATACTTAATACTTTAAGTCTCTTGAAAGATTTGCTATTAAAAAAATAAAAAAACGGGCATTGAAATCTAGTATGCAGTGAAATCAATACCCTACCTACATGCCGCTTTGTGATTTTGCTCTGTGTGTTTGTGTGCAGGTAGAGTTTGTGAGCTGGGATTGGCAAAGCATACACACACACAAACACGATTGTTGACATTGTGCCTCGCCTGAGGTGTGGTGCTACGGAAAGCATTTCTTCTGCTTCTGCTTTGGTGTACTATTTATTGTTGTCGCAGTCGACAAGACTTTGCCGGTAATGTTATATTTTTTTATATTATATTTATTTTTATAAATATTTTTTTTTATTTAAATTCTTTATACGAGATAATGGAATAAGCACTCATGTGCTTTTTTACATCCAGTCCCCGTGTGTATGCAGTTTTGTGAATTTTAGTCATCTGTTCCTACCGGCACACAATGGCCTACTCTACGAAAAGCAGAACAGGATTTAACGTGCGCGAAGATGTTCCGCGTGCGTTCGCACACAGGGCCTCAGTTTATTGTCACATCCGAAGGACGTTTGGGGGAGAGGAGTCGGCACTGAATGTTAACTCCAGAAGAACAATCCTCTCGAACGGGAATCGAACCGGGGTCCTCAAATTGCGAGCGCAATTTTCTGAACAATAGGCGATCCCCCCCCCCCCCCCCCCCCTTAGTAGTAGTAGTTAGTGAAAGTGTAGTGTAGTGTAGTGTAGTGTAGTGTAGTGTAGTGTAGTGTAGTGTAGTGTATGTAGTGTAGTGTAGTGTAGTGTAGTGATGTAGTGTATGTATGTATGTATGTATGTATGTATGTATGTATGTATGTATGTATGTATGTATGTATGTATGTATGCATGTATGCATGTATGTATGTATGTATGTATGTATGTATGTATGCATGTATGTATGTATGTATGTATGTATGTATGTATGTATGTATGTATGTATGTATGTATGTATGTATGTATGCATGTATGTGGTTAATTAATAATTGTGGTAGTGATTGGTTGTGGAGGTTGTAGTGCTGTACTAGTAGTTGTGGTTGCAGTAGCGGTGTGGTATTGGTAGTGGTGGCAGTTGGGGTGGGGGTGGTGGTGTTAGTGGGTTGTGGTGGTATTGGTGGTGTTGGTGGTGTTGGTGTGGTTGTAGTAGTGGCGGTGACGATGGTTGTAGTGGTGGTGGTGGTGGTTGTGGAATTGGTGGGACTGGTTATGGTTTTGACTGCGATAAATATTGTGTTTGTGGTGGTCTTGTTGTTGTGTTTTTGTTGATTTTTGTTTTAGTAGTAGTAGTTTTTGTTGGGTTGTTGTAATGTTGTCGTTGTTTGTTGTTGTTGTTGTTGTTGTTGTTGTTGTTGTTGTTGTCTTCTTCTTCTTCTTCTTCTTCTTCTTCTTCTTCTTCTTCTTCTTCTTCTTCTTCTCTTCTTCTTCTTCTTCTCTTCTCCTTCTTCCTCTTTTCTTTTCTCCTTCTTCTTCCTTTGCCTCCTTCTTTCCTTTTCTTTTCATTTCTTTGCATTCTTCTTTGCAGTTATTTGCATTCTTTTTTGCATTCTTCTTCTCCTCTTCTTTGCTTCTTCTTCTTCTTCTCATCTTTCCTTCTTCTTCTTTTCTTCTTCTTCTTCTTCTTCTTTGCTTCTTCTTCTTCTTCTGCTTCCTCTTTTTTACGTTCTTTGTATTTGTTTGCTTTATGTACTCTTCTTTGCATTCTTCTTTTTTGCGTTCTTTTTCTTTGTATTCTACTTCTTCTCTGTCTTCTTCTTTTC
>CM060319.1:37572189-37574689 GCA_030674155.1 Stramonita haemastoma | reverse complement strand
ACCCTCACATAGACATACTCTCTTTCATTCCTTCCTTCCTTCCTCCCTTAGCAAAGCAAACAGCTCGATCAGGATTAGAAAGCAGATCGACTTTATACAAACACATGCACCATTTCTTCTGCACAGTCAGTCTAGAGTATAAAGTTCAGACTCTCCTCCACACTAAGTCCTGACAGTCCCAAAAGACTTAAATGGGACACAAAGACAACATAGCATCAGCGTTGGTTTATTAATAATCAAAAGCGAATTTTTTTTTAAATAGAAAATACAACTTCCTAGTTGCACAACACAAGATTAGACAAAGAAAATAGTTTTTTGAGATCACATGTGATAGTGATTCTTGTGGACTTGTTAAAGTGCGAGTTGAAAAAAAAATGTTGGTGTGTGGTTGTGTGTGTGTGTTGTGTTTCTTAATATACACATTGTTCCTGCTGCTGTTTCTGCTGTTACTGCTGTTTTTGTTGTTTCTAATTATGACATAGTTATTGTTGCTGTGGCTGAAAATGTTGTTAAAGCTGCTCTTGTCAATCATGATGATGATGATGATGATGATGATGATGATGATGATGATGATGATGATGATGATGGTATGATGATGATGACGATGACGACGACGACGACGACAAACGATGATGTTGCTAATGATTAAAATCAAGGTATCAGTTGGTAATTTACTAGACTTTTTCCACTGCTTAAAAAAAAAAAAAAAACCCACAAAACCTCCCAAACAACAGACACTAAACATACCTATACCACCAACACCACCAACCAACAAAGACACGACAAAAAACAACAATTTTAATTTCGAAACCTCCACCGCATATATACCCACATACCACTTTCTACCTTTAACCATCACTACGGAGTATGGATGGAGGTCGCACCTCCTCCGGCACAGACAAGACTGCCCCATCAGGAAGGCATGGATAGGAGAAACAAACAAAGACACAACACAATCATTTTAATCCCGAAACCTCCACCATACCAACACAAATATTCACTTGACGCCCTTAACCCTCACTAGAAATGATGGGGTCGCACTCTGGCACAGACAAGACGCCCATCGAAGCGTAGAGAAACAAACAAAGCAAACCATATTTATCCGAACCTCCCCATACCCAAAATATTCACTGACGCCCCTTAACCCTCACCTACTGAGTGCACTAGTGATGGATGGAGGTCGCACCTCTTCAGCACAAACAAGACTGCCCCTCATGAAGGCATGGATAGCAGGGAGTAGAGAACCGGAGGCTGAGAGGAGGAAAGACAAACAGCTTCCCATCACAAGACAGCTCGGTCTTGTCGTCTGCAATTTGTCCCAAAGTGTGGGAGTTTCCACTTGGAAATAGAAAGCTGTGAAACTTGACACTTGTGGAGTTTCGAGGCGAAGAGTGGATAGGGAGGAGCGGCACACGTAAATGCATGCACGTACGCACACACGTAGTTACTGTGATTTGTGCACACATACACGCACACAAACAAAGGCACGCACACAAACACATACTAGCCTACACACACACACGCGCGCGCGCGCGCGCATAAATACGCCCCCCCCCCCCAATAAGCAGGCGCGCACATAAACACACACATACACACACGCACACACACTCACACAAACACACCACGCACCACGCACACACACACACACACACACACACACACACACACACACACACACACACGCACGCACGCACGCAGCACGCACGCACACACACACTTTTGGAAGAGACAAGATGCATTCCATTCTTACAATTAAAAAACAAACTTTGTTATCTTGTTTCATGAAAAAAGAACAATCTGTTTTTTTTTTTTTTTTTAAGTTGCTGGTGTTTAAAAGGTACAATAGCACTCCTGGAGTATTATCGTAAACGTGAAGTTTCTACTAAAAAAAAAGAAAATAAAGAAAGCACAGAAAAACAAAAGAATAACAAAATACCACCACGACCACTGCTCCTCTCTCTCTCTTCTCCTCTCTCTCTCTCCCTCTCTCTCTCTCTCCTCTCTCTCTCTCTCTCTCTCTCCTCTCTCTCTCTCTCTCTCTCTCTCTCTCTCTCTCTCTCTCTCTCTCTCTCTCCTCTCTTCTCTCCTCTCTCTCTCTCTCTCTCTCTCTCTCTCTCTCTCTCTCTCTCAAAAACAGTAGGAACACTTGCAGTGTTTGCAAAACAACGTACTTTTTGACCATTAAAACGAGAAAAACTGTAATCACTTTATGCCACATTAATAAAAACAAAAACATCAACACCAAAAAGCTTCGTAGCAATTACCAAAACATCACCACATTAACCCAAACCACCACCAACAATAACAAAAATCAACTACCACAAAGACAACCCCCAACCACCACAATAAATCATTTTCCTACGGACTGTACTCATGTCAGCAAGGTAGTTGAATACACTACCCACCTCCACCCTCCTCTGCCCCCCCCCCCCCCCCCCCCCCCCCCCCCGCCCCCCCTCCACCAGACTTTTCTGCGACTATTCTTAGATAGCTTCTCTTT
>CM060319.1:37552189-37557189 GCA_030674155.1 Stramonita haemastoma | reverse complement strand
GTAAACCTGTGCAAGTTGAAGATACACAAGACAAAGATAGAAGAAAAAGACAAGTATAAATATGGGAGGGAACAAAGCCCAGAAAAAAAATTGCAATGTAAAAACACCCAGTTTTCCTAAAGGAAAAGTGAAGAACAGGAGGAAAATGAATTATCCTGACACAGGACTTAGTGTGTTAATCCTGGGCTGCTTAAAACGTGCTTTTGTTTTTCTCTGTTTTCCTCACATCAGTGCAAAAACTAACGAGTCAGAGCATGATATTCTTAAGTGTGTGTGTGTGTGTGTGTGTGTGTGTGTGTGTGTGTGTGTGTGTGTGTGTGTGTGTGTGTGTGTGTGTGTGTGTGTGTGTGTGTGTGTGTGTGTTTGTGCTTTTATGCTTGCACTCGGATGCATTCTACAAGGAAAACTGTCACACAATGCATATATTTTACACGGTTGACAACCATATCCTATAATCTTAATCCACATTTAGACAAGGATAGTTTAGATTTCTTCATGACCTTTCTACTGTTGGCAGCAATCTCGGACACACACACACACACACACACACACACACACACACACAACACAACACACACACACACACACACACACAACACACACACACACACACACACACACACCACAACACGAGTTGACCCTGGAAAAATTATGTAGAAAAAAGCCACTCTGATAGGAAAACAAATACAGTTGCATGCAGGAAAAAGAAAAAAAATGGGTAGGCGCTGCACGTGGCGACGCGCTCTCCCCGGGGAGAGCAGCCCGAATTTCACGCAGAGAAATCTGCTGTGACATAAAGTGGTACAAAATACAAAACAAAATACAAAATACACACATACACACACACGCACGCACGCACGCGCGCGCGCGCCCTCACACACATGCTTAAAACACAACAAAAAAGTACTCTCTTTTTTTAAAAGTCGAAGCTGACAATTTTGACCAAATTTATTTTAAGGGCAATGACCTAATTAGCCAGAGGTCGCACGTGATCTGCATAATTATTATAGCCCTAAGATTTTTAAGTAGGGAAAGGAGTGAATACAATCATTGTTGTCGTTGTCATCATCATCATCACCATTCATCATAATCAACATCACTATAACACCTGCTACTCTATACTATGTTAGACATGGGAACACAGGCAATGAATGACGTAAAGTAGACAAGGAGGGGACACAACGGGAAGATGACGGCTGCGCACCAGTGAAGCCATCTGCTCTCTCTATATATATCGATAGCTCTGTCAACGACCCCCTCTACATGAATGGCTTATAGAGAGATATGCCGATACAAATCATTGTCAAGGTAGATTGTAACTCACCACAGTGGCTTGTTAGCACTAAGCAAGAATATGTCAAATTTCCTGCTGGCGCCAGGATTTGATCGAACCGTCTGCTTCAATTTTACCCAACACCCCACCAGCTTTGTCTCTTTTTTTTATATCTACAAAAAATATTGCAATTAACAGATCAAAGTTGTTCTTTTTTTTTTTCCCTTGCAGGTGTTCAAGTTAAGTTTGTGATAATCCCTTAGGCAGCAAGTCGTTATTGTTCTGGGTTTATTGCAGTAGGGGATACCACCATGCATGTGCAAAAGATGGCGGCAAAGGTGGGAAGTGTGGCGCCATTTGAGCCTTTGCTCGTGACTAGTGTTGCAGTCATTGTTGCCATCACATTCCTCCAAGGTGTGAGACAATGCAAAGCTGAATGTCCTTAACGGTACTTATTTCCCACTTTGTCCGGTTAACACGTTTTTGTAGGAGCAAATCAGGTAGCACAAAAAAGCTTAACAAAATCATTAAGTTTATGACGCAAGAAATAAGGGACCCGAATTTGTACAACACTTAAAGTGCATCTAAGAGTAAACAGACACAACATGCCTGACTTCCTGCCGTTAAGATAAAGTGGGTTTTTATGTTTAGATCTGCAAAAGTTAATAAAATGGTGTAGAATACAATGCAAAACAATAAAGAGAACACAAAAAGTTGTAATACAATATACTACAAACCAAGCACCTAAGAGCCGAATGCAATACAATATTGAATGCCACCTGTCACATACTACCTTTTACTGCGTCTGCTATTCACCCTGTTTGATGGTGCATAGATAAGAGGTTATACATTGTTTAGTTTGTTTTTGAGGTTGACTTATAGGCAGACAGGCAAAGAATCAGTCTGCGAAGATATTTATGCTTCACCTGCGGTTAAAACGTTATAAAGTCATTTGCATACCGTCCACACAAACAGGCCTACCATATTGCCTCATTCTATTCCAATGCGTTTCTTGATTGTTGAGTAGACGCGTGGGTCCGCTTATCCATAGATGAGTTTTTATGTCTGTCAATTTGTCTGTATAAAGAGAGAGACGAGAGAGGAGAGAGAGAGAGAGAGAGAGAGAGAGAGAGAGAGAGAGGAGAGAGAGAGAGAGAGAGAGAGAGAGAGAGAGAGAGAGAGAGAGAGAGAGGAGAGAGAGAGAAGAGAGAGAGAGAGAGCAAGCAAACAAGGGAAGGCAGCAGGCAAGGCAAGTATTTTATCGAGGATAAGAAAGACTTGTGTGCTTTTTTACATCCACTCGCCATTCAGGATAATCAATGAAAGACCAACATAAATACACAGAAGACAGAAGACAGAGACAGAGACAGAGACAGAGAGACAGAGAGACAGAGAGACAGAGAGAGACAGAGAGAGAGACATAGAGAGAGACAGACAGAGAACGCATGTAAAATGTTGATGCTATATCCTTAAGGTCAGAGATGTTATGCCAAAAGGTCATTGGGTAGAGTATGTGACAGTTGCCATGTCAAGGGGGTGCCTCATTCAGTCTTGCTCCGTGCCTAAACTATTTTAACTACCACCATCAAAGTGACATGACATGGCAGCAGTGCAGGGTGCTTCTGGATGGCAGCGTCAGTCCCAGCAGCCTGACACTAATGAGCCCCACAGGGACCTCTGACCCTGAATACAGGACGTGACAAGGCAAGGTATGGCTGGGATGGAAAATAGAAATCAGCAGAGTGGGAACAACAGAACATGAGTGTTGCAGAAGATGAGGAAATAAAATCAAAGAAAGAAACTCTACTATCTAAGTATACAAAACTAGAAAACAACCACAGCCATCACTTTCACTGTCTTCACTTATCATCCCTCCAGTTATCATCCCCAGCACTAGCACTCATTGCATTTGCCATCACACCACAGATACTACCCAAATCATTATCAACCACCATCACCGTCGCTAATCATAATAACAGTCGCCTCTATCACTATAGTCAACATCATAACCACTCCCATAACTATTACCATACCACTACACCCCAAGGAACATCCTAATCATTGCCACTACTGCAATCATCACGCCAACATCACAACCACCAGCAACAACAGCAGTAACACAGCACAGCAGCAGCAGCAGCAGCAGCATCATACCACTCACAATCATTGGAAGGTTGAACCAGGGTATTGAACTTTTATCATGTTATCATTTTTAAATATTTATTCTTTTATTTTATTCTTATTTTATGTGCTTTTTCTACATCCAGAAGATGACATCAGTACACTGGACAAATTAATACTAGACATAAACGAGGACAACTGCTGTGCACCACTGAAACCAGCTACCATCCAAACATAGATCTGTCAACGACCTCCCTGCAAACGTCCCAATGTGTATAGAGATATGTCGATACAATTTACGAAGGTAGATTACATGTAACTCACCACTGTGGCTTGTTAGTACTACAGCAAGAATATGCCAAGCATCCTGCTGGCGCCATGCTTCGATTTCGTTGCCCACTTCAGTTTCACCTCCAAACCCTTGTTCCTTGTCATCTACAAACAGCAAGCAGGCAAGAAGTATTTTATTTGAGATATAGATACACTCGTGTCTTTTTACATCCCGCCTTTCGGATCATCAAATGAGAAATACAACAATAAACATTAACGCAATACCAAACCCAATAAGACATATATAAATAAGTAAAAAAAAGAGCACTCGTTCAGAAACAAATGAGTCAAAACTTTGATTATGGAAGAAAGAACGTTAATAGTAAAGAGCAACAAGCATTCAGAGCGTCAAAGTCGTTTTTTTCTGCGGTATCCAAGTTCAGGTGGTGATAATCCCTAGGCAGTGTTTTATTATTCTGCTAGTTTCAACACACCACGACGTGGAACCATGCATTTGCCCAAATGGTGACAAAGCCGGGAAATGTGACGCCATTTGATCCGTTGTTGTAATTCGTGGCTTCGATCACATTTCCTAAACGTATAAAACAGTACAAATCCTATTGCTACTTAGCCTACTGTACTAATTTTCCACGTTGTTTTCCTAACATAGTTTGATTTATTTTTTTAAGCAAAATAGCCGACAAAACAAGACACGAATCGTTCTTGTGAGTTTATTTTGTTAAAGTAATAGTTATAGGTAGGAGTTTTACGCCCTTGGGCATCCATGAAGTGAGGAAGTACAGACAAAAGGTTAGATTTCTCTGAGTGTTCGGGCAAGTTAGGCTCCTTTGTTGGATGAGAGAAGTTAAAGTCAATGATTACAATACTTTATGATGCTCTGAAATACATGAATGGCACACCACACCACACCACACCACCACACACCACACCACACCACACCAACACCACAACACCACACCCACACCACACCACACCACACCACACCACACCACCCACACCACACCACACCACACAACCACACCACACACACACCACACCACCCCACATACCAACACCACACCAAGACCACACACACCACACCACACCACACCAGACACACACCCACAACCAACCAACACCACACCAAACCACACCACACCACTACACTACCATACCAACCAGACCACACACCACACCACACACAACCACACACACCACACCAACCAACCACACACACCACACCAACCACAACACACCAACTCACACCACACCACACCACACACACACACACACCACACCACACCACACCACACACACACACACCACACCACACCAC
>CM060319.1:37522189-37537189 GCA_030674155.1 Stramonita haemastoma | reverse complement strand
CTTTATTTTCTTGTTCTATAATTATATTGTAATGGAATCTGTGGACTGTGCATTCAAACGGTTTTCAGTGTTTAATAATTAGTATATTGAACTGAACTGCAATCGGATTTAACTGGGTTGTTATGTGTTATAGGAGTGGATTTCCCTGAAAAAGAGTAGGCTGTGTTCTAGTGGGTTTTTACATTGTTTTGTGTATATATTCTTGTGTGTAGTAAAGTGTTTTCATGCATATTCGTTTTATGTTTCTGTCTGTCTGTTAGTCCGTCTGTATGTTTCATGTCTCTGCCTGTCTGTCTCTGTTTCTGTCTGTCTGTCTGTCTGTCTGTCTGTCTCTGTCTCTGTCTCTGCTCTGTCTCTGTCTCTGTCTGTCTGTCTGTCTCTCTCTCTGTCTGTTTCTCTCCATCTCCCCCCCCCCCCTCTCTCTCTCTTACTGCTTCTCTCTCTTCCTTACACACATACACACACATTAATGATTTGTGACGCTTCACCACATAATGAGACGCATTGCACCTGAGGTCAATTTTTAGTTGTTGACATGTTATCAAACTAAATGCATATACAAAAAACGATTGATGGCTAGGAAAAGTAGCAAGAAATAGATAGAATGACAAATACAATCATCTATAAGATCAGGCTTCAGAATATTCATTTGAACAATGAAACAAGACTGCCAAGGAATAGACACATCAATAGAATTATCTGTATCAAATGGTTAGCATCACTAATTAGGTGGTCAAATGAGGGCTTGGGTATTTTAAAAAACATTTAAAGGCAAATTGAAACAAAAGTATCACTTGATATTTCACTTTAAGTAGAATAATGGCATATACTTTAATAATCAAATCAAAATCTCAAAATTGCCAACTGACCCTACTGCCTTTAAGGCTCCTAGCGGAAAAGTGGTTATGTGCTAAGCGACTCATTCGTGGTGAACACCACATTTTATATATACATACATAATACATACAATACATACATACATACATACATACATCCATAATCATACATACATACATACTTACATACATCATTATCTATATATATAATATATAATAACATCATATATATATATAACTATAATATATATATATTATATAATATATACAGAGAGAGACCACAGACATTTTTTTTCTAGACTGGATTATTTTATGGCCCGTGTCTTCTGTTTACCACTATGGTGGACCTACTTGAGCTGTGAATGGCCTTTGGGAGTGGCAGCAGTCCTAGTCTTCATTTAGGGATGAAGAAATTGCTATTTGGACTGTTATTATGCCTGATGTTATGTAGGATATAACAGCTATGATGATTATAGTCAAAGGGAGTGTCTTGTGTTTTTTTTCCTTGTAACAAAGCCTTTGTTTTGTACTGGCATGCGTGCACACACGCACAGTTATCTTCTTTAATATCTGGTATCCAGTTTTGTTTTTCTGAGGAGTGGGGTTTGGACAGGGATTGAAAACAAAAAGCTTATAGGTTTTAGACAGGGTTTATTTATTTATTTATTTATTTATTTATTATTCTTTTATATGAGGATAACAGAATAAGGAATCATGTGCTTTTTTCATCCGGTCCCCGTGTGTATGCAGTTTTGTAACATATTGTCGTCTGTTCCCACCGGCACTACTCTTACGAAAAGCGGAACAGGATTTAACGTGTGCACAAGATGTTCTGCGTGCGTTCGCACACGGGGCCTCGGTTTAAAGTCTCATCCGAAGGACTTTTGGGGAGAGTGGAGTTAGCACTGATGTTAACTCCAGGAGAAAACTCTCCTCGACCGGACTCGAACCCGGGTCGTCAAATTGCCAGCGCAATGTTCTGACCACTAGGCTATCCGAGGAGAGAGGAGGCAGAGGCTGGGCAACACACATTTCCTAGTTCAAAACACTGATCACTGACAGAACCAAGCACCATGGAGAAGAAACATAAACACACACACACACACACACACACACACACACACAACACAACACACACACAACACAAACACACACACACACACAACACAATACACAGACACAGACACACAACAAACACAACACAGACACACACCGCAGGCACCACAAGCACACATACACACACATATGCACATTCATTTTCTTTTAACAAACGAACAAACAAACAAAACAAACAAACACACACACAACACAGACACACACACACAACATAAGCGACACGCACACACACACACACACACACACACACACATCACACACACACACACACACACACTACACACACCACTACCACACACACACACAACACACACACACCACCACACACACACACACCACACACACCACACACACACAACACACACACACACACACACACACAACACACACACACACACACACACACACACACACACACACACACACACACACACACACACACACACACACACACACACACACAGAGTCTTATTTACTTTAGTCTTTCTTATTCCATTTTCATCCACCAATGAATGCAGTCTAGGACAGGGATTAAAATTTAGATGCCCATGGATCTTAACAAATGAGAGGGGGTGTGGTGGGGCAAAGACTGATAGACATAGGCTTTTCAAATTTCAAAAACTGTGATCACTGACAGAGCAAGGTGTTATGCAAAAGAACGAGATGAACTCTTTCAAACTAAAGGCAATCCATAGAAAATGTACACTGAATGATTCAGGGGGTTGGGGTGCTGCTGCCTTCAGGGCTTAAAGGGGAAAAGGGGGAGGATGGTGGGATCGATTCTTCGTTTGCTGTAGAAGAGAAATAAAGAAAACATGGTTGTGGTAGGGTTACAACGAGGAGAAACTCGGAGGCGGTCTTGAATTGCAAGGCTTGATATAGAGATTGCACGGTTCATTTTTGGGTGGGACATCAAGGTTTGCAGATGCAGGTTTTGTTTAGTTTTGGTTTGTGTTATACTGCATTGCATTGTAATGTATTGCACTCCACTTTTAATCATAGCCAATTTCTCTGAGTGAAATTTAAGCTGCTGTCCCCATGGATAGTGTGTCACCACAAGAACAGCACCACCCATTTCTTCTTTTCTTTTCCTGTCTGTTTGTATACTTGTTTTCCTGATTAGACTAGGTTGTTTAGCCCTACAGAAATGATTTGGACAACTTTCTTGTTGCTGTAGTTTCTTGTACATGCTGTAAATGCATGTGGCACATGGGACCTCAGTTTATAGATATAAAAGAATAGAATAGATAAAGATAGATTCATTTCAAAGACTGGCATCTAGATAACCATTTATAGTCTAGTGGGTAGAGGAAAGCTTTCAGGCATGAACAGGGATCAAGCGAGGACCTAGACTGAATCCGATCTTTTTTAGTTCTAAGCAGGTGCATTACCTCTAGACCACCAATCCACACACACTGCCTTTGATTTTTGCTCTTTTCCTTTGAGTGCAATTCTGTTTTCTTTTTCTTTACCTTAATCTGTGTTCTTGACTAGCTGGCCCACTGGCTGGTAGTGATGGTCTCTCTATCTTTTCAAGAGATGGAAGAACAAAAATCTTCTCTGTGATTATCCTTAAGGTGAGTTTGACATTCACGAAATAACACAACTTATACTTGACCTGTATCTTTGTCTTTGTGTCTGACTGTTTAGTTATTTATATGTAGCTATGTGTCTGTCTGATTGATTATCTCTCTTTCTCTGTGTCTGTTTCAGAGTCTGCGGTGCCTCTCAGTGTCTGTGAGTATATCCCCACCACCACCCCCCCTCTCTCTCTCTGTGTCCGAAATTCTCTTTATTTCTCTTTGTCAATCTCTCTTGCTCCCCGAACACATGCACCATCACACATTTTGCACAACACAACAAACAACAACAACAAGCACACACACATACACTACCTACTCTACACACCACACCACCACACACACTCCATCACACACCCACCTCACCACTCTCTCTCCTCTCTCTCTCTCTCTCTCTCTCTCTCTTCTCTCTCTTCTTACACACACACACATCACACACACACAACACATGGAACACACATTTACACACACATTCACATACACACTACTACTACCATTTCCCCTAACCTGTGGTTTCCAATTCCATTCCCTGAAGAATGGAGTTAGGACAGGAATTGAAAGCAGACTGTCATAAGCTTAGAAAAGAAAGGGAGGGAGTGTGTGTGTGTGTGTGTGTGTGTGTGTGTGTGTGTGTGTGTGTGTGTGTGTGTGTGTGTGTGTGTGTGTGTGTGTGTGTGTGTGTGTGTGTGTGTGTGTGAGGGGGGGGGGTTAGGACTGAAAGACAGGCAGGCACTTTTCGAGTCTCCAAACTCTGATCATTGACAGAGTAAAGCATATTGCAAAATGAACGAAGTGAACTCTTTGCCAACTCAAGGCAATCCATAAGAAATGCACACTGAATGATTCAGGGGGTTGGGGTGCTGCTGCCTTCAGGGCTTAAAAAGAAAGGGAAAAAAGCAAGGTTTGTGGGGATCAATTCTTAGTTTGCTACGGGAAGAAAATGAAAGCAGGGCCAGGGTGGGTTTACAGGGAGAACATAACTGAGAAGCTCTTTAATGGCTAGCGGATCTCTGTGTGTGTGTGTGGTGGGGGGGGGGGGGGGGGGGGGGTCATGGTAGATTTCTAGAGAAACAAAAGCTTCCCAGAAACAAGGCTTTATCTTTCGCTGTTTCTGTGTACT
Organism: Stramonita haemastoma; assembly: GCA_030674155.1. Lineage (NCBI taxonomy): Eukaryota > Metazoa > Mollusca > Gastropoda > Neogastropoda > Muricidae > Stramonita > Stramonita haemastoma. The sequence continues at coordinate 37,532,537 of CM060319.1, read as the reverse complement.
GCGAAAAAATGATTTCTTATTCTTTTATGCTGCTAGGTTACTGTGTTTTTTTGTCTTTCTTCTGCCTCGTGATCTTGTCTGGCCTACTGGTTTGCTGGTTGTGTGTCTGTCTCTATGTTTTTTCTGTATATTTCTTTTTCTTTGTCTGTGAGTCAGTTCTGGTCTGTTTGCCCATCTATCTTTCTGTCTGTTCTTGTTTGTCTGTTTGTCTATTTTCGATCTATCTATGTCATCTGTATTTCTGTTATCTTGTTCCTTTTTCTATGTATCTATCTATGTATCTTCTATGTTTTGTCTGTCTGTATGTATGTATTATGTATGTATGTATGTATGTTGTAGTATATCTATCTATCTATCTATATCTATCTATCTATCTATCTATCTATCATCCATCTATCTGTATCTATCTATCTTATCTATCTATCTATCTATCTATCTATCTATCTATCTATCTATCTGTCTGATCTATCTATCTATGTCTCTGACTCTCTCTCTCTCTCTCTCTCTCTCTCCTCTCTCCTCTCTCTCTCTCCTCACTCTCTCTCTCTCCTCTCTCTCTCTGCCCTTATTCCCTCACTCACCCAGACCAGTTGAGAACCAGACAGTGCATGCCAAAATATCGATAGCACTTGAATGTCAGTTCCAAAGTAGGCCACCTGCTTCTGTCCCTGTCTTAGGGTTGCAGAAATGGGCAAGTGTGTGTAAGGAGAGGAGATCTTCTGTCTGAGCTGGCTCTGTAGATCTCAGGCTGTGAGTGTATGTATAGGTTTATGGGCTTTCGGTTCGAATGTTATACTCTCTCAGTTACATGTTGATTTTGTTTGTTTCGTTGTTAGATTGTTTTGGTTTGAGTTTTTGTATGTATGTTTCTTTTTATGTTCTCTCTCTCTGTCTCCATGTCTTTGTCTCTGTCTTTCTCTCTGGGTTTTTGTCTGTCTCTGTCTCTCTGTGCTCTCTGTCTCTTTCTCTGTCTCTGTTTCTTGTCTCTCTCTCTCTACCCTGACCCCCCCCCCCCCACACACACACACACACACTTTTGCTTGTGTTTGTTTAATCATGTGTTTTGTTGGGAACATTAAAAGCAGAATGAAGTAAACCAGTTCTGTGAGAACCAGGAATTAATCTTGATATCTTCCCAACTAGAAATGAAACTACTGACTTGCAAAACTAAAGGAATGTCTTTTGTGCACTCATTTATAATATGTTAAGAGAAAAAAAAAATCCGATGCTTTATTCTGCCAGGCACATTCATGGTCCCTTTTTCCGGCACTCACTCAATTTGTCAAACGATTGAGAGAGTTTGCATGGCAAAAAAAACTCAGTCATCTGTAAACTCTCCTGTCTGGCTGCAGATGGAATAAACATGTTCTGATTAGCATCGTTTTCTGAAAACTGGAGGATGCCTGCTTTGCTTTTCACAAGCGCCTGTTGATATCATCCGAGGTGTATTCAGAACCGGCCATGTGCAAACGCATCTCTGTGGGCTACCCGCCCCGCTGCTTGATGAAGGGAGGCAATTATAAAGTGATAACATTGATTGGAAAAGAGAATCGGGAGAGCTGCTCCCCCTCCCCCTCCCCCCCCCCCCCCCCCACGCAATAAAGCAAACAGGACCATCAACAAAGCCATGAAGATTCTGCAACCTGATTAATGGTGGGTGAGGGTATATCTAGCTTCTGAAAACATGGGAACCCATAAACAAGGTATAAACGTTTTTTTGCGTGGGCTTTGTTTATAGTCTGCATCCATGGGTGTGTGGTTTTTTTTAGCGCATGATAGGAATTTTCCAGCGTATTAAAAGAACATATGACACCATCAATCCATCATTGTCCAATTACGGTCCTCGCAAAGATGAAAGATTCCACGCAACGGTATTATTATCTACAGGTTCATTTATCTCAGAGGCAGGAGTTCTTTCCGTGGTGAAACCCCCGCTGACAGATTGCCATCACCGGTAGAAGTTATTAGGAACTGCTGCTTGTTTACCCAGACTGAGAGACTGAAGACTGCACACTGCAGACGGAGAGACTGAGGATTTCACACTGCAGACTGAGAGACTGAGGACTGCACACTGCAGACTGAGAGACTGAGGACTGCACACTGCGACTGAGAGACTGAGGACTGCACACTACAGACTGAGAGACTGAGGACTGCACACTGCAGACTGAGAGACTGAGGACTGCACACTGCAGACTGAGAGACTGAGGACTGCACACTGCAGACTGAGAGACTGAGGACTGCACACTGCAGACTGAGAGACTGAGGACTGCACACTGCAGACTGAAGACGAGGACTGCACACTGCAGACTGAGAGACTGAGACTGCACATGCAGATGCAGACTGGGACTGCACACTGCAGACTGAGAGACTGAGGACTGCACACTGCAGACTGAGAGACTAAGGACTGCACACTGCAGACTGAGAGACTGAGGACTGCACACTGCAGACTGAGAGACTGAGGACTGCACACTGCAACTAGAGACTGGGATGCACACTGCAGATGAGAGACTGGGACCACACTGAGATGACGATGAGACTGCACACTGCAGACTGACAGACTGAGGACTGCACACTGCAGACTGAGAGACTGAGGACTGCACACTGCAGACTGAGAGACTGAGGACTGCACACAGAAGACTGAGATGAGGACTGCGTATGCAGACTGAGGACTGGTGCCACTGCAGACTGAGAGACTGAGGACTGCACATGCAGAATGACAGACTGAGGACTGCACACTGCAGACTGAGAGACTGAGGACTGCACACTGCAGACTGACAGACTGGACTGCACACTGCAGATGAGAGACTGAGGACTGCACACTGCAGACTGACAGACTGAGGACTGCACACTGCAGACTGACAGACTGAGGACTGCACACTGCAGACTCTGACATCACATGTTCACCAGGTTTGCCATTGGTGATTCTGCGAGTGGCACTTCTTCCCTGACAGTAGAACACTTCTTCCGTGGATCCAGACCTGTCCATCACTTCCTCCAGACCTGTCCATCACTTGAAAAGCTGAGCGCCGATATCTGGCCCACTGATCTGCCGATGATGGACAGGCTCTTTGAGTTCCTGAAGGGCCTTCAGTGTATCCTGACATTTGTCAGGCCCCCTGTAGTTGTTGTTGGTGCGATTGGCAAGGAAGAAGTAAGAGGTTATTCTAGACGAGAAGCTAGATAGTGGTTTGTGTTTAATGGAGACTGAGACTGACAATGAGAAAAGTGCAAGTGGCACCACAACTACATAAACATTGATTTCAACAGCTTTTGGTTGAGTTCCTGGATCAGTGACCATCTTTTTTTTTTTTTACCGGTCCTGGCACTTGGATGGTGAAGGACATCACTCTATTGTGTGAACTAAGCCACTGATATCCAACGGGTGTCATTCTCTTCTTTCGTTAATAATCGTTTAATAAAATTATATGGTATATGGGGGGCGGGATAGTTCAGTGGTCAGAGCGCTTGCTATCTCCAAGTCAAGTTAAGCAGCGTTGAGCGTGGTTACCAGTTGGATGGTTGATCGTTTGCGCGCCTTGGCTTCAGTACAGTCCCCCCCCAGTTCACCCAGCTGTAAATGGGTACCTGCCCACTTTAGGGTCAGGGAAGGTAAAGCAGCGAAGGTGATAGATGGGCACCGCCCTCAATATGCTGGCCCTAATAGAAGCTGAGGTCTCTGATGCCTCACTCCCCTACGACCGCCTAGGTGATGGAACATCTTTACTTTTTATGGTATCTGACAAATCCCATCGATGGCAATGAAGCACGGTCATGTGTGTGGTCTCCTATACTGACAAGGGTTATACTGCATTATTGTAATCGTTGCAAGTCTTTATCGGGGCTAATGGGCTCTGGCACTGCACTGATGAAACAGTGCTTCATTTACATGTACTGGCAAAGTCTTTGGCACCAGCAATCGTCTGCCGCATAATAGCTTTGGAGCTGACTTTTCAGCTGGGTAGTAGTAGGTTCAAATCCCATGAGAGTCATATGCCTTGACACACTACAAACAGCTCCTATGCAAAGTGTTTTTGCTATGTTCTCAATTGAAGACCTGAGACCACACTGTAGAGTATTATTCACCTTAGGGATACCTTTTGAAAGTACTTTTTACATTTATTTGGTAGACATGATGCTCTTGCATAGTGTTTAGACAATTGTTCTTTTCATACTTGTTTGAGAAGCAGCAGTAATCTGCTACTGTGTCAGTATTTTCTATCACAGTCAGCAGTCGACACAGTAGGCATCCGTCAGTCTCGGAAGATGATGGAGTTGCGCTCTAGGCTCTAGAGCATAAAGCCTAGGTATGTAAGTATGGAGGGCAAGCTGCTACCCTTGCAGCAGACCCACGTCTCCACGTCGGTAGAACGGTTAACTGGATAAGCATTCCAGCCAATATGCTATACGAATTGTTCCAGTGCCGTCGCAGGAGCCGCCAAAATATTACCATATAGGTCTGCAGCCCCAGTCCGCTCTGGGGACTCCAACTTTCCGATATTTCATCAGGGATGGTATCTAAACACGACACCTGTGTGCATGATGCTTTATTATATTTTGTTGTCATCCCCTTCTACCGGCACACTTATGGCGTGCTCTTCTGAAAGGTGGAACGGGATTTTAACTTTTGCGCAAGATGTTCTGCGTGGTTCACACACGGGATCTCGGTTTATAGTCTCATCCGAATGAAAGCATTCAAGCAATATATCGAAAAAATGTCAATCACGTATTCTATACGTAAGTACGCACGTACGCATGATTATATGTATTTACCTGTTCTTGTGTGCAGTGTCACGAATGAAATATTAAAGAGACGATGCGAAACCTCAACTACATCTAAATGTTATTCAAGTACCACCTCCATGCTGGCTAGGGTAAAGAAGAAGAAGAAGTGAAAAGACAGAGTAGGCTCAGGCCCCAAGCTTGTTGTGATGCATATTGCCAACATTGGCAGAAGGAACAAGCATATGCAGATTCAGCGATGTGTACACGCTTTGCCCCAGCCAACCGGGCTGCTGGTCGAGTAAAAACTATATAGAATATTGAATATTGTCTAGAAAATATGATGCTGACAACACGCTGAAACAATTGCCATAATGAATGAACCATGAAGATTATTATGATCGCGTGCGAGCACACACACAAACATACACACACGCACGCACGCCATACACCACACACCACAACACACACACACACCACACACAAACACACACACATACACATACACACACATACAACACACAAACACACACACACACACACACACACACAACACACACACACACAAACAAACACACTGGAAATGATGAGCCTGAAAATGATGAGCCCCCCAGCATACTCCCCATTTGCGCAAAGGAAATTTGATGCCATAATATTGGTCCGTTTTGAGATAAATGCCATGCTCGTAAAACGGACGGATTCTCTGCAAAATTGGAGCGACCAGGGCTAACAGCACTGGCAAGGTTGTGGACAGGTTTTCTCGACAGTTAGAGAGACAGAAGGAGCCTGTGCCTCCATGGAAATACTGCTGACAGACCGTCACTACCAACGTAAACCTTTACGTCCCGTTGTTTGCTTTTTGTTTATGGACAGAGCCATACTGCGTTAGGTCAGTCTGCCTTCAGAGAAGATAGACAGAATTGCAGGTGGCATATTTGACGTGTAGAACGATGACTGTAAAATAATGATGAATCCAGTTGCTTTTGTGTGATTCTGATCTGTCCTGGCATCTTATTATCACTTTGGAGAGTAGCTGGTTTAGCATATAGCGCTTGGATAGAAGAGAGTGTGCCAGTTTGTCTTTGGTGTAAATGAAAAGTAAAGATATCTAGGATATCAGTCTCTTTCACATAATATATTTTTTTTCTAATTTAAACACGAAATCATTCACAGATTGTTGTCTATACTGTTCTGTATACTGTTCTGTGCCATTCCTCTGTGATAAATGTTTTTCCTGTTTACTTTTTAGTACGGCTTGAAACCTATATGAATTTCTCTGTTTTAGAGATAATAAAATGTTTTAATTGAATTGAATGAGTCTCTGTAGATTTCATTAGTAACCGAAGCGTCTTTGACTTGAAGAACATAGGTCAGCTTGAGAATGCACTTCACTGTTAGCTGTTAAATGTGCCAAGTTTTCTAACTTAATAATAAGAAACATTCATACACTGAGAGCATTTCATATCTAAAATCATACAAAAGCAGGAGGAAAAACCGCATCAGCATTCTAAAAAACAGAATGGTAGCTTGGATTGTATAGTGCTGCATTTTTATAGATATACTTTAGATATAACAATGTCTTGATTATGTCTGAGTGTTCAATGAAGAAAAAAAAGGAAGAAGAGAAAGAAGAGAAGAAGAAGAAGAAGAAGAAGAAGAAGAAGAGAAAAGAAAGAAGAAAGAAGAAGAAGAAGAAAAGAAGAAGAAGAAGAAAAGAAGAAGAAGAAGAAGAAGAAGAAGGAAGGAAGAAGAAGAGAAGAAGAAGAGAGAAGAAAGAAGAAGAAGAAAGATGAAGAAGAAGAAGAAGAAGAAGAAGAAGAAGAAGAAGAAGAAGAAGAAGAAGAAGAAGAAGAAGAAGAAGAAGAAGAAGAAAAGAAGAAGAAGAGGAGGAGAAGGAGGAAGAGAGGAGGAGAAGAAGGAGGAGGAGGAGGAGGAAAACAACAACAACAACAACAACAACAACAACAAAACAACAACAACAACAAAACAAACAACAACAACAAACAACAAAAATACAAAGCCGATAAAAAGCGTAAACGTCATCTTTATACACGATTAACAGCTCGTGTCGTTGTATGTCCTTGATAGTCAAAGAAGATTTCCCGTTTTCACAAGAGAAAATAGAAGAAATCATCAATCCAACCAACGACCAACAACTTCCATTCTCCTAAAGATAAAAGACTGCTTGCAAGCAGTTACAAAAATGACCATGTTGTCATAACCTGGTGGCATTGATATCTATTTCCTCACCTACTACAGAAAAATACATGATGAGATATTTCACCCAGAAATCTCTGCCGACAGATTGTCATTACCAATCTACACAGACATTCACTACATATATCCATCACCAATCCACACACAGACATTCACTACAGATCACCAATCCACACACAGACAGTTATACAGATCACAATCCACAACATACAGTTACTACAGATCGTAAATCCCCACAGACATTTACTACTGATTGCCATCACCAGTCTACAACAAATTCACCACGATTGCCATCACCAATACACAAAGACATTTACTACAATTGCCTTCACAATACACACAGACATTTACTACAGATTGCCATCGCCAATACACACAGACATTTACTACAGATTGCCATCACCAGTCTACAAACAAATTCACACAGATTGCCATCACCAATACACAAAGACATTTACTACAAATTGCCTTCATCAATACACACAGACATTTACTACAAACTGCCATCACCAACTCACACACAGACATTCACAACAAATTGCCATCACCAACACACACACACACACACATCTACACACACACGCACATCTACACACACACACACACCACACACACACACACACACACACACACACACACACACACACACACACACACACACACACACACACACACACAATTTATACCGCCTTGCTCTTTTGTTCTACCAAGGGAGATGGACCCCGATAACATTCATCCTTTGTCTCTAAGGGGCGCGATATTACCGAAAGAACAAACTGTACACTCCCCATGCAGACTACAAGGCACAGCTCGCTCGGCTTTGATTTCAGGCAATGGTGAGATCGGTTACCCCTTCTTCTCCTAACCCTGATCAACTTCGCGTCTGGGAGGACCGCGCGGCTACGTGTGTGCATTGACACAGTGAACTGGGATTGTCTTGTTCCATTTTGGAGGCCCTACCTACAGGCTGAAAGATTATCTGCAGATAACCTCCCTGACTTGCCTGATCCAGGGACTGATAAAGGAGGAGCGCTCCTGCAGTCTAGTCACGCACACGTAACAACCGTACTGAAGGCTAGAATTACCTGCAAGGGTGCTCCTCTAGGGTCCCTGTCTGTTAAAACAAAACACAAAAGGCACTGACTGGCATGGAGGTTTGTCTTCCTACTGTTGTATGTTCACTGGAGCTTGGGCACTAAAAATAGTCTAGAGCGCAATCTCTGTGGAAGGTTATGTTAAGTTGACAACTCCGGACATGTATAGAAGTAGTAGGTGCTTTGGCACTTAAACGTAGTGGACTTCTTTTTTTTTCTTCTGGAAAAGGAGTGCTATAGGAAGAGACTTATGGAATTGTTAGCGCATTTCTGGGAAAGGTTAAACAAGCAGCAGGAAAGGGAGTGTCTATAAAACGTTCTGAAGCACAGAGGGAGAGGGAGAGAGAGGGAGGGAGAGGAGTGGGGAAGAGAGGGAGGAGAGGGAGAGACTTCAGACTTCAGACTTCAGACTTCTGGAGAAAGAGAGAGAGAGAGAGAGAGAGAGGGGAGAGAGAGGAGAGAGAGAGAGAGAGAGAGAGAGAGAGAGGAGAGAGAGAGAGAGAGAGAGAGAGAGAGGAGGAGAGAGAGAGAGAGAGAGAGAGAGAGAGAGAGAGAGAGAGAGAGAGAGAGAGAGAGAGAGAGAGAGAGAGAGAGAGAGAGAGAGAGAGAGAGAGAGAGAGAGAGGAGAGAGAGAGAGAGAAGAGAAGAGAGAGAGAGAGGAAGAAGAGAGAGAGAGAGAATTGATTCTATACGAATTGTAACCCACATAAAGAACTAGTTTGAATCTACCTTGCAGTCTACTACAAAACTTATCCATACTGAAAGCAAAAAATAAAAAAACCTTCTCAAAACAAATAATTATCTTACACAGCATGTGATAATGACATCAATTTTGGCAAAACCAAATCAGTACCACAGAAACAATGTCTGTCAGAAACGTATCAACTTACCACAAGCTGGTAATACTAATTTACACTAGTTGTGTCAATGGCAGTTATCTCACACTCACACTCACTCACACACACACACACACACACACCACACACACACACACACACACACACACACACACACACACACACACACACACACACACACACACACACACACACAGAGTCTTTCGGATGAGACTATAAACCGAGGCCCTGTGTGCGAACGCGCGCAGAACATCTTGCGCACACGTTAAATCCTGTTCCGCTTTTCGTAAGAGTAGCCGTTGTGTTCCGAAGGGAACAGATGACAACATTTACAAAACGGCATACACACGGGGACTGGATAAAAAAAAACATGCGTGTTTATTCCACTATCCTCGATATAAAAGAATAAAATAAAAAAATATATAAATATAAAATGAATAAAACACACACACATACACACACACACACACACATACAAACACAGACTGTAGGTGGCCTATATTTAATCCAAATCAATTTCTTCTTCTTCAGTACAGTCCCCCAGTTCACCTAGTTGTAAATAGAGACCTACCTTTTTTTTTTAGGTTCAGCGAAGTAAAGCAACGAGGGAGAGGAGATATCATGTTGGCCCTAGAGAATCTAGAATATCTATGTCTCGTTCCTCTACGACCAAATAGGTTATGGGACGTTTTTATCTTTACTTTTATATCGTGTGACTTATTTAGTTAAGATCTTTTGTTTTTCTGTCTCTCCTTCTGTTTCCTCTTTTTTGTTCCCCTGTTCCTCTTTCTTTTTTTTTCCTCTTTCTGATTCTCTACCACCTTCCCGTTACTATCCTGATAATCTCGTTGTTAGTTGTTTTAGCTGTTGCTGTTGTTGTTGCTGTTGTTTTGTTGTATTAGTGTTGTTGTTGTGTGTTGTTGTGCTGTTGTTGTGTTGTTGTTGCTGTTGTTGTTGTTGCTGTTGTTGTTGCTGTTGTTGTGTTGTTGTTGTTGTTGTTGTTGTTTTCTTCTTTTCTTCTTCTTCTTCTTCTTCTTCTTCTTTCTTCTTCTTCTTCTTCTTCTTCTTCTTCTTCTTCTTCTTCTTCTTCTTCTTCTTCTTCTTCTTCTCTTCTTCCTTCTTCTTCTTCTTCTTCTTCTTCTTCTTCTTCTTCTTCTTCTTCTTCTTCTTCTTCTTCTTCTTCTTCTTCTTCTTCTTCTTCTTCTTCTGTTCAACTTCTTTTTTCCGTCTTGTTCTTGTTCTTAGCATTCATTTTAGCAATCAGCTTCTACACGTTCTTCTGTATCCCTGCATTCCTCGTTTCTTCATCCCTCTTTCACCTATGTCTTTCTTTATCATTGTTAGCTCTCCACAGACACATACACACACAGACACACACAGACAAGACACACACAAACACACACACACACAGCTCCATACACACAGATACAGACACAGGCACACAAACACAGACACACAAAC
>CM060319.1:37514689-37517189 GCA_030674155.1 Stramonita haemastoma | reverse complement strand
TTTTGTCTTTATTGTTCTTTTGTTTAATTTGCATTTTGAAAACACAGAATTTTTGTTAAAAACTTTTGTCATTGTTTTTTCTTTTTTTGATCATGTTTTGTACTTGTTATTCTATTGTAATTTTGTGTTTTAAATCCCCCTTTTTGGCTTTCGTATCAGACTGTTCACAATAAGGTCTTGGCTGTGTTTGTTCTTTTTTATTTCAATTTTAAGCATTCCTATGGACGAGTGCATGTTTTATTCAGATAAATAACTTTAGAACTCTTTGTAATAACTAGAAACAAGAACAGAAACCAAAAGAACAAAACAGGAAAAATAAGCTTTTTAGTGTCTTTGTGGTTTTTATTCTCAAACTTTAATGAAAAACGCCTGGCGGAAATATTGTTTATCTTTCAATAAAAATCCATGCTTCTGTGTAATGTACGTAGGTGTTCTTTATCTTTCTGTCTTTTTAACTCTTTAAAAAAAATCTGTTTTCGTTGAGAGCAAGAAACGTGATGGAAAAGAGAGAGACTGGGACTCTGAATTATTCAAGAATGTAACAAAGCTTAAGCATGGCTTTGGTTTTGTTGTGCTTATCCGTTCGCGGATTTTTTTCAGGCTTCTTCGGTTTTTGCTTGCTGTTGTTCTTGGTTTTGTTTTGTTTTGTGGGGTTCATGTTGGTTTGTTTGTGGTTTTTTATGTGGGGGGTATTTTTTAGGGGGAGGGGGTAGTTTGGGCAGAAGCTGTATTTTTGGTGGGGGTGGCGGGATTTTTTTTCCCCGTTTTCTTTGCTTCCTTTTTATTACAGTGATATATTAATTTCTTTTAATGTAGAGGATAAGGGAATCTTGACTCATAGGCATTTTTTTACATCCACCCCCCATGTGTATGCGGTTTTATAAATGTTGTCAGTATCTGTGTATCGGTGTTCAGTTAAATTAAGATTTCAGTTTCTGTCTATACATCTCAGCTCAGTTTATTATCGATTTCAGTGTCTGTCTGTGCGTCTGTTTTCAGTTTAATCACGATTTCAATGGCTGTGTCCAGTGTATTCTCCATTTCAATGTCTGTGCATCTGTGTTCAGTTTAATCACGATTTCAGTGTCTGTGCATCTCTGTTCAGTTTAATCACGATTCCAGTGTCTGGGCATCTCTGTTCAGTTTAATCACGATTTCAGTGTCTGGGCATCTCTGTTCAGTTTAATCACGATTTCAGTGCCTGTGCATCTGTGTTCTGTTTAATCACGATTTCAGTGTCTGTCTGTGCATCTATGTTCAGTTTAATCACGATTTCAGTGTCTGTGCATCTGTGTTCAGTTTAATCACGATTTCAGTGTCTGTGCATCTGTGTTCTGTTTAATCACGATTTCAGTGCCTGTGCATCTGTGTTCTGTTTAATCACGATTTCAGTGCCTGTGCATCTGTGTTCTGTTTAATCACGATTTCAGTGTCTGTCTGTGCATCTATGTTCAGTTTAATCACGATTTCAGTGTCTGTGCATCTCTGTTCAGTTTAATCACGATTTCAGTGTCTGTGATTTGTGCGTCTCTCCTGTCTGTCTTTATGTATCTCTGGGATATACATTTCGTTTGACTTATCTAACAATACAAAAGCAAATACTGGTGTGTGTGTGTGTGTGTGTGTGTGTGTGTGTGTGTGTGTGTGTGTGTGTGTGTTTTGTGTGTTGTGCGTGCGTGCGTTGGTGCGTGTATATGTGTATGTGCGTGCGTGCGTGCGTGTGTGAGTGTGTGCATAATGTGTGTGCATGTGTATAAGTGTGCATGTGTGCGTGCGTGCGTGCGTGCGTGCGTGCGTGCGTGTGTGTATTACGTTAACATTTTTTGCTTCCATTGTAGCAAGCTTTGCATATTAACTACTTGAAAGATAAACGCATGGTAGGCCAAGCCAATTGGAAAAACAATTATAATGATGTATTTTTTATATTCTCCCTTTTATTGCTCTCTGTATTGGTTTTGTTGTTGCTGCTATTATTGATGATGCTGATGTACATGTCTTCCTTTTTATTCTGTTTACGTTTTTCAGTAGTTTTTTTTTCTTTTTTTCCCTGTCGTTTCATTTTTTTTACATATCGTTGCTTTGTTTTTTTCTCGAGATTTTTGCTTTGCGTTCTGTCATTATTTTCCCCATATTTTTCCTTTTTTTTTTTTTTTTTTATTCCCATGTCATTTTCTTTGTTCTGTTTGTATATTCTGTCTAGTTTGCGGGTGTCATCGGTTTTCGTTTAGTTTTGTTTTCGATCTTCTTTATTTTATTCGTGACATTATCATTTGCTTGATGCTATTTCAAGTCCAGCTTTTCATGAAGTTTCCATGTTTCAGAAATACTCTTTAGGCGTAAATATTTTATACACACTGAAAGTTCAAAGTGTTTTTTTAATTTTTATTTAGAGAAACAAATGAAACAAAACAAAAGACAACGAAAGCTTCCTGATGTGTTTGGTTTTAAAGGTTAATAACGGATTCGAAGTATAGTTTATTATTCAACAAATGTGCTGCGA
>CM060319.1:37499756-37504756 GCA_030674155.1 Stramonita haemastoma | reverse complement strand
CTGTAGTTTGCTAGAGTATGTCGGATTTGTTCGCTTCAAATTAAGGCATCGACATTTAGCTGCGATAGAACCAAAATAAAAAAAAAGGAAGAAGAAAAAGAAACTGAAATAATCCATAAAACGCAAGCCTTAGGTATTAGTCTGTATGTCTGTCTGGCTTTCTGTCTCTGCCTGTGTGTCTGTCTGTCTCTGTCTACCTGTCTGCCTGCCTGCCTGTCTGTCTGTCTCTCTCTGTTTTTTCTCTCTCTCGAATATATATAGTTGACTGATTCCAGTGGCTACTATTTTTACTATTGTACTGTTTTTTTTTCTTTTTTTGTTACCATTACTTTCATGCAACATGCATCTTATTCTGAATAATGAGTTCTGTAATCAATTTCCACTTGATAGTTTTGTTTGATGATGTGTACTTATGAAATGCAATTTTTGCGTTATAGTTCGTTATTGCGTGCATAACTATTTCAGATATTTCTTAGTTTTATTTATGTTTTATAATCTTTTTAATGTGTAACAGAGTGCAGATATTTGATCTGCCGCGACTCTGTACAACTTCTCGGCAACGACAGCACGGTCAGACGGTGGGAATGTGGCCTCTAAAAAGAGGCTGCATAAATACTACATTTTACCGCTATGGGCAAAGTGCATGCAGAAGACGGCTTTCGACCACCCCCCCAACGATACAGAACGTCGCACAATTCACAGGTGTGGATCCAAACGTTACACCCACGACGCTGCGATTGGCAGTTCCGATCGCAAGGGAAGTAATCTAATTACCGCCCTGCCACAAATGCAACATTATGCATATTTTATACAACACACACACACACACACACACACACACACACACACACACACACACACACACACACACACACGCACGCACACGCACACACGCACACAGAGAGAGAGAGATCTGTATATATATATATATATATATATATATATATATATATATATATATATATATATATTTTTTTTTTTTTTTTTTTTTTTTTTTTTAAATTTGCTTTTGTATTTACCTACTAATCCCCTTTTATAACTATATTTACAGGGTAAATCTGTTCACAGATTTACCTAGGAACTAAGCAAAGCTAATGAATGTTTTAAATAATGAGCTGTTTTAAATAAGATTTTCTTAAACATATGTCTGATCAGTTTCACGTACAACTGGTTCAAATGCACTCCAAGCATTGTGAAAGTCTGTCAATTGACCATTTATTATAGCACTGAATTAGGCATATTTTCTATTGTTTGAATAATTATAATAAAAACTCAACGTTTGTTGCTGCTCTATGCCATCATTTGGTTTTTCAGGTATTTAGTCTATTTTGGGAAGAAATTCATATTGAAAACAAATTTTCATAAAAAATAAATAAATAAAAGAGAAAAAAAAACATCAATTTTGAAAAAATGCAGACTGGGGATCTAAAGTTACATCAGGTACACTAGTTCTGCAACAAAAAGATGTCCTTGGCACACACTGCAATATGTAATTATCTTTCTATGTATGTATGTATGTATGTATGTATGTATGTATGTATGTATGTATGTATGTATGTATGTATGTATGTATGTATGTATGTATGTATGTATGTATATAATGCATCCTCAAAATAAAAGAGTAAAATATATAAAGTATTAAATGTGTATGTTGGTGTGTGTGTATGTGTGTGCGTTCATTCTCTTTATTCATTTTTTATTTATTCTTTTATTTATTTTTTATTCATTCTTTTATTTCGAGGATCGTGCAATAAGTACCTGGTGTTTTTGCATCCAGTCCCCGTGTGTGTGCAGTTTTGTCAATTTTGTTATACATTTGTCTGTGTGTGTGTTTGCGTGTATGTGTGTGTATGTGTGTGTGAGTGTGAGAGTGTGTGTGTCTATGTGTGTGAGTGAGTGTGCGTGCATGTGTGTGTGAGTGTGAGAGTGTGTGTTTATGTGTGTGAGTGAGTGTGCGTGCATGTGTGTGTGTGTGTTTGCGTGTGTGCATGCATGTGTGTGTGTGTTGTAATCTGAAACTTTTCCACCTCTTCGCAGCCTCGGAGCTCGTCACATTGATTCACACTGTCCTCTGCATCCCCATCACTCTAAGGCAAAGCCAATCGCTTGCGCACACATGCACAAACACACATGCATACTTGAAAATTTGTGCACACACACGTGTGTACGTGCACGCACGCACACACTCACACACACACACACACACACACACACACACACACACACACACACACACACACACACACACACACACACACGGTACACAGACACACAGACGCACGGAAACACATGCACAGAGACATACATATAATTATATACACACACAGACATACATGCACACAAAAATCCTTCGGATGAGACTTTAAACCGAGGCCCCCTGTGCGAACGCACGCAGAACATCTTGCTCACACGTTAAATCCTGTTCCGCTTTTCGTAAGAGTAGGCCATCGTGTGCCGGTGGGAACAGATGACAATATCTACAAAACTGCATACACACGGGGACCGGATGGAAAAAAGCGCATGATTGCTTATTCTGTTATCCTCGGTATAAAAGAAGAAATGAATAAAATAAATAAAAAATAAATAAAACACACACGCATGCACGCAATGATGTACAATAATTGTCAAGAAAGTAAAAGGTTACAGATTTTATTCTGTTTTCGCTGTTGTTGCTGCTTGATGCTACGGCTAATTCTAATGCTGCTGCTGCTGCTGCTTCCACTACTACTACTACTTCTCCCGACAACAACAACCACTATTGATATTAACACATTTTTTTACAGTACAAAAACTTGTATGCATCAAAAGCGGTGCTAAAATCTTGCACTTACTGGCATTGCGTCTCTTCAATTAGCCCGACAGAGGCTCGGGAGCACTCACAATTTAGGGCAAGCTTACACTTTCTGTTGGGAGTTCCCGCTACAACCTACCGCTCCCCCCCCCCTCCCCCCTGAGTTCCTGTCTCTCCACCCACCCACCCCACCCCTCCTTCTCCTCTCCAGTCGTCCCCAATCTCTCCTATTTCACCCCGGTGCTCTACTTTCCTCCTCTCGTTTTTTTCCCCTCATGTGTGTCAACATCCTGTATGTGACTCACATAATAATTATAATATTTATGGGGGGCCAGCCTAGTGCGTTACAGAGTCAGGCTTCTGAAAGTATGCAATATATATATATATATATATATATATATATATATATATATATGTATATATATATATATATATTAAACACTGTGTGGATAGTTAGGAAAAGTGTCAGATTTATCGAAAGGAAGGGAAAGGTGATGGTTTTAAATGGGAAAAAAAAAATCATATGCTTGGCTATCAACAGACATAAGATTAAAACAAGACTATGTGCACGGTTACAACAGACACACGATTCAGACAAAGACTATATGTAGGTAGGGGCGGGATAACTCAGGGGTCACAGCGCTCCTTTTCCCCCAGCCAATGTTAAGCAGCATCGAGGGTGGTTACCGGTTGGATGGGTGACTGTTTGTGCGCCTTAGCTTCAGTACAGTCCCCCAGTTCATCCAACTGTAAATGGGTACCTGTCGTCTTTAGGGTCAGGGAAGGTAAATCAGCGAGGGAGAGGAGATGGGCACCGCCCTCAACATGCTGGCCCCTAGAGAAGCTGAGGTCTCTGATGCCTTGCTTCCCTACAGCCACACGGGTTATGGGACACACTTAGCTTTTTGTGCATGGTCACAACAGATAACAGATTAAAACAAGACATATTCATGATCGCAGCAGACAAAAGATGAAAACAAGACTCTTACAAAGGCAATAGAAATTCTCATAGTAAGTAAGAAACGTTTGTCTCGCGATTCTGAAAGTCTGTGCATCAGCAACCCCCACTTAGTGAAAGAAGAGAGGTCAGCCTCCACAAGAAGTTCCCAGACCCGGTGAGAAGTTCTCTCTGTTGAGCCTGTTCCCTTTAGAACAACCACCACTTAAAGACACAACAACCGTCTGCTTATGTTAGTAGCAAGATTTCGCATCATGGCCAGTCCAGTACAGCCCCAATGCAGTATTTACGTTAGTAAGCGTTTGGGTCTATCTCAGGTGACTTGTGGTTTAGCGGTAATGGGCCCGTCTAGAAATCCAAAGAATTGAGAATCACTTTCCGTGTGAAGTGAGCTTTTCCTCCAGCTATTACATCAGAAGAGCTAGCTGCTCCTAGAAACTTTCTGTCAAATAAACATTTACTGTTGAAAGAAAATAGATACATCTTAGGCAGAAGGACAAAAAAATGGGGAACATTGTGCTGTTGGTGATGTGTCTTTCCTGAGGCAGGCTGCACTAGATTTAGAGGGCAAAGTCTGATATCACTACAATACAGAACAATACGTATAGGGCAGGTCAAGAGATGAAACAACACAAGTGACAAGACACACGACAAGACACAAGACACACGACACGATACGACAAGACACGACGAGACACAAGACACGATACGACAAGACACGACAAAATACGACACAACGAAAGCAAAACAAGACAAGACATGACAATACAAGACACGACAAGACAAGGCTAAAAAGTACTTAAGATTGGTGGCCGTAATAATTATAATGTTGAAAGTGTACCTAAAGTATTAGTTAATAAATTCATTCATTTCTTGGACAATAATACTTTCTTGTTATTCTGCAAAGTCTCAGATGCAAAGTTCAAACAAACTTTGATACCGGTGCTCTTTTAAGTCAAGCGTTCATAGTTACATTTAAAAACTAAAAAAAAAAAAAACAACTAAAACCAAAAAAAACAAAACAGAAACAAATCAGAGAAAGAAAAAAACATATATATATATATAGGAGTTTTTGATCCCAGAGTAATTTTCAGAACACTCATCAAAGACAGAAGGAACTATCCCCATAATTGTTGTCGTTTACAAACTCCGCTATGTAAACATGTTGCATCACATAAAGACAAAAGTAGTGCGGATGGATGGTGGTATCATTTCTATATGTCTATGGAAGTTAAAAGGTCAAGCGTAATC
>CM060319.1:37489756-37494756 GCA_030674155.1 Stramonita haemastoma | reverse complement strand
AACAGAAATCAGCTACATAACAAAGTTCATCATTTGTGTTCGCTATTAACATTCTGTTATAGGCTAATTTTTTCCCGCTGACTTTTTACAATTCCTTTCTTTCTTTGCTTGTAAGCCATGTTTTTTCACCTTTTGTTTTCAGTCTAAGAAAACCAAGAAAAAAAAAGCAGAGACTTTAACAGAATAAAAAACAATACCAAACAACAACAGTAGCAGCAGTTTGCTGTGGCCTGGAAATAGCTAAGGCTTTATGCTTCTCTCCCCCTCCCCCTCCCCCCCCCCCCCCCTCCCCACTTCCCCCCCCCCCCCCCGCCCCCCTCCCTCTCCCCCCATCGAGGCCGGCTACAACAAGTGCTTTGCACTTCCCTCTACGCCCAGTTACGTGACGGGTGACGCCTCTTCCTCCTGCTCCTGGTGCTCGCTCCACACTTGAACCCCGGTCGCTGTAACTAGTGTGTGTGCTATCAAGTTTCATGTGTTGTGTTGTGTTTGTGTTGTGTTGTGTTGTGTATGAGTTGTAGTTGTGTTGTGTCTGTGTTGTGTTGTGTTGTGTTTGTGCTGTAGTTGTGTTGTGTTGTGTTGTGTTTGTGCTGTGCTGTGCTGTGCTGTGCTGTAGTTGTGTTGTGTTTGTGTTGTGTTGTTTCGTGTCGTCTCATGTCGTGTTTGTGGTTAGGTTGGTTAGGTTGGGTTGGGTTGTTTGTGTTGGAGTTGTGTTTGAGTCGTGTTTGTGGTTGTATTGTGTCTTGTCATGTCGTCTCATGTTGCGTTGTGGTTGTGTTGTGTTGTGTTGGAGTTATGTTGGGGTTGTGTTTGTGGTTGTATTGTGTCTTGTCATGTCGTCTCATGTTGCGTTGTGTTTGTGGTTGTGTTGTGTTTGACTTGTGTTTGTTTTGTGTTGTGTTGTATACTGTTTCTTCAACCTTTGTCTGATGGACAAAGACGGAAAAATCAACACTCTCACTCAACATATGTAGATAAACATGTAGCTCTTTTATTCTGTAAAAAAAAAAAAAGAAGAAAAAGAAATAGCAAAGGGACCTTGAAAAATGAGGAAGGGTAAAGAAAGTACGACAAAAACGAAAGAAAGAAAGACAGAAAGAAAGACAGAAAGAAAGGAAAGAATGAAAGAAAGAAAGAAAGAAAGAAAGAAAGAAAGAAAGAAATTGTATAAGTATGAAATAAAGGGAATAGGGAGGTAATGGTAGAAAAAACGAATGAAAAAAAAAAGATAACAGAACAAAGAACAGAAGGAAGGAAGAAAGAAATGATGGACAAAGAAAGATATAAAAGACAAAAGAGAAGGGAAGAAAAGGAAACAAAAGAGTGAGAGGGAAGCGTCATCCCTACCCTTCTAAAAAAAGAGAGAGGCAAAGAAAGAAATGAGAGAGATAGAATGAGAGAGAGAGAGAAGGAGAGAGAGAGAGAGGAGAGAAGAGAGAGAGAGAGAGAGAGAGAGAGAGAGAGAGAGAGAGAGAGAAGAGAGAGAGAGAGAGAGAGAAGACACAAACAAGGAGAAAAAAAGAAGGTAGAAAAAGAAAAGAAAGAAAGAACAAAGACACAAAAACAGAAAAAGAAAGACAGACAAACACCCAGCCAGCAAGCCAGACAGACACGAAAAGAAAAAAAAAGAAAGACAGACAGACAAACGAAAAGAAAGAAAAAACAGAAAGAAAAAAGCAAGAAAGCACGAAAGAACGTTTTCTTTAGAACGAAACCTTTGCGTGTGAAAGCAGATTTAGAGAAAATCGTTTTCCTCTCTTCCTGTTGTATTCCAGAAATATATTACAATGCGTCGACCTGTCTGTCTAGCTGGCTGGCTCGCTGGCTGTCTTTCTGTCTGTACGTCTGTCTGTCTATCTGTTCATCGATTTGTCTGTTTGGGTTTTCCTGCTCTCTAATTCTAAGCAGTTACGGCAGTTTGGTGTAAAGAAAATTGATGGTGGGAGAGAAAGGTCAGAGAGAAGGAGGAGGATAACGAGGATGAACAGAACGCAGGTAATGGGAAAGAGCAGAAGATGAAGGAGTATCAGAGAAAGAAGAAATTGAGGAAAAGAGATAAACTTTAAAGACGAATTTGAAGGAGAGTTTAAAGAAGGAGAAGAAGTAGAAAAAGAACAATTTGTAGAACTAACTTTTGATGATGAAGAAGAAGGTAAAGGAGGAGAATTTGAAAGAAAAATATGTTGATGAAGGAGAATCCAAAACTAAATCAGAAGAAGAAGGGAAATTCGAAGAAGGGGAATGTAAAGAAGAAGAACTTGAACGCAAAAAAGAGTTTAAAGAGAAATAATTTGAAGATGAAATCGCAGAAGAAGGATTTGAAAAAAAAAACACGATTTCTGGAGGAGAATTAGAAGAAGAAAGAAAAATGCAAAAACAAAGAACAGAAAGAAGAACAACAGCAAAAATGCTTAAAAGAAGAATGCAAAGAAGAAGAGGAACGCATATAAGACTGCACAGAAGAGGAAGAAGAAGAGGAGGGGGAGGAAAAGAAGGAGGAAGAGGAGAAGGCAGAAGAAGAAGAAGAAAAGTACAGACTGAACAGTTGCATCGTAGATCAAAGACATGGCCAAGCTTTATCATGGAAACAGGCAAGATCTTAAACAGAATATTTTCCATTTTGTTTTGCTGTTTAAAGCAGACGGAACAAAGCCAAATGCGTCTCTCTGCTCTACAATATTATGTCCTATAGTGTATATGACTAAGTTCAAGAAAATTAAAGTGGAATTTGTAAAAAAAAGAAAGAAAAATAAATAAAAGGGGATAATAAAGTTGGAAGAAAAATGACGCTGACTTTATAGAGGATTGCAAAGATCAAAGGTAGAACACATTCTTAAAGCTACAATGCCATTTAGTGACGTCTACGCATTCAAAGAAAGCAAAAGGACTCATTGAAAGACGGGATATACGGCATGTCTTATTGCGCATGTCTTGAATGGAACGGTGTTAAAACTTTCAAAATGCAGATGTTCTATATAGCAAATCAAACCAAATGGCGGCTGTCTGATATTTTTGCATGGAGGATTTGTTTGTCCTGTGACAAAGAAATCTAGTAAACCTACATCTTTATTTAAAAAACAATAAAGAGCATTCAACCGTAACTTATTTCAAGGCTAAGTTTGTCATGATTTATATGATTCGGAGAAGACTTGCATCGTAGTTTGAGCTGAAGTTTGAGAGTTTGTGCCGTAGGCAAACGCAAACAGCACAAAAGTTGCTCTATTTCTGAAATTTTGGAGAAACTCAACTGAAAATTATAAAAGATCTTCTGACAGCTATTAAGCTAGTATCAAGACATGCTCTTCTAGAATTTTAATGCAAACTAGAGTAAACTATTCGTCAAAGAAAGTTTGCTAAAAATCATGGAAAACTATTGCACAAAACATCAAAAGGGGAACGACTTTGATTGCAAAACTAAGATAAGCAGCCATATTACACTAAAATTAATGCCAACATTTTCAAAGATACAGTGAACTTTCATAGCAAACAAAACTATACAGCAACAGTAACTATGTTCATTGGCTGTTTACATTCAATAACAGAAAGAGTCTGCTATCCTTAACCAACGACACGCAAAATTGATATACGAATGAGACACGCATACCGAAAAACGAAACAAAAAACCCATGTGGCACAGTTGTGTCCAAACACAGCAGAAGGTTACAGAGACAGAGAGGCGGAACGGTGCTATTCTAAGTATGCCTAGGGGGGAGAGGTTTGCAGGAAGAATGTCCCCTGCATTCCACACTCCCGCCTCCACTCTGCCCTGCTGCACTGTCCCCAGATTCCAACAGCTCTGGCACTGCACATCCTCATCGATCTTATCGAACCCACACCACACCACACCACCCACACCACACCACATCGCATCCCACAACTGATGGAAATGGGGATAGAGAGGATTCGGTGAGGAAGGAGAGAGTGGGTGGAGGTGGGAGGAGAGGAAGAGTGAGGAGGGGAGATTGCAGTGTGGGGGAGCGGAGAAGGTTGGGTCGGTGGGTGGGTGAGGGTGAGGGTGAGGGTGGGGGTGGGGGTGGAGTTCGGTCTTGTCATCGTTATTGCAAGAAGAGACTGCGATTTGGGAAGAGGCCTTACTGTAGTGGTTGGCTCTTACAACAACTGTCTTCTGACATTTTCCGAAGATTTTTTTTTAATATTCTTTTGTTCAAGAGCATTATTTGATTAACTAAGACTTTTAACCACAGAAATATATAATCTAACAACTTTTCACATAATTGCGAATTGATTGAGAGGTATCCCTCAATCGAAATGCTGGTACCTTCAACGATGGGCAAAAACGGTCCCATATGCAAAAACCTCACAGTTGGTGACCCTCGAAGTTTACGGCAAGAAAGGAAAAACACCCACCAGAAATGAAACCCCGAAGAAGTTTGACATCGCACTTTTGGGATTGACTCCAACTTTCATACCCACAAACAGACCAACTTCAAGTGTCACATCGCCAGCGAACACTACCAGACTCACAACCTTCCATTACACTGACGCCATCCGAATAATTGATAGATTTTTTTTTGACGCTCTGACACCATTAAAGTAAGACTTAGGCTGGCTACTTGGCTAGGCAGTCATTCTATAACTTCTTGTCATCATTTAAGAAAATGGATTGCCAACATAAAACAGAAAAAAATTATTGACTAGAATGTGTATACGTTATTATTGTTTATTTCAACAATTTATTACATGGCATTGTGTTTTTCCTAAGTCTGTGTTTATCGTTCACTGGAAATGTTGGTAAGCCAAAAAAAAAATCAAGTTATTCTTGCGAATATAATAGACACCTCTAAGTTATAAAAAGTGTCGGTCCATGAGGTACACCGAATGTAAACCCTAAATTAACGCTAGGACCTTTAAATTGTGCTGACATAGCAGCCCAAACTCCACTCAGCACCTTACATTTCCCCGCAAAAAAAGCAGACACAGGTGGTTTGATTTACTTCTTATGGCAAAGACTCTATCTATCACACAGGTGCGGACTGTAA
>CM060319.1:37484756-37487256 GCA_030674155.1 Stramonita haemastoma | reverse complement strand
TTTTCTGTAATCCTAGTCCCTGCGGATGGCTGTCTACTACTACTACTACTACTACACTACTACTACTACTACTACTACTACTACTACTACTACTACTACTACTCTACTACTACTACTACTGCTACTACTACTATACTACTACTGCTACTACTACTACTGCTACTGCACATTGTAACAGAATCTGAGTGATTCCCTTGCTGCAAAGCTGAAACGCCCCAGCGTCCTGTCCCCCTGTCTGAGATAATGGGCTGTATTGTATAACTGAGTCTGGGAATGGATGTAATTATAGTTATAATAACAAGGGGACTGGCACGGTGTGGCCTGAAGGAAAGAGAAACCGGACGATACAAAGCGATGTGTCCGCTTCCGTTTGTCCTTACGTCTCCGGAGAACTGTGTCCGTTTCGGTCGTTGTGGTAGCAAAGGGCTTATGAGAAGTGTTTTAATCTCTTCTCTCGTTCGTCTCGTCTTTTCTCTCTTCTGTCTCTCTCTCTCCTCTCTCTCTCTCTCTCTCTCTCCTCCTCTCTCTCTCTCTCTCTCTCTCGCGAAAGTCCTTCAGATGAGACTTTTAACCGAGGCCCCGTGTGCGAACGCATGCAAAACATCTTGCGCACATGTTGAATCCTGTTTCGCTTTTCGTAAGAGTAGGCCACCGTGTGCCGGTGGGAACAGATGACATCTACAAAACTGCATACACACGGGGATTGGATGTAAAAAAGCACAAGAGTGTTATTACAATATCCTCGATATAAAAGAATAAATCAATCAAATCAAATCAAATCAAATCAAATCAAATCTCTCTCTCTCATCTCTCTCTCTCTCTCTCTCTCTCCTCTCTCTCTCTCTCTCTCTCTCTCTCCTCTCTCTCTCTCTCTCTCTCTCTCTCTCTCTCCTCTCTCTCCTCTCTCTCTCTCTCTCTCTCTCTCTTTGTGAGTGTGTGTGTGTGTTGGTGTGTGATGTGTGTGTGTGTGTGTGTGTGTGTGTGTGTGTGTGTTGTGTGTGTGTGGGGTGTGTGTTGTGAAACGTGTTGCTCTTTGTCCTGTGCCGTGTTCCCACTAGTTCAGTTCAGCACAGCTCTGATCAATGTGATCCTTGTGCCCCTGTTCCCTTTCATCCTATAGGCATCCATCGTGTTGATGTTCAGGACTGTGTACAGCTTATAGTGCGACTGTACTTGTAACACATCTGACAAGATGGTGCAGATTAAATAAAATTAATGTGCGTATAATTATTACTCGGAACATTTCAGCATGTACGATTGTAAAACGTTCGCGAACATGCGTGTGCGCCTGCTTGCGCGCGTATACACACACCACACACACACAACACACACACTCAAAGGCAAAACCATACACACACAAAATATACGCACACATACACAAACGTGCACGCACACACATATATAATTACACACATGTGCACGCATATACGAACGCATGCACTCATGTACACACACAACTACACACACACACACACACACACACACACCACACACACCACCACACACACACACACACACACGCATGCTAACACACACAACACAGACACAACAGACAACAGACAACAACAACAACAGACAGACAACAACACACACACACACACACACACACACACACACACACACACACATACATACACACAAGCAGGCACGCAGGCAATCACGCGCACTTTCACTAACACTGTTTCTGTCGCTTATCTCAGTTTATGTGCGTGTGCGTGCGTGCGTGTGTGCGTGCGTACATGCATGCGTGCGTGTGTGTGTATTTGTGTCTGTGTCTGTCTGTCCGTCCGTCTGTCTTCTGTCTATCAGTCTATCTGTCTCTCTCTACTCCTGTCTGTATGTCTGTCTGTCTCTCTCTCTCGTCTCTGTCTCTCTCTGTGTCTCTCTCTCTGTCTGTCTGTCCGTCTGTCTGTCTGTCTGTCTGTCTGTCTTCTGTCTGTCTGTCTCTCTGTCTGTCTGTCTGTCTTCTTCTGTCTTCTGTCGTCTGTCTGTCTTCTTCGTCTGTCTGCTGTCTCTCTCTCTCTCTCTCTCTCTCTCTCTCTCCTCTCTCTCCTCTCTCTCTCTCTCTCTCTCTCTCTCTCTTCTCTTCCTCTTCTCTCTCTTCTCTCTCTTGTCCTCTCTTCTCTTCTCTCTTGTTCTTTCTTTCCCTCTGACAGTGACATAATATTGCATTAATACTGAAACAACATAAACATAAATGCCAAACATAAGCAGTTTGATAGACAGGATATTCAAGTTATCTCCTCTCCTATCACTTCGCAGATGACTGATAGCTCCCCAAAATGTGTAATGCTTTTGCCAATCATGAGATCGCATTTTCACAGTGTCCAAAAAAATACCAAACACACCACCACCACCACCTTATAGACCCTACGATATGCTGCTGCTAGCAAAACAGACAGATGTGCACCTCAGTCGAGACATCAGGCCTGGGATAGATTGCAGCGTAAACAACTTGATGTTTCACAGACAAAACAAGCGGAATATGTTATTGATATGT
>CM060319.1:37474756-37479756 GCA_030674155.1 Stramonita haemastoma | reverse complement strand
GTATACATACCAATGTGGTGTGTTTATGTGTGTGTTCAAGCGTGTACATTTGCACGCATGCTTGCATGCGTGCATGCTTGTATTACAGAAGCGAAACAAGTCTACACATGTGCAGACAACGCAAACAATATACTTGTGCGCAAGTATTGTTTTCATTTTGTGTGTGTGTGTGTGCATTTGTGTTTGCGTGATTTGTGCACATGTATATATGTTTATACTATATTCACCTGCTTGCATCCATTCATGCTTGTGTGCAGGCTAGGCATGCACGTTTGTGTGCTTGTGTGCATGCATGCATGCATGCTCGCGCAACAACAACAACAACAACAACAACAAAACTACACAGGACCAAAACCAGACAGTGTAAATTTGGGACATGCTAAATGCACTTACCGTAGACTAAAGTAGACCATCCAAGAGGACACAGAACAACACCACCACCAACACACTTTTCAGTCCGCGGTCCTGACACTGTTTACATGTGACACTGCAATCTAACTAAACACGAAGAGAATCAAACCTTCTTTTCCTCTTCCTTGATGGTCTGTTTGATATGATACCTCTCTCCACGTCTAGATTATGTTCACCATCACAGTTTCCAATCTAGTTTTTGTTTGAGAAAAATCCACAACTTTTTTTTTTTTTAACTGTCATTCACTTACAGAGTACGAATCTGTCAAAATCTCGATTTCTTTTTGGAAGTTACCCACAGAAATGTACCAAACAACCAATCCACTATTTAACCAAAAAAAATCGCCGCGTGTATGTATAATCAGCAACCAACCCTAAAAAAAACCCAACCACATACACACAACAACAATACTCAAACAGTCAGAGTGCAAACAATACAAGGAAGTAATACTAAAAACAAAAGAGAAATAGCGAAATCAAAACAAGTAGGTTTTAAAAACCAGTTGAAGTGTGACACGGACGAATTTGGCTGTATTCTATCGATACAACATCTCTTCTAGGCAACTTATGACAGGAGCTGTCCAATGCAGTCCTGCTGCTTTCTTGGCCGTGGTGGTGTTTGGGGGGGAAGGAGTGGGGGGGAGGGGAGGAGAGGAGAGGAGAGGAGAGGAGGGAGGGAGGGGGGCGAGGGATGATTACTGCTTGCGTTGCCGCGGCTGTCGCAAGACGCGCCAATGTCAGATTGGCGAGAGGGAGGGAACGTAGTGGTGGTGGAGAGGAGAAGAGGAAAAGGGTGAGGGGGGGGGGGGGGGGAGGAGGGGGTCAGTGCTGCAGTGCGGAAGCAGTGGTGGTGGTGGTGGAAGTGTGAGAGGAAAGGGGTGGTGGGCTTGGGGGGGGGGGGGGGAGTGTAGGTGTCGGGGGTGAGGGTGGGGGTGGGGGAGGAGCTTGATCCTCTCTTGGCGCAGTGTCGACCTTATTTCTTCCTCAACCAGCATTGATTTGATGTGATGTTGTTGTTGTGGTGTGTGTGTGTGTGTGTGTGTGTGTGTGTGTGTGGTGTGTGTGTGTGTGTGTGTGTGTGTGTGTGTGTGTGTGTGTGTTGTGTATCGGTTGTGTGTGTGTGTGTTGTGTGTGTGTGTGTGTGTGTGTGTTGTGTCTGTGTCTGTGTCTGTGTCATGTGTGTGTGTGTTGTGTGTGTGGTGACTTGTGGCTGTTATTTTGTGCGAATGCATAGACATGTACAGTTATGTGTTTACGCGAAGTGATTCATACATGCCCGCACACAACATATGCGCAGGTATACACACAAACCATACACGAGCACACAGACAACAGACAGACACATCACAACACGCGTGCTCGCACACGCACACACGCATGTGCACACAGATTCTCCCTTCCTCTCTCTCTCTCTCTCTCTCTCTCTCTCTCTCTCTCTCCTCTCTCTCTCTCTCTCTCTCTCTCTCTCTCCTCTCTCTCTCTCTCTCTCTCTCTCTCTCCTCTCTCTCTCTCTCTCTCTCTCTCTCTCTACATCAACACACACACACACAACTACATACATATCATTATATGCAGCCTACCACCACTCCAAAAGAATACATGCTCACTGTACTAAATGTTGTCCTTTGTATACGTTTTCAATTACAGAGAAAATTAATTAATTAAATCAACCAAGGTAGAAGCAGCTACACAGTATACAAGGACACACAGACACAGACACACACGCAGATACAGACACAACAACACACACACACACAGCACACAAAGACACACAGAACACAACAACATACAAAAGCACACACACACATCAAACACACACACACACACAAACACACACACACACACACACACACACAACACACACACACACACACACACAAAACACACACACACACAACACAACACACACACACACACACACACACACACACACACACAACAACACACACACACAACACACACACACACACTACACTACACACACACACACACAACACACACACACACACACACACATACAACACACACAACACACACACACACACACACACACACAACACACACACACACACACACACACAAAACACACACACACACACACAACCACTCCAAATAACTTACCTGTATAGTGCAGGATTCAGTGCGGTGCTGTTTAGTCATGAAGTGTCATGCGCGTGCATCATGTTTATGTACAAATATGTGGGCTCGCAGCACATACCAGTCTGTGTGTGGTCGATGTGTTGTGTGTGTGGTGTGTGTGTGTGTGTGTGTGTGTGTGTGTGTGTGTGTGTGTGTGTGTGTGTGTGTGTGTAGTGTGTGTGTGTGTGTACCCACTGGCCCTTGCCCTGCCTCCCTCCATCCTTGCAATCTCATGTCGGCATCTTTCAAACGTGTTGTCATCCGTACATACAAGGTCGTGTAGAGAGAAACATGAGGATGAGCATCTGTTGTATATGTATGTATGGTGCACTGTGAAACGTGTTGCAGCGTGTCAGATTACAGACATAATACATACAATGTTTCGTTGTTTTTGTTTTGTTTTGTTTCCCCATCAGCTGGCAACGTTCTCTTGTGTTGCAGGCTTGTAATACAGCGTCTATTGTTTTTTTAAGGTTTTGTTGTTGTTTTTCAGTGTGTTTTAGTGTGGTGTTGTCGGGTTTGGTGTGTTGTTGTGCTTACTTCAGCAGATTTGTGTGCGATGAAAAATAAAATCAAAACAAAACCGAACAAAATACCCGAAGGCGGGAAATTGCAAAATTGTGTATACACGTAGGAAACTGTTATTTTTAAGAAGGTTGTTTTTTTCAGGACATTGGAGGAAATATCACTTGCTAAAGTTGTTTTTACATAACCTGTTGAATACATTTTCTCGAGAGGGCTGTTACTGATTTGGGCAAAACATTTGATAATATTGACTCTTTTCAAATCCAGGAAACAACGGCTAAACAATCACAAGCCCTCATGGCGCATGCTTTATGCTTCCACTCACTCCAGATACTATCTTTCATTCAAAACCAAGGCAAAAATTGTATTCCTATGTACTAGCATGCTGAATCAATATGATTTATTTCAGGGATACAGCTTAGGTCCAGATGTACTTTTAGTTTACCTTAAACGATTTTCAAGCGCAGTTTAGCCCTCTCATAGTTTGTGGTGTCAGTATAACTCTTTGCGAATAAATCAAAAATCCTGGTTAAATCTGTAATTTAAGGCAAATCAATTATAAACTTTACGAACCATATATTCTTTTTTAAAAGTTTCCTATAATCCTAGTTTGGAAAATCCCTAGGAAAAACTGAAAAAGCACATGGTTTAATACAAAATAATGTTTTCATTAGTGTTGTGATGAACTGTTTCCTATTAAAAAAATCTCAGGTCAATAAAAATCAAATCCGATTTGGCTGAAATCTAACCCATTAACCCACACAAAACACTCCAAAATTCTCATTTAACTAACACAGTAATATGATTTCTATATAAAAAAAGGGATAGGCTGTGATTTCATCCTTACAAGTGATGTATGCTGGATATATTTATGTTGTGCTATTTTAGCTTACCGAAAGTTGAAATTCATCATGCAATCTTTAACATGTGATTTTGATTTTTTTTTAAAAACAAAATACACTTCTCCAAGACAGGAGCTATTGCACACTCAGTTCAACAAAGAAACAGACACACTATCACACTTAACATTTTATGCACCAGATACCAACTAAATCATGGCGGACATCTTTGGTGAAATTCGGACTGTTCACCCCCAGGAGAGTATATGACCACGAGTGCAGTCCCCAACAGCTTGTTTTGCTATTACAGTGACCTTTTCTCCCTGCAAACTATTTATAGCCAAAGACAACCTTCAAGTTTCCATGCGGTATTTTATGTGCGCTAAATGCGTAATACCTGTAAAAATTTTAACTCATCATCTCAATCAAAAGACTAGCACCCGGACCACTACTCCTGGTGTGGATAAAAATAGGGAAGAGTCGGGCTTCAGATGAGAAACGAAACTGTTCACTTCAAGGTTTCTAAACGATGTTGTCACTGCCAAACCTCCACTCCACACAGCTATCATCCAGTATCCCATCACCACCAACCAGCACAGTTACACATCATAGTTCTGTACCTAAGCGTCACTGAGAGATGTTATCTCCAGCAGGCGAACTGACCTTGGAAGTATTTATTTGCATTTCCTCCCGTCTTCCCCTGGTCGACCTTCACATGACAGTTTTAAAGGCGTCGCGCAGTCATCTCCCTTGAGAAGGGGAGGCGACTGATATTTCTGACTAACAGTCGTTAAAAGCTGGATAGATAGCAATGTTTGACTTCCATTCTGTGAGTCAATGGCTTCCTGGGTTCGGATCCCGGAAGCAGTGTCGGGTGAATTAAGGGTGGGTGGGTTTTTTGTGATTTCCGGGTCAACTCTAAACTCAGACAGACCTGCCGGTTCTGTAATTCTCTATGTGTCTATACACACATAGAAGATCAAATATACATGTTAGATTATCTGAGTTTCATGACAATGTTATTTGGGTTACAGAAACAGGACCATACTCGGCAAGCATCTTGTACATTGAGATACATAGGCTTGG
>CM060319.1:37459756-37464756 GCA_030674155.1 Stramonita haemastoma | reverse complement strand
GAGCAAGAGAGCGAGACCTCCCTGACAGGAGAAACAGTCATCAGAGGCTGGCAAAGCGAGTGATTGTGACAGGGCCACAACAGCCCACGTCACCGCCTCTCCGCTCCTCCTCACACCTCTCTGCCCCTCTCCCGGGGTGACGACCCAGGCAGGTAAGTGGAGGAGCACTAGGCCTAGCGGGGCCGGTCAAGCCTTTCATCTGCCCGCTCCCTGTGACCAGGTCCGCTGTGACAGGTAGGCTAGGCTACCTACCTATCTACCTCCCCTCACATAGCCGGCGGCGGCGACGGCTGCGAAAAGGTGAGTGACCTCCACCCCGTGTGGTCAAGGGGCCAAGCTGAAGTGACAAGCAGAAGGGACTTCAAATTAACTGGCTGGTCAGGATCAGTCTTCTCCTTGGTCTTCTCTCCTTTCCACCTCCACTTGGGATTCGGTTACCCTGGTTCGGTTCATGTCAGGGAGCACAGCTAGGAGAATGGCTCTCTGGTTTTGTTGAGCCGTGGGGGAAAACAGAAAGTAAAAGAAATGTAGTCACTGGCTCAACAAGAGTAGTATTAAGTTGTGCAAAGGGAAGCAAAGGCTTAGCGGAGGTGGTTTGATGCCAAGAGATTGAAAAAAAGTTTAATTTCAAAGGCAAATCAAAACATGGTACAGAGTGCCACTGTGTATATGGATTGGTCTGATGGTCATGATTTTGTATTAGATCTATACTGGTAAGGACTCTAAAAAAAAGGAAAAGACTTTAACTAAACAGTAAAACAGAAGAACTAAATCCTTTTAGAGGTCAAAGTCATAATTATTATTCTCTACTACCTAAACATTGATGATATCTGCCCCCCACCCCTCCCCCTTGAGTATTTTCCTGCGTCAGTGTGTATGCATTTACAGAAGTTATCAACATCAACGTTTGTTAATATCTATGATATTGTTATTGATTTCAAGTTCCAAAGTTTAAAGGCTGAATAAATCGTAGTTCAACTAAAACAATTTTTTTTTTACAAAACAATTACAATTCTGGCAATAGCTACTCTTCTGTAGTAAAAGTATAGCAAAAACCTTTCTACACTTGTAACCCCCTTCACAGTCACGCTTGGTGCTCCTACACAGTATTTCTACACAGAGAGCTCCATCTCTCATTTTTCTTTAAGGTAGCACAGCAAGTTTTAAATTATTCAATAATAAAAATGGCTGGACCTCACCAAAAATGTGTGTTTTGTTATGCTGACCACAGAAACTATCTCAACCCGATAGAAAAAGGCAGTACAGGTGGACATTAAAAAGCTAAATATTTCAACTTTGAATGTAACCCGCACTTTGAACAGTGGAGAGTGGAGGAAGCTGGTTACAAAATTATCAGTGGTACCCCCACAGTCCTCGGGACTACGGGACAGGTGAAGGTAAAGGTGAAGGGGAACAAACATTGCTCTACTGTCGGGATGCTGGTGGCTTGTCAGTCAGTATACGTAACATCCCTACCTTCTAGATATTTTGAACATCAAATTCCCTCTATTCTACCACCCTCATTATTACTGTCTTTTGCCTTTTTTCTCCTCCTGTCAACCATATTTTATCTATTTTCTGCCTTCCTGGACCATTCTCTTGTCTTTTTTTTTTCCAGAACGACTTTAAAGATGACAATTCTCTCACACCCGAAGATGGATGCTCTGGGCCTGACTTGTCAGGCGCTTAACGGCAGCACAACACATTTCGCTATATGACAGACAGCAAGAGTTGCTGTCTAAACGTTCGACAAAGGAGAACTGTATAGACACTGCTCTGGAACGTGGATGTAACTGTTCCTATTAAATCACT
This sequence comes from Stramonita haemastoma, assembly GCA_030674155.1. Classification (NCBI taxonomy): domain Eukaryota; kingdom Metazoa; phylum Mollusca; class Gastropoda; order Neogastropoda; family Muricidae; genus Stramonita; species Stramonita haemastoma. Next base: position 37,462,944 of record CM060319.1, on the reverse strand, counting down.
TTCTGTGATAATGTCTGGGATGAAAACTGGTCTCTGAACGAAAACGATACGCTATAGTAGTGACCTACACTTAAACATGGCTTGTTTCTTTAAGACTGATGGTTAGATAGAGAGAGTTGTCACTTCGTCTTTTATATACTGGAGGCTTATGTGGCACAGTGCCATATGTGATCCGTCCTTGGCAAGCTGAACCTAACCTTGGGGTATCCACAACTACTCGGGTAATTGCTTGCTGCTGCAACAAGTTAAAAGAGTGTTTTCACTCATGCAAAGCTGTGTGCACATACCCTCTGCACAAGCCTTGGAAGCTGCCCAAAAGAAGCGGTAACATCAGGAGAGAGAAAATTGCAGGAGTCTGTACACACCCCTGTTCACAATTGCTCACTGGGTATGGGTCACATAGGGGCAACTTTGTGATGTCCATTGCTTCCTTTCCTCGCGTTAGATATAACATGTTAGTTCCATGGGCATTTCTGAGCTTCAAAAGATAAGAATGTCCCCACTGAATATTACAGGTTTTATAATGACCATGTTCTGATGAACGGAAGATACACGTGACGTATACTGCAAAACTAGTCACTATATCTTTTCAATAGTTGGATCTCAAATCAATGTTTTTAGGACTAGACTCGTTCTTGCCTTTGGGGTACTAAAGCGAGCGTGCGTGCGTGCGTGCGTGTGTGTGTGTGTGTGTGTGTGTGTGTGTGTGTGTGTGTGGAGTTTTAATTTTGTCCGTCCATTTATGGTTTGCGCAAACCTTTTATTCAACTTTGCATGCACTAGTTGAGAATTTATGTGGCAATACCTCTTTACTAGTAAATGTAGAGCATAACTAAACTTTTATGAAAGACTGAAAGAAGTTTTTTTTTTTAAACGCTTAAAAAGGATCTCAAGAATTCACTGTTTCATATTCATCAAACCATCTTCACACTATTGATTTGTTCTGAAGATATCAAATATGAGCAACTGGCCAAGTATCCTAAGAACGCATATTCTTGTACAACTTGACAGAGAGACGAGAGAAAGAAAGAAAGAAGAGAAGAGAGAGAGAGAGAGAGAGAGAGAGAGAGAGAGAGAGAGAGAGAGAGAGAGAGAGAGAGAGAGAGAGAGAGAGAGAGAGAGAGAGAGAGAGAGAGAGAGAGAAGACTCAGTTGTGTATCCTACAAAATACCCAGAGGGGGAACCAGATGAGGGGGGTACCAGTAGACAGACTATCACCACCTTCTACGCTGAATACCGCACACTAAGCTGCGAAAAAGCGAAGGGAAAACGTTGGAATTGTGTTTAGCTCACTGATTTGACCTGGCTACGACGGCTGCTTACTTTGATTGAAGACTGGCAGTGGCCATGATGGGCTGTTTTACACTTCCACCCCAACTGCCTCCCGACAGCATCTGTCAGGGTACAGCTAAACAGCAACTGGCAGTTTTCAGTTCAGCATACGTGTAGACAATCAGCTTTAGAACATCTCGCGCACACGTTAAATCCTGTTCCACTTTTCGTAAGTTAAGGCCGTTGTGTGCCGGTGGGAACAGATGACAAGACTGACAAAACTTACATACACGCAGGGACTGGCTGTAAAAAAGCACACGAGTGCTTATTCTATTATCCTCGATTATAAAGTATAAATGAATATAAAAGAATATATAAATAAAAGAATAAATGAATAAATAAATGAATAAATGAATGGTTTGTAGGTAATGGCTACGATACGGTTTTAAGGTAACGGAGTCTTTGCAGTTGTTGACAGCTGAGTGTAGACAGTAATGATTTTCTGTTGCTCTAGCTGCTGTTTGTTATCATTGTTTTAAAAAGTAATTGATAAATTTGCGGCAAATCAGCCTAACAGTTTAAAGGCAATTGCTACAATACGGCTTAAAGGCAATGGACATTTTGCAGTTTTAGACAACTGAGATTATGCCTTAAAGTGTGTCTGTGGCTGTAGCTGGCATTTTTGTTAATAATCTGAACGTGAGTGATGATTTTGTAGACAATCAGCTTAACAGATTGAAGGCAATAGTTATGCATGATTTAGCCTGAAGGCAACGAATACTTTGCATTTTCTGACAACTTAAATTATAGCGCAAAGGCTTTCAGTAGCTGTACCTGTTATTTTTTTATAATCTAAAAGATTGGCGATTTTATAGACAACTTGCTTCATAGTTTGAAGATGACCATGAAACTGTAAAAGTAACTAATCTGGCTATGATACGGTTTTATGACAACAAAATTTTTGTAGATTGGACTATTGAGGTATTACGCAGAATGAGTTGTTTGTGGGTTGTAGCTGGCATTTTTGTAATCAAAGCGATTCATGCCCCCACCCCCCCTTCAATAATAATAAGCTTAACATTTTTGTAGATAACGGCTACAGTTATTATGGTTTTAAGGCAACGAATACATTGTAGTTTTGATGACTGATAGTGCACAGCAAGGTGTTTTGCGATGTTGACAACTTAGAATTATACAGCTATTTTACGAGAGAAAAAAACCCTGTCGATCAAAATCCTTCTCTTTCGTGGAATGCTCGGTCAGCAACAACAGTCTGTCATAATAATTAGCGAAAATGCTTTGCGCTGCCGTTAAGCGTCTCACAAGTCAGGCCCAGCGCATCCATCTTCGGCGTGGGAGAGAACGGTAATCATTTTATTCTTTCTGGCAAAAGAAGGCATCAGAATGGTCCAAGAAGGCAGACAATAAACGAGAAAAGGATGTGACAGGCAGAAGAGGAACAAGGAAGAACCGAAGAAAAGGATAGAAAAGAGGAAATTCCTAACAGAGAGTTTCCAGAAGGTGGGGATGCTATTTAAACTGACAGGCCCTGACATGCCCCAAGAAGAATACTTGTGAAGGCAAGGTACTTACAGGAATGAATTAAAGCTCTATGGCTTTTTTATTTTATCATTTTATTTATTTATTTATTCTTTTATATCAAGGATAATGGAATAAGCACTAATGTGCTTTTTTTACATCCAGTCCTCTTGTGTATGCAGTTTTGTCAATCTTGTGACCTGTTTCCACCGGAATACGATGGCCTACTCTTACGAGAAACAGAACAGGATTTAACAAGTACGCAGGATGTTCTGCGTGCGTTCGCACACGGGGCCTTGGTTTATAGTCTCATCCGAAGGACTTTTAGGGAGAGTCAGGTCGGCACTGATGTTAACTTTTACATTTTTTTTATCTTA
>CM060319.1:37447256-37454756 GCA_030674155.1 Stramonita haemastoma | reverse complement strand
TTCGATTGCCGTTCTAAGGGATATTTCCCCTGAAGTTAGCATCAATGCTGACTCTACTCTCCCCAAAAATCCTTCGGATGAGACTATAAACCGAGGCCCCGTGTGCAAACCTACGCAGAATATCTTGCGCACACGTTAAATCCCGTTCCGCTTTTCTTAATAGTAGGCCATACTACTGAAAAATGTTTCGAATTCATGTCATGGGAGTGAAATCAAAATATGTCCTTTGGCAAAAAGGGGTGTTCTACCAGAATTGGTAAAACAACAAACGTGAAAGGGAGTTAAACAAAAGACTTTTTTTTAAGTCAAGGTTTTAAAAGTCAAAACACTGCAATTTTAAAGTGACATTTCAGTACTTCCTCTTCCTCCATTATGTCGAAAAAGACTTTTTGAAAGGAGAATTTTAGTTGCAGCTGCAAATCCAGCAACTTGAATGAGATTTCTTTAAAACCACACACGTAGGGAACTTGATTTGCCAAAACTTGGAAATAATTTGCCAATAAATGGCATCTCATTCTGATTCCTGCCTTTGTCAAAGGCCAGTACATGACTAGATTTCATTTTTGTAATGGTATTTGATTTGACACTTTAAAAAACAGATCAAAAATCAACAAGCTTCCCACACAGACACACTTAACGGACAACTAGACTACAGCACAAAATCAGATACATTCACTTTTTTATAAGGTGTATTGGAGTAAAATCTTATCGATCTGTTAGCGGAAAATCAATACACAGATCTGCCACCAGTACACACTAACGTAATTTTGATACAAAGGCAAGCATAGAACCTGGTACGTTTACACATTTGTTGAAATTAAAAAAAAAAAACATTAGGGTAGTTCTCCCACTTCCATTCCTACACCACTGTATAAACTAATAACCCCTGCCAATATCAAAGGCTATTGCAGAACTAGATTGTTTTCAACTGACAGTTCATTAAACAAAACACTTGCAATTACTTGAAATATAAACAAAAGAATATTATATTTCTTGCAGTCTATCTCATGAGTAAAAACATAAAAAATTCTTGATTTCAATTCTATAAAGAATAGATTGCTATGGTTTTTCTTACATTTAATCTCCTCACAAAGATAAAATGCATTGGTCTTTATCTTGCGATCAATCTCATTAAAATACCGGGAAAATACTATCATTTTTCTTGCATTCAATCTATTTTTTAAAAAATATGAACAATACATCGTTTTTCTTGCATTCGATCTCATAATTCTTTTTAGATGCGTGAATGTTTTTTTGCACTAAATCTAATAAGAAAATTTAAAAATCAACTATGCATACATTTCATTAAAAAGCCGAACAATTTCATCAAAAACCGATAAATATAGGTCCTCTTTTGCATTTCTCGCATTCTGTATCATGAAAATACGAAAAATATTCTTTTGTATTTCTTGCATGTAATTTAATTTTAAAAAATACAAAAAATTAATATTGTTTTTCTTGCAATTAATCTCATAACCACAAAACGAAAGTACACTGGTCTATTTCTTGGATTCAATTTCACAAAAAAGGGAAAAAAAGACTTTTTCTAGCATTCAATCTAATAAAACGAAATACGAAAAACACTATTGTATTTTTTGCATTCGATCTCATAGAAATCGAAAAAATGAAATGTTTTTCTTGCATTCAATCTAATTAAAAACTTGAAAAATATACTATCGTATCTTTGGCATTCAATTTCTTTTTTGTTTTTAAGTCAGCAACAACGAAAAACAAACTATTGTAATTCTTGCATTCAACCGCTTAAAAATAAACGTACCACGTAAAGAAACTCTCTCTCTCTCTCTGTCTCTCTCTCTGTCTCTCTCTCTCTCTCTCCAAAAAGGTTATAAATCTAAACATGGATGACCATTCCTCCTAACTATTCCTATAACCCTCCTCCTCCTTCACCCTCTCACCTAAAAAAAAAAAAAAAAAGACGACCATCTCTCTGTCAAGCATTGATGCAAATACTAGCATGCATATACATACATGCATGTCTTGTCTCTTACGCACTACCACCTAAACAGTATTCCTTTCAATTCTGAAAACCTCCATTTACTAATGTACAAAAAATGCAATCACATTTCGTAATTTTTCTTCACATAAAGTGTATAACGTAAATTCTACACCAGTCTGAAAATACGATTTTTGCCTCTTGCATAGACCTAAAAAAACAAAAAAAAACTTGTCCATTATTGTGGTAGTCACAAGACCATGTCATTTTTCTCCGACACTGTTTCTGAATCAATGTAAAGAAAAAAAAGGTTGGAAACAGCAACCGAAAAAAAAGAACCGAAGACAGCAGTGTCGACCGTACACCAAACATTTATCCAAATTTAACAACCAGCAATTATCACATTCCTAACTGCTTTTTCGGGCGAGTTCTTCAAGACCACGGTTGGAGTCCGCCAGGGCTGCCTTCTCTCACCTGTACTCTTCAACCTCTTCCTCGAAAACATCATGACAGAGACACTGCAAAACCACCACACTTCCATTTCCATTGATGGAAGACCCCTTTGCAACCTCAGATTTGCAGATGACATTGACCTCATGGGCAGCAGCAAACAAGAACTGCAAATCCTCACAGACAGTCTAACAGATCGAGCGAGCGCATACGGCATGGAGGTCAGTACAGAGAAATCGAAGATCATGGTCAACAGCGCGAGTAATGACAGCACGGAAATAAAGATGAATGGAGAAATATTAGAAGAGGTGAGCCAATTCAAATACTTAGGCTCCATCCTAACAAAAGATGGCGCATCAAACAATGAAGTGAAAGCTCGCATTGCAACAGCAACATCTGCTCTAGTCAGACTCCAGAGGATCATCAGAAGCAACAACATCAGCTTCTGCACCAAATACCACCTCTACAAATCCCTCGTGATATCTATCCTCCTATATGGCTGTGAATCATGGACTCTGACAGCAGAGTTAGAGAGGAGAATCCAAGCATTCGAGAACAAGTGCCACAGAAGACTCCTCAAAATATCATACAAAGAACACAAGACCAATAACTATGTGAAAGAAGAAATCAAAAAGCGTGTGGGCCCCCAAGAGCCTTTGCTCTCCACCATAAAGAGGAGAAAGCTGATGTGGTCTGGTCACACCACAAGACACAACACCCTAGCAAAAACCATCTTGCAAGGAACAGTCGAGGGCAAGAGAAGAAGAGGCCGCCAAAAGAAATCATGGGTTGACAACATCAAAGACTGGACTGCCCAACCCCTGCAACACCTACTAGCCACACAGGATCGTAAAGCATGGAAAAAGATCTCCGTTGCGTCTTCTCTCATGTCCCCCCTACGTCCTTTGGGGCATGGGACTGATTGATGATTGATGATGAACTGCTTTTTCCATTAAAAAAATAAACCAGAAAACCTCTGCGCATGCACACACGCACGCGCGCTCCCAAACAACACACTTTTTGTGCTGGTTTCACAATATATCTTAATGAACTGGGACTCGCCTCCCAGTGATATGCCATTCCGTAGATATGCCTGCAGTACACGCGCGCGCGCGTGCGCACAAGTGAAGTGCCAGCCTTTATTTAGTCATGATTTTGGATTATACGTATTCACGAGTGTACAGTACTGAGTACACGCCAAGGTATTATGACAAAGTTTAACCAAAATTTACGAGAAGTTGTATTATCATTCGACTTTTTTACATCTTTCCATTTTTGCCCCTCAAAGTGTATTGTAGCCTAAGGCCAATGTATATTAATTTCAGTGTTTTTTCTCTCTCTGATGTATCGGCGGGAATGGATGATAGAACTTGCAAAGTCGCGTGCACACGGAGATTAGATTAAAAAAGCGCGAAAAAACTTATTCCATTATTGTCAAAATATAATTTGAAAATGTGGGAATAAATGACACAATTTGCCCAAACTAACGTACACGCAGACTGAATGTAAAAAAGCGCTTGAGTGATTTTTCCCCTATCTTCGAAATAAAAGAAATTGAGCGCGTGTGCGCGCGCACACAGACACAGACACAAACAGACAGACACACACACACACAACGCAGTTTCCTATTTTCATTCCTACTGACCTAAACATATTTTCTACCACTCCTTGTGAACACCGTTGTCCTATGATACATCCCTTTCCACCTCCTCTACCCCCTACTCCCCCATCCTCTACCCCCTACTCCCCCATCCTCTACCCCTACTCCCCCATCCTCTACCCCCTCCCCTACTCTCTCAAGTCCATCGCTTGGCAATTACTGATGATAAAATTGTGCATTTTTAAAAAAAATCTGCACCTCATATTTTTGTTTTTTAATATTTTAAAATTATTTTCTTCTAAACTGCTCCACTCTCCCTCCCCCAACTTACGATGACTACCTATCCCCTATCAGCATTTAAACTTTCAGTCCTCATACCTATTCCCACAGACCTAAACATCCTAACCATCTCCCCCTTCCTAACATCTTTCTTTAAAATTATAACCCCTAATATCCTCCCCTTCCCCCTCCCCCCTGGGGGGGAGATGGGAAGTGGGGGGGTGGCTGTCAGTCTAAATTGTAGTTCCACCCCCTGGAAAAACTGTGCAAGGAATTCCCTCATTTCTCTTATGTTTCTCCCATGTTCCTGTTCTTCCTGTCTTCTTGTGTATTTTCTACCTTTCCGTCTATTTTCCTACCATTTAAAAAAAAAAGAGAAGCAAACGATAGCGAATCTCTCCTACACCGAAATCATATGCGCTGGGCCTGCTTTGTCACGCGCTTAACGGCAGCGCAGCACATTTTCGCTATGAATATGACAGACAACAGTAGTTGCTGTCAGGAGTACAACCAGACGAAAAAAAAAAGTTCTACAACCACCCCTAACCATATGAGACAAACATGTTTTGCCATAGTGTCAGCATGTACCAAGGAATCTACCTGCCATTTTGAGTCCACATGACGGGCCAGAGTTAGATTAACTGTAAAGTTTAGTTGTAAAGGGTTAGGGTTAGTGTTAAAGGTTAATATTGGGGTAAGGGTTGTCAGTCCGTTGGCTGGTCTGTCTGCATGCATGCATGTGGACACAAAAACAGGTAGACACTATGGTGTGTAGCTTTAGACACAGAGGTATAGATCGTTTTTATCACCGGATTAAACATTTTAGCATCACCAGGGAACGCAGAAGTTTTGTCAAATTGTTCTAATTTCTAGTCCTTTCAATATTAAATGTTTTTGATGGATTTTGGTGTTCGGTATTTTTCGATAATAAATTTCCAGTTTCAGCCAAGTCATTCAAGATGGACAATTTTTCTCCATGTTTAAAAAAAGAAAGGACTACTCCCCCAAAAAACCCACACAATATATTTCTTTTTTATTTAATTAAAGGTACACGCCGAAACTGAACCGCATGAAAACTTATCAGCTTTTCCCCCCTCCACCCTTTTTCCCTATCCCCACTCATCCAATCATGTGTATTCTACCCCCTCCTCACAGCTCCCCTTGCCCTTAAAATACATCAACCAAAAGTTATGTCCCCTCTTTACCACCACCCCGCTCCTCCCTCCCATCACACACACACACGCACACCCCCACACCCACACACTTACACACACACACATACACACACACACACTGACTGCACGCAGAACACCTTGCGCACACGTTAAAAACCTGCCCACCCTTCTCGGAAGAGTATGCCATTGTGCACCAGTGCGAACAGATGACAAAGAATACATATGGGGACTGAATGTACGCGCGTTTTTCCGTTATGAATTTTTTTAAGAAAAATTATACAAAACTCGTGTTTTGCTATGTATGGAAAAGAGCCTTTCACTGAAAAATATTTTGAACGGTCGTTTAATTTAAATTGCATATTTTCTTTATACTACGTACATTTCGGAATGGTATATCAATGGTAGATCATCCCCAAAGCCTTGTTCATAATACTGTGAAACTTGATTCTACTCTCATAACCCTCTCTCTTACGCACAATACGCACTACTACTACTTTTAACTAGTATTGCATCTGTACCCATCATCTATGTTTGAAAAAACTGAAAAAACCCAGTGAAAAAACGACTTCTTCAAAGCGTCACAAACTGCGAGTTCTACAAAGATTGATGGGGCATCAAAAGGTATATTTATAAGGACAAGTATTTTTTTAAAATACTATCCCAGTCATAGATTAAACAAAAATCAAGACATCACAGTTTAGCACAAGTACTACAAGAAATGTTTAAGAGTAGCCTATTTTTCTCAACATGAAATCTTGATTCATTAAAAAAAAACAAAAAAACCTCGGTGTGAAAAAAAACAACTATTTCTGGCCTTACACACAACAATGTGATATATACGAATATTTTTTAACCAGTTAATCGAAAGGAACTTTTCAAAGTGAACAAAGGATGCCACTCTCACATAAAAGCATTATAAATTATTTCAGTCATAATTGATGAAAATCTATCAAAGAATTCATGAACCTTTTACTTTCTTTCGAGCAGAAACATGGGAGATGACGAGTATTGGCTTCCATTATCCATTACTTAAAATTAAAAAAAATATCAAAATGCACTATAGAGCATTACCAGTTCTACACGCATAAAGAAAACATTAATTCTGGTGTACATTACTTTTAAGTGGGAAACCATAAAACGTTGAAGACTACCACAAAGTGTGTTTTCTTAGAAAAAATCTTTAAAAAAAAATTTAATCCCATCATACTGCTAGCTCTACGTGCCCCAATGAGACCTGGTTAAACAAGAGCTGCTCTTCTTTAAACAGTCAAACTTGAGTTGGAGAAAAGCCAATAACAATAACCGCACCAAAAAAGACCTCGAGCCGTTAAACATTCATTCCGTGTCTCATATGCAATAAGGGTTACGCCAGTCTACATGTATTTCCTCACACTATCTTTTAAACTGATTGTTAAAGAAAAACAAAACTTTTTAAAAATCACAAACTTGAATCATTAACAGTCATACATCACCAAAGGGCATAACAAGAGTGGTATGACCACTTGATGTGACCCAGTTTTTTTAAAGTAACAAAACCAAAAAAAATAACCAATGTTGCCCTATTGTTACCCCATTAGCATTTTATATCAGGTGATAAACGTTTCCGAATTAATCACTTCATATGAATCATTGAAAAAAAATGTCAAAGCAAAAATTACAACCAGCCCTAACACGTTGACATGTAAGGGCAGACGTTTTTCAGTTAGGCCTATTTCAATATATATTATTAAACAAAACCACATCCATGTGTGTTTGCGTGCACGCATATATATATATATGCCGGGCATCCAAGCTTTCCATGTCTAAGTACGTTACAGATGCTGATTCTGTTGATTGAAGAACTGATGCCTTCGAACTAGATAACAAAAAGATTCATTGAATGCAGTCATCTAAATCATTCTTCTTTCAATATAAATATAACTGGACTGGGTTTAATTTGCGAGCCATTTTACGTTATTCACAATACAGAATAATTTAAAACAAGTTTTTCTCTAAAACAATGAAACAAATTACCTCAAAGCTTAAAAGTGCCAATGGAAACC
>CM060319.1:37439756-37444756 GCA_030674155.1 Stramonita haemastoma | reverse complement strand
CAAGATCACTGCAGGTGGTGGTGTTTACGGACACCAAGATCACTGTAGATGGTGGTGTTTACGGACACCAAGGTCACCGGAGGGGGTGGTGTTTACGGACACCAAGATCACAAAGTGGTGGTGTTTACGGACACCAAGATCACGGTAAGTGGTGGTGTTTACGGACACCAAGATCACGGTAGGTGGTGGTGTTTACGGACACCAAGAGCACGGTAGGTGGTGGTGTTTACGGACACCAAGAGCACCGGAGGCGGTGGTGTTTACGGACACCAAGATCACTGTCACCCAGATTGCACTCATGTCTCTTGCGTCTATTTTTTGTTCCCTATCATTTTTTATATTTTTATGGTTTATTTTAATTTTTATCCTATCTATACACTATTTCCTATTCTATGTCTTGTTTAATGATGAAAATGCTTTAGGTTTTGTTTCATTTTTATTTTATTCCCTATTCTATGTTTTATTTTCTAAGTTATTTATCTAGTTTTATCGTTTAGCAAGGACTGAGGATGCAATCAGAAGTGTGGTGCCCAGCGATGGTCTCGCGGTAGGATAGTGACCAAGCAGTCAGTCCAAGGTCCAGCAAACGAACGCGACCGAGTGGACAGGACTGGTCCCGACCTGTACGGGAAGAAGCAAAAATTGCGCGTGCGCGAGGACTTGTGGAGGAAGCTGGTTGCAAAATCTTCAGGGAAGAGTGCCCCAAGACTGCAGGTACGTGAAGGTGAAAGGGAGGAAAATGTGCAGGTGAGACAGGTGTCCCTTTTTTTGTGTGTGGTGAACATTGTCCAGAAGTCTCACAGCCAGTTGTGTTTTTGGTGGTGCCTGTGAAATCGGTTGTTGTAAGGCGGAAGGAGTGTGGTCGGTCGGTGGGTGTGTGTATACGACTGACCTCTGTAGACTTTCCACTGTGGAAAGTGCATACAGTAGGAAGATCCAATATTTTCATGTAGTCCAGAAAAAACAAAAAAACTGTCAGGTTTTGTTGCATGCTGAAGTCTGACTTGTCAGGGCTTAACGGCAGCGCAATGCGTTTTCGCTCCTATCGACAGCTCCTATGTTGCTGTCTTAGCATTCGATGAAAAAGATCGGATAGTTTCCTGCAGTGCCAGATCTATAAAAAAAAAAATAAAAAAAAACCCGTTGCATGCCGAAATCGGATACGCGAGGCCTGACTTGTCCGGCACTTAATGGCAGTGCAAGGAATATTTCGCTGTTGTTTTGAGAGAGAGAGAGTTCGACAAAGCAGAAGCTTCGTGCATTTCCTGTTGTTTTCATTCCCTACCCTTTTATTGACCAACACGGGCCTAACCAGTGAAAAATCATACGGGTCATGGATTGTGGGGTGAGGAGGTCAAAGGTTGCTGTGAAATGCTGAAAGAAAGAAGACAACATACATCTACATACATACATACATATTCATACATACATACCTACATACATACATACATAACATACAAACATACATACATACATACATTCATGACAATACTTACATACATTCATGACACATACATACATACATACATACATACATACATACATACATACATACATACATACACACATACACACATACATATCATTACTTACATACATACATATACATACATTCCATTACATACATACATTACTACATACATAATACAACATACATACATACATACATCATACATACATACATACATACATACATACATTCAGCACATACATACATTCATGACACAACATACACTACATACATACAGACATACAGACACACAGACAGACAGACAGACACAGAGACAGACATACAGACATATGGACATACAGACATACATTATATTCCCAAAGTCGGATTACGTTCAATGACGGCTAGAAAATGTATTTCTCCCCGAAGTCGGAATGCGGCTGCTTTCATGGCAGGCCAAAACGGTCGCATACCACAAAATCTCACCATTGGTGAACCTCGGGCTCTAACCAAGAATCGAAAAAAAAGCACAACACAAAAACAATCCGAAAACTATTTGAGGAAGAACTACCAAAGAGAGAGAGAGGGGGAGACAGAGACAGAGATAGGGACAGATAGAGATAAGGGGAGAGAGACAGACATAGGGAGAGGAGATAGAGACAGATAGGGAGAGAGAGACTGAGGAGGGAGGAGAAAGAGGATGATAGAGAGACTGAGGAGGGAGAGAGAGAGAGGGAGAGATAGAGAAGAGAGAGAGGAAGACAGATAGGTAGACGGAGAGACAGAGGCAGAGACGGACAGAAATTAGAGTGTGAGGGGAAAAATGAAGAGAGAGAGGAGAGAGAGAGAGAGAGGGAGAAGAGAGAGAGAGAGAGAGAGAGAGAGAGAGAGAGAGAGAGAGAGAGAGAGAGAAGAGAGAAGAGAGAGAGAGAGAGAAAAGAGGTGGGGGGGGGGGGGGGAGGGGGGGCGGCGATTGAAGAGCGTCCTTAGAAGAAAAAAAGAGGCAAAGATATACATTTTCACCCCCCACCCACCCCAATAAACATTTAATCTTGATAAATGTCGCTGTATCTATGAGGATAATATGCAGAGAAAGAAAAATCTTGCCTGTGACAGGGCGACTCTGCAAGAGATACATAAGAGGAAAAGCAAGACGAGCGAGGAGAGAGAGGGAGGGAGGGAGGGAGGGATAGGAGAGAGGGAGAGGAGAGGGAGGGCGGGCGGAGAGAGGAGAGAGGAAGGGAGAGAGGGGGGGAGGGAGAGAGAGAGAAGAGAGGAGAGAGAGAGAGAGAGGAGGGGAGAGAGAGAAGAGAGAGAGAGAGAGAGAGAGAGAGAGAAGAGAGAGAGAAGAGAGAGGAAAGTCACAGTAGACAGGACGGACGGACGGACGACGACGGACATCAGACATGATACCAAGTGTATAAGTGTCTACAAAATAATTATACTAAACTTCATCGTACTTACATTCAGTTGACGGTTGAAGTCCCGCTTTTCTTTGCAGTCCCTCAGTGAACGAACAGGCAGCTCATTCTCTGCAGTGAAGGCAGCAGTTCACAGCAGGTCCTCCAGGTCGCTGTATAGCTTCTTGGCCACTGAGGAGGGGGGGTGGGGTGGAGAGGAGGGGGAGGAGGGTCAGTGGGGGGGGGGGGGGTTGGAGTCGGGTCAGATGCATCTTTCCGAGTGTCTTGTGTGATGGAGCAGGGTTGTTGCCCATCTGTAGTCTGGCTGCCAGTCTTGCAAGTCGCCTGTCTGTCTGTATGGCCTATGTGGAGTTTCTGTTATTCTTCTCTTCAGGTCTTTTCGTTGATTCCTAGGTATTCCTCTCACGGACAGCATTCCATTTTGTACCCCCAGGGTTTTTTTTTTTTTTGAATCATGATGTAAAAAAAAATATTGGAAAAATCTTATCTTGAATTTTGATGGTATAGGATGAAAAACATATGTATGCAACAGAATTGTGAGTTTTGCGTGTGCTGGTTTTAAGCTAAATAGTATCAGTGTGGACATCGTGAGCTATGGAGAAGATGCAGGTGGCCTGATTTTGCAGATATCTCACTAATGACCCGGTCAGTGCTGGATATGGCCGTAGTGTAGTGCCCCCCATACTGTCATGTCATGTCATACCCAAGCACTGACATCTGCATCTGCACCTCAGGTCGCTTCTGCCACTGTCCTTTTAGGAGGGCAAAGTTGTTCCTTGGTGGTGGTGGTGGGGTGGTGGTGGTGGTGGTGTGGTGGTGGCGGGGGGTGGTGGTGGTGGTGGTCTGCTGTTTGTCAGCCGTCTTGATGACGAGAGGCTCCTCTGTGGAAAAAAAACAAAAAGTTTAAATACTCTAATAAGGATTAGCTAGGAGCATGCTGCCCACCCACCCCCCACCACCTCCCAAAAAAAATCTGGAAAACTTGCTATTTTACTTATATGAACACATTTATTTTGTTTTGCTGATATTGTACGAGAATCCTTGAATACAAAGTTCTGTAATTCTCAATGATGTGTCTATATGTGTGTATGTGAATACGTTTTATATTATACTTTTCAAATCTGAGATTGTAAACCGAGGCCCCGTGAGCAACGCACGCAGGACATCTTGGCACACGTTAAAACCTGTTTCCTTTTCGTGAGAATAGGCCATTGTGTGCCGGTCAACAGGTGACAAGATTTACAAAAGTAAACCTTAAAAGTCTAACCAGGAATGACATGACTCCACCTTATCCCCCCTCCCCAAAAAAACACACACACACACACACACACCACACCCCACACACACACACCCCACACACTCACACACACCACCACACACACACACACACCACGAGGATGGTAGGATGAAAAAAGTTGTGTAAACAATTTGACACCAAATAAAGATCATTTTGACTTGACACACAAACCCCTCAACCTCTCCGAAAAAAATCAAACAAATAAGTATCAAGACAAAAAACAAAAAACCCATAATATTCACAAAACTAACTATCAAGTTTTACCTGTAGCTTCAGGTAAAGCTGCCCGAAATAGTGACACCGCGGCAGTGATGGTATTTTAAAATATTGTGCTTGCATAGACACGAAGTGGCCTTAGCCCGGTCCATGTAGAGTGAAGCAAGGTGAAGTGAGGTGCCTGCAACACGTTCAGTGCTCATCACATGACCGTTATGTGTGGGTGAACACTACAGTATAGTTCAGGTTTCACGTGCATCATGGAAGGAAGCATACTGCACCGAGGGGGATAGATTGATTGATTGGTTTATTCTTTTATATCGAGGATAATGGAATAAGCACTCTTCTTGTGCTTTTTTACATCCAGTCCCGTGTGTATGCAGTTTTGTGAATGTCATCTGTTCCCACCAGCACACGATGGCCTACTCTTACGAAAAGCGGAACAGGGTTTAACGTGTGCGCAAGATGTTGAGCACTGCACTTATATTCACTGCTGTTTCGTTTCTTTTGTCTTTGTGTTTCTGTTGTTGTTTTTATTTTATTTATTCTTTGAATCGAAGATAATGAAAATACACGAGTCCCATCCTACTAAAATGTTGCACAGTAACATGGTGCA
>CM060319.1:37414756-37434756 GCA_030674155.1 Stramonita haemastoma | reverse complement strand
GGGTGATTCGAGTAGTCATGTATGACTACCAAACTAATCCAGCCACTCTTATGCAGGTGGCTCCTCAAAATATTGAAGTATTTGCACGTGTACAAAGATTCTGTCTATTTTCGTTTAGGAAGTAATAAATGTCACGCATCTAGTTTTATATGCAGCCTTCATCCACCCTCCTACCTCACACAGAGCACAAGTGCATGCACGTGTATAATTAATGATCTACTTCATAGGAGTATTCAGCCCCTACCACCGACAGAGAGAGAGAGAGAAAGAAAGAGAGAGAGAGAGAGAGAGAGAGAGGAGAGAGAGAGAGAGAGAGAGAGAGAGAGAGAGAGAGAGAGAGAGAGACAGAAGAAGAAGAGAAGAAGACAGAAGGACAGAAGAAAAGATACAAGAGACAGGTAATAAAGGAAGTAAGGGGAAAGGAGAAAGAAAGAAAGAAGTAAGAAAGAAAGAAAGAAAGAAGAATAAAGATAGAAAGGAAAGAAAGAGAAAGAAAGAAAGAAAAGAAAGAAAAGAAAGAAAGAAAGAAAAGACAAGAGAAGAAAGAATAAAAAGTAAGGAATGTTTAAAAAAAAGGAGAAAGAAAAAAGAGAAAGGAGACTAAAAAAAAAAACAAGAAGTAAAGAGAGTTAAAAAAGAGAATCATAACTGAAAATGAAGTAAAAAAAAAATAAACAGCTTAAAATGGGAAAGGCAAGGAGAAAAAAAGCTGAATGGAAAAAAAGAGAAGCAGAAGAAAACAGAAAGAGAAAGCAATAAACACAATAAAGAAACAACAAGAAACAAAGACTAAGACAAAAAAATGACACACATAAAAGAAGAACATTTAAAGCAAAGTTTGAGAAAAAAAAAAGAAACACCCTGTCACTTAGCACCAGACAACTTGACAACGCAAACCTTCACTACAACTTAAAAACCAAAGGTGAGGACATAGATCTAGCAGACGTTTTCACTCAACACAGCAGACACAACCTGCGGAGAGGATTTCCACAGTTACAGGCCGGGGGTATCCTTGGATGCTGCAGAAAAAGGAGCACCAGGGGGTTGTCGCCATCTGTTGTCAAGTTTGGCGGCTTCTCACCAGACTCCTGTTTTCCATAGGATGCTCACGCTTCTCAGCACTGCAGGATGTCTGTGTGCTGCTATCAAACAAAGTTAATTTGTCAGTGTGTGGTGTGTGGTTGTGGTGTGGTGGTGTGTGTGTGTGGTGTGTGTCTGTTGTGTGTGTGTGTTGTGTGTGTGTGTGTGTGTGTTACGTGACCCGTCAGCTTCTAAATAACAAAGAAACAAATCAAGAAAGAATAAAAAACCAAAAAAAAGCTGCAAAGAACAGGCAGGTATTCAGACAGACAAGCAGACAGAGAGGCAACAAGGAAAATAAAACCTTTGAATCCAGAAGTGTTACACAGTAGATAACAACTTTAAACTGAATTTTTCCCCCCAGTTTTTTGGTTAGAACACCAAGGTTCACCAACGGTAAACATTTTGCTCTGCGACAGTTTCTTTCCCCAGCATTTAGGTAGCCGCTTTCCAACTTTTAAGATATACTGAAATGAAACATAGTTCGTGAATAACATCTAACAAACTAAATAGCAGGCTTCTCTCTCTCTCTCTCTCTCTCTCTCTCTCTCTCTCTCTCCTCTCTCTCTCTCTCTCTCTCTCTCTCTCTCTCTCTCTCTCTCTCTCTCTCTCTCTCTCTTCTCTCACTCTCTCACTCTTCTCTCTCTCTCTCTCTGTCTGTCTGTCTGTCTGTCTGTCTGTCTGTTCTGTCTCTCTCTCTCTCTCTCTCTCTCTCTTCTCTCTCTCTCTCTCTCTCTCTCCTCTCTCCTCTCCCTCCCTCCTCCCTCCCTCCTCTCTCTCCCCTCTCTCTCTCTCTCTCTCTCTCTCTCTCTCTCTCTCTCTCTCTCTCTCTCTCTCTCTCTCTCTCTCTCTCTCTCTCTGTGACATATACAGGAAGCAGAACCACTTATGATATAATCGCCCTGGGGCTTCTGCCGCCATACTGGGCTTGGAGACAAGGACCAAACATGCGAAGTGCACAGCGCTATATTTATCATATTGCTGAAAGCATTGACTAGGCTGGGGTTAGATGTCACGTTATGACTAAGTACTTTTGAAAGTGTTATATATATATATGTGTGTGAGTGTGTGTGTGTGTGTGTGTGTGTGTGTGTGTGTGTGTGTGTGTGTGTGTGTGTGTGTGCACGCGCGCGCACGCACACACGCACGCACGCGCATACGAATGTGAGTGTTTGTGATATAATTTTTTGAAGCGTTTGATGTTTGAACAAACATGAAAATAATATGCAGTTATCTTGTTTCTTTAAATTATGATTCGTACCAAGATGCCTGTCAGTATTGTAATTGCCCTTCAGGGGGGATGATTAATGTGTTTTTGACATGACTTGACTTGATTTGACTTGACTTTCTCCTATGCTATGTTCTCATCAATTTTCTCTTTTCTTCGCTTATCTTCGTTCTCTTAGAGGAGGGAGGGAGAGGATGTGTAGTATAGTGCCTGGTCTTCTCCTGTGCTGGTAACTCTGCAAGAGGTCTGCTCCATGGTCACCACCATCACAGTCTCACTTCAGAGCAGCTTACTGTTTGTACAGGATGCATGCAGGGCAGGTTTGTGCTTCTGTAACCCACCAAACACTGATATGAATTAGGAGATCTTTACCGTGCATATTTGATCCGGCAATTTAATTTCCCTGATCTTAGCTGGACAGATATAATAATGCTGACATGTTTTGTTTTAATAGCTTCCTGTTGATTAGTTTTGTTGTTTACAATTATTTTGTGTATCTGTTTTACTGTTGTTTACTTATTTTAGGATTGGTGATAGTGTCAAAGGTTATCACAATGAGCTACATTTGCTCGTGTTTTCAAGATAATGCCTTTTAAAACAATCAATTCAGTGAATTACACCAGAGTCTTATCTTACATAGAACTAATAAACATAGCAACTGTTTTAACCCTCTAGCGCCGAAGCCTACAGATATGATAAACCCAATTAGAGGCCCCTGGTGCTCACCTAAGTGGACACTGACCCTTCCCTCCAGATAACCATCTCTAGACAGGCAAGAAGTCCAGCTGAGCAGTAGACCCAGTCCTCAGCATGGCATCGTTTATTCTGTACACTTCACTTTCTAAGGTGACTGCAAGGAGGAAGCAACCACCTTACGATCTCCTGAGTTTGAGCCTCTGGTATACACACATGTGAGTACTCATCTACAATTATTTTGCTTTAATAAAATCACTAGTATATATAGAATGACAGCATTAATTATTTCATATGATGCATAATATTAGTCAATACAGGGCACTAAATTTGGTTTATCATATTTGATAAGAATGGCTTTTGTGGAATCTTCAGGGAAAGATAACTCTTCCAAAATTTATCAGATATGATAAAAACGGTCTTAGTGGTTGCAAAAGCTCTTTTAAAAAAACCTGTATTAGCTGCTTTTGATGATTGTTTTGAAGAAATATTTTGATATCAAACTTAATTTATAATGTTTCTACATCATTTTTTCCAATGTTTTGGAAAATATTATTGTTTTCTGCTGTGATTGGTGTGTGTGTGTGTGTGTGTGTGTGTGTGTGTGTGTGTGTGTGTGTGTGTGTGTGTGTGTGTGTGTGTGTGGTGTGTGTGTGTGTGTGTGTGTGTGTGTGTGTGTGTGAATAAATGCTTGTTATTAATTCTGGATGTCAGTAGTATATGAAGAAAAGTAACTTAATTCTGCATGTTATTGTCTATTTTCAGCATGGCAGCACAAATTCCTGTCACCAAAATTTTCCGGTTGGTGACTGGTGATGACAGTGATTTTAATCTTTCTGGGAGCAGTGGAAATGAGTGGATGCCAGCAGATGATGATACTGAAGAAGGAAAGGATGAGGAAATGCTCATCAGAGGCCAAACAAAAGTGGTGAAGAAAGAAAATCAGTGTCGGGTGCACAAGCAGCAAGATACACCATCAACAAGTGAAAGTATGAGTGACATGGAGGATGACACCCTCTGGCAAGTCTTCAACAAGCAACACTAGCAGAAGATGACAGTCCTTTAGCCCAGCTTCTAGCCAGAGACAGTGTGGGTGACAATACAGAGGATAAGATTCTGCTGGATGAGCTCCTTGGTCAACATCTTGTTGATGTCATACCAGATGAAGTGAAAAACCTGCTTCAGCGTTGACCATGACTCCCGGCGGGATGGATGTGCCATTTGACCCCCCAAGTGACAAGAAAAAACTTGACTAGAAGTAAACACTATAGAGTAGTCATTTGTATATAGTCATCTCAATAAATCCACAATAAACTGTTGTTTCAGATACAATTTATCATATATGATAAAATCAGTCTATGTACCCTCAAAAGCCGCTCTTATCATATATGATAAATTTTCTAACTTCACCATTTTTTCATTTTTTTAAAAACTGACTACAGGAATGTGCTAGTTTGGTGTATTCAACATTAATTTTTCACAGGAAATAATTTTCATTAGCCTAGAAGTACATTCAGGCGCTAGAGGGTTAAGCGTAACGTTCAGGCTGTTTCTCAGGGAGAACATAGCATTATAGTTAAGTACTATTGATATGTTTTCTGACTGTATTTTTGCTCGTCCTTTCTGACCAGAGTGGGGTTTGGTTGTGTTTTTTTCGGGACAAAGCTATGGCTACCATTCACGAATGTTAAATGTATGTCCTGCATGGACGAGAATTCTGTCTCATCTCGAAAGAGTAGCCACAGCTGTTGTTTGGGTGCTGACATTTGAGTTCTAGAAAACAGCTTGTTCAAACAGTTGTGTGTTATATCTAACCAGTTCATTGTTTTATCAGCGGTGTATCAAAAAACAGATTGAAACCAGAAAGAAAAAAAATAGAAAGAATGATCTACATTAATGAGGGTGAAGTGGGAAGTTGTTTACTTTTTTAACTAAGTTTACTCAGCCCAACATACTGCTGTGGGCCATATCACCCCAAACTGCCACACAAGTTTTAGGTAATTAGCATAGTGTTTCTAATTAAAACAAATATACAACTTTATGGCACAGAAGATTTCTCTGCATGCAATTCTGGCTGCTCTCCCTGGGCAGAGCGCGCCGTCACAAGTTACGCACCTACCTTTTTTTTAATACATTTTCCTGTCTGCAACTGTATTTGTTTCCCTGTCAGAGTGGGTTTTTCTTTTCTACAGAATTTTGCCAGGGACAACCCTCTTGTTGCTGTGGGTTCTTTTACATGCGCTAAATAATGAAGCGTAACAAACGTGACCGCGGTTTATCGTCCTATCCGAAAGACCTCCCCTCATGGTCTAATGAATGAGGGGGAAGTTTTTGGCCCAAAAGGGATTCGAACCACCGCACACTTCCCACCCCGGCTTTTCGCTTTCTAATCAGGTGCGTGATCTCTAGACCACCGATCCATTCGAATTTATTTCTGCTTCAGACTGGGTTTGAACCCCCAAAATTTTCGCTTCCAAGATTACCT
The DNA here is from genome assembly GCA_030674155.1 of Stramonita haemastoma. Lineage (NCBI taxonomy): Eukaryota > Metazoa > Mollusca > Gastropoda > Neogastropoda > Muricidae > Stramonita > Stramonita haemastoma. The sequence continues at coordinate 37,429,270 of CM060319.1, read as the reverse complement.
CTATGCCACCTAAATGCAATAGTGCAATAAGCACATGTTGTTGTTACGCGTGTATAGTTGACTCCTTTGGACGTGAATGGAAAGCCTGCTGTCAAACCAGTTCCCATAACAACTGTTTGGTGAAGCAAACACTCCAGTCAAGTGGACGCCACTTCAGGGGGAGCAAATCAACCTTAACGTGTATGGCCACTGAGATCACAGCCATGTAGAAATGTTACCTAGGTCTGCGTGCACTACAGCCTGAAAGAGGTCTCTTTTTAGATAAATGCCGTTATTGGTCTTTGGCAATTATGGTGAAGCAAAAATCTACAGCAGACTCTACAAATCATCTGAACAGTTCTTTGAGATGATTATGTACAAATTCGTATGTCTTGCAAATGTATAAACACAGTCATTCACTCACATAAAGTGGTATTAACATTCTGTACACACAAACTATGCACACGCACTTAAAAGAACAGAAATGTGCCCTTAAACACACACACATGCACGCACGCGCACACAAACACACTAACTAGTAGCTAACTAACTAACTAACTAACTAACTAACAACTAACTAACTAACTAACTAACTAACTAATTAACCCACTCACTCACTCACTCACTCACTTATACATGGGGCGGGATGGCCTGGTGGTTAGAGTGATGCACTACTGATCTGCTGACATGGGTTCGAATCTTTTTCAATGGGAACTTTTCCTCTGGAGTTTACATCAGTGCCGACTCCACTCTCCCCAAAAGTCCTTTTGAATGAGACTAAAAACCAAGGTCCAGTGTGAGAATACACACAAAACATCTTGCGCACATATTAAAACCAATTTTACTTTTCAGAAGAGTAGGCCATTGTCTGCTGGTAGGAATAGATGACAAAATTGACAAAACTGCATACACACGGGGACTGGATGCAAAAAAAGGCACACATCGAGTGCTTATTCCATAATTCTCCAAATAAAACAAAAAGGAATAAAATACAAGCCTGTCCTCTTTCTCGCTTCCACATCCTACCCCTATACACATACAGACACATCTTAGTAGACTACATCAGACATGTCTCCCCCACTTCCAGTCACGATCAAACACCCTGCTTTTCCCCTATAGGTCTCAGTCCCCAGAGAAGAACTACCAGTGAAGCAGAGGTCAGAAGAGAAGCAGGCCAGCTCCTATCTTCCTCCAAGACTGCCAGGTCCAGACAATGGAAGAGACAGCCAGAGTCCCCAGTGACCACCAGTGAGCAGACAGACATTGGAGCAGCCTGACCTCCCCCCTCCCCCACTCCACTCCACTTCCCCCTGAGACTGTGTGCCGCCAACTGGGCCACTGCTGTGGTCACGTTGTCACTGTCTGTGACTTGACGTGTGCCCTACTATCAAGTTTAGTGGCCGTGTGTGTGTTGTGTGTGTGTGTGTGTGTGTGTGTGTGTGTTGTGTGTGTGTGTGTGTGTGTGTTGTGTTTTTGTGTGTGTGGTGTGTGTGTGTGTGTGTGTGCGTGTGTGTATGAAGGAAATAAAGAAGCATGGAAGGAAGAAACAAACAACAAGCGCAAAAAAAAATAAAGAAAGAGAAAACTGTAGAAAGATAAGGAGAACAAAACTAAAAGGAAGACTGGATTTATGGATTTAAGCTGTAAGGTAGAAAAATTAGCCAAAGAGAAAAGAATAAAGAAGGAGAACAATGACAAAACAAAAGCAAAAATGGAACATGCAATGCTAAAGAAAACAAAAACAGAGTAAACTTCATTAAAAGAATTCTAAAAAGAACAAAATAAAAAAGTAGGGCAACGGGAGAGAAAACAGTCAAAGAGAAAGAAAAACCAAAACAATATAAAAAATCAAAACCCTTATGAAATATTTCACTACACCACTTTCCACTAAATTACAAATTTAAATGCAACGATAATAAAGAGTTAATCAAACAATCAAGAGAAGTAAAGGAGAGATTTTTTTTTACCATTTAACTATGGCTTACCAAAACAAGAAATGACTAAGAAGAGTCAATGAAATCAAGTGAAATAAGAGAGAAGGACTTTTGTTGTTCAGACAGCCTATAACAATCAAAAACAGCTTGTATTTTTCACACATCACTGGTGGTTACAGTTATTTATTTTGTACAAACCCTTCTCTAAAAGTGAGTCAGACAGGGAAAGATAAGCAAAACACCCCAGGCAGGCAGGAGTGACAGGGGCTTGCCCCCTGAGGCCAATGACAGAGAGGGGTTGGCAGGGTTGGAACAACCTGATACCTCCCCTCCCCTCCCTCCCCTCCTCCCCAGACTGTGTCAGCCCCCAACTGGGTCATTGCTCTGTACAGGCTGTCCCTGTCACTGTCACTGTGACTCTGGACTGTGCCTGACCCACTGCCTCTTCTTCTCCCCTGGGGGTCTCTAATAATTGTGCACAATGAGTTAATTTGTTTATCAGGGGACTAGGAACTGGAATTTGGGTGGGTTGATTGATTGATTGATTGATTGATTTGATTAGTTGATTGACTGATCCATTGTTCATTGGTTGATGTGTGGTTGGTAGGCTGGTGGGTGGTAGGCTACTTAGTTGACTAGTTGATTGTTTGCTTGCTTGCATGGGTGCAGAGTTGGCTGATTGAAAGTGGAATACCTATATCCCATTGACTGTGTGACTGACGTTCTGATGACAGGTTTGATAAATAAATGGATGGATGGATGGATGAATGGAGGTAAAGAAAGTAGAATGGATGGATGAATTGATTGATGGAAGGATGAAATATACGCGGGTACAATTACAAACACACACTTGTATTTGCATTTGATTTACATTTACATTAGCACACAAATAACACACACACACATACACACTAAACACACACAACACAACACACACAACACGCACATGCATACATATATACAGAGAGAAAGAGAGACAGAGACAAACAGACAGAAAGAGAGGTGCAAGGACAGATAGACAGACAAACAGTTAACAGACTTCTTCATAGACAAAAAGTCAAAACAAAGCATGGGGGAAAAAGAGAAAACGGACAAGGCAAGAGAGTACAGGAGAAAAATCAATTATCAAAAATAGATTTAAAGGCATCCCACTGTGGGTTACTGGGGAGCTAGTAGTATAAATAACATCCTCACCTCCTGGAAATTCTGCGCCAGGAATTCCTTCTTTTCTGTTTCCCTTTTTGTTTCTGCCTAGTTCATTTTCTTCCTGTCACCTCTGTCAAGTCAATGTTTCACCCTCTTGAGCAATTCTCCTGCGTCCTTTTATCCCAGAAAGACTTCAAAGGTAACAGTTCTCTCCCACGCTGAAGTCAAATGTGCTGGGCACTGACTTTCAGGCGCTTAACGGCAGCACAATGCAGTTTTCACTCACATTACAGACAACATAAGGTGCTGTCTGAATGTTAACAAAGAAGAGGAAAGAAAAGAAAAAAAATAGGTAGATAGACTAAAGGAAAGAGTATTAAAAGAAAAACGAATGAATAAAGAAGACAACGAAAGAAAGAAAAGAAAGAAGTTAACATAGTTTCAGATGGATGACACACAATGAATAATTCCACAGGCACTTGGAATTTTAAGCAAATGACACACAGACACGCGGGCGCGCGCGCACACACACACACACACACACACACACACAAACACACACACACACACTAACATACACACACGCGCGCGCACGCGCGACGCGGAGAGAGAGAGAGAGAGAGAGAGAGAGAGAGAGAGAGAGAGAGAGAGAGAGAGAGAGAGAGAGAGAGAGAGAGAGAGAGAGAGAGAGAGAGAGAGAGAGAGAGAGAGGAGAGAGGAGAGGAGGAGAGAGAGAAGGAAGGAAGGCAAGGCAAGCAAGGCAAGCAAGCAAGCAATTCTTTATCGAGGATAATAGATAAGCATCGTGTGCTTTTACATCCAGTCCCGCCTTTTCAGGGATACATCAGAAAGAGAGAGAGGAGAGAGAAAGAGAGGAGAGAAGAGAGAGAGAGTGAAGACTGAGAGAGTGAGAGAGAAGAGAGAGAGAGAGAGAGAGAGATAGAGAGAGAGAGAGAGAAGAAGGGGATGAGAGAGAGCACAGCAGAGACAGAGTGATAGAAAGACAGAAGATAAGAAAAGACAGCCAGTCTAGTGGCATAGATAGAAACAGACAGTAGGGAATGATTTCCAGTGAGTTACATAACTTTTGACTCTTATAAGCTGTGCCAGTGTGTCGTTGCAAAACAATAGTTTAACCCATTTCTAAAGCTCTCCCCAAGGAAATCAACCTCTGTAATTAGTTCCATTAAACCCAAGCCTGACATTTGGTGGTTCATTAAATGCAGCATAACAGCATAAAACACTCAGTTAGGAGGCATTGGTGTCTAAAATAATCAAATAAGAGAGCAAAATTATGCAATATTGAAAAGCTGTACACTGGCAACAGAATAGTGCTGAAAACTTTCAACTGTTTCACGATATGAAGCAAGGTAACAGATAAATTGTTCAATATGTGTCTTACAAAACCATTCTCACTTATCTCTGGCCTTTCAATTTTAGTTTCATAAGGTCATCAGTTACATTTACTTCCTGAATGAAATTGGAAATGTTTCTATTGCCAACAGTGTTTTTTGTAAATCCACTGACATGTCTGGCTTTGATTAAATTTCAAGTAGCTGTCAAAAGAAATGCCAGATTACATACTTTATGGAATAAACTCGTGCATTGCAAAGAAACGCGTGAAAAAATGCAATTAGCAAGTCTGATGGCTAGGTCATTTATTATGGTTCTTTTTAATTGAACCTGCAAGTCATCAGATGGATCTCAGTCGACAACAAAAACGACACCTCCAAAAAAAGCTTGAAGCACATTGTAGTGAAGATCCTTTGATTCAGAAGACAGACACAGAAGCAGCTTTGTGAAACCAGCAGAAAACAGGACAGACTACAATGAGTAGCTTGCAACGTGCAGGAATGCAAGAAGAAATACAAAGAAATTGTGATAAAAAAATGAATAGAGAGAAAACAAACAGTGCAATCATAGCACAAATAAACACTGATGGTATTTATCTTAATGGCGTCAAACACAAAAGTTCTCTGAAGACTGTCAATATTTTACAAAGAGAACTTTCCTTAATACTAAAAACTGTTTTGGAGAGTGATCTGAGAATTTCCAGCATTCAGTATCAGTGTAGAGATAAAGAGACACCTTTCTGTGTTCAATTGTTATTGATACTCCATGAGCATGATAAGAGATGTCAGGACTAACGTCAACTGCAATAGCAATAGCTCCAAAATTATAAGATTGGTTGATAAAAAATAAAATTCTTAAGCATCCTTATATAGCTAGCATTCTTTTGTTGAAACTCTGTACGAATAAAAACTGTACTGTTTTTCTTCATACAAGAAAATCGTAGCATCAAAACGTAATCATGCCTTTACATAAATGTCAAAGCTCTATAAAAAAAAAAACACAGTAAAACTACGGTGCTTAAATGAAGAGGACAGTCAAAATGCTAGCAGTTCAAAACCCACTGTAATGTATACAATAACTCCTTGTCTCATAGTGATAAAGAGATTCTCTCTTCATTCCATAACACAAAACACAAACTACAAACAAAAACAAACAAACACACAACACACACACACACACACACACACACACACACACACACACACACACACACACACACACACACCACACACACACTACTGATAACAGATACCATAACACACAACAACTTCAACACACCCTAACAAATATAAAGGACCTCATCATTTCTGATACCCAAAGCCACAGCCATCAGCTGTCAATTGTCTCCATTCCATTCCAGGGATTATTTTTCACGTTTTCTGCAGGCTATGGGCCTTGTTTGCATATACAGGTCAACACAATGTGTCATGGGATGCAAATGCAGCAATTTCCTGGTCATGCATTATGCATGTCAAAGAGCATGGCCAGCTCTCAGTCAGCTAGGAGGGCATTTAAGGAGATGGGCAATTGGGGACAGATATCACAATTGTCAAAAATGTATAAGCAGACTTGCTAATTATTTTTTCTCCCAAGTGTGATTTCTTAAAACTTTGAACTCATATTAATGGCAACTGAAAGAAAAATGCATAAATGAATAAACAGATGTGGATGGATAGATGGATGGATGGATGGATGGATGTGTGATGGATGATGATGGATGGAGATGTAGATGGATGGATGGATGGATGATGGATGGATGGATGGATGGATGGATGGATGGATGGTGATGGTGTGATGGTAGGGGTGAACAGATGGGTAGTTGTTGTTGTTTTTTAATTTAAAGACAGCACGCATTTTTTTTCATGTCAAAAACTCTACAAACATTTTGAAATAAAATGCTGGATTACTCTTTGATAAACTGTGATAGTAAAAACTATTGAAATTGAATAAAAGATCACACACACTTACACACACACACACACACACACAACACACATACACACACACGCACACACACGCCACACCACCACACACACGCACACACACACACACCAGCAAACACAGTGGCAACATAATTCACACAACAACCACCTTCTTCCCCCTCTATGGCATTTTGACAGCTGCCACAGCAAGATAGCATGCTGGGACAAACACAAGACCCTCACCCAACCTGACAGCAATAGGCCTAGGCCTAGCCACGAGTGTGAACACCAGATTTATGCCACTTCCTTCCCCTTTCCCGCCTTGTGTTCCAAGTCATTTCCTGTGATGCTCATTTGCATATGTAGGTCACCATGGCTTATCATGTGTCCCAAGTAGCTACTTCCCCCTGCATCATCAGAGAGTGTGGTCATTGACCTCAAGGTCAGACCCCAGAGTCAGAGAAGTACATTGTTTTAGGGAGGTGAGTTACACCATGATACAGCAATTTCCATGACCTTAACTTGAGTTTTGATTTAGGTGGATTCACTATAGTTTCTTTGATTAGCAATGTAGACTTGATGTTTTATCCAAAAAAAAAGACCTACAAGATATTTCCCCATGGTAATGCCTGTGTAATATTGCATATTAAAATACAGCCACCTTATTGAAGTTCTATGCTGAGATTTTCACTCTTTCTACCATATCCTTTGTTGCAGTATTGATCATTTTACTTCTGTCACCTCCTCCATCTGTTTTCTACTTTCTTGTCCGTTCTCTCAACCTTTTTCCATAAAAAATCTTTAAAAATTACAAAAAATCATGCACCAGAGACATGGATGTGAAAAAACCCCACAAGGCTTATTCTATAGTTCTCAAAAAAAGAATAAAATAATTACCTTCTTCAACTCCCATCCCCTGTGAAACAAATGTATAAAATTGTCAATCTTCGTCAAGCATGTTCACTAGCTAACCAGTCAAGATCCCTACACTATCCCCTGCGAGTCAGACCCCAAAGAAGAACTAACAATGAAACAACAGAGATCAGAAGAGAAGCCCTCAGCTCCTCCTATCTTCCCCAAGACTGTCAGTTCCAGACAGGAGAGCAACAGCCAGAGTCCCCTTTGACCAGTGACAGACAAACGGAGAGCTGCAGGATACAACCGATACCCCCACTCCACTCCACTCCACTCCACCCCTCCCCCCCCCCCCCTCCCTCCCACTGTGTGTGCGCCAACTGGGCCCTGCTGTGGTCACGCTGTCACTGTCTGTGACTCTGAAGGGTGCGTGACTGACTGCCTCTCTTTCTCCATGGGGTGGTCTACGTAGGCAATGAGTTCATTGTTAATCAGGTGACTGCCAGGTTAAATTGGGGTGGGTTCATTGATGATTGATTGATCGATAGACTGATCGATGGTTTGTTAGGTTGGTGTGTGGTTGGTAGGCTAGCTTGCCGTAGGCTACTTAGCTGGTTAGCTAATGGTTGCATGCTTGCATAGCTAATAAGCTGGCAGGTTGAGAGGTGGTGACTGTACTATGACATACTGATTGATGGATAGACAGAGGGATAACAGAAGAAGGGGGATTGGATGTGGATGGATGTGATGGATGGATGGATGGATGGATGGATGGATGGATGGATGGATGGATGGAGTATGTGCCGGCATATATAGCACACACACACACGCCCTCACGCACACATGCATGCACTAACATTCACAGACCCACGTGCACTTGCACAGCTGTGCACACAAACACACTCACACACACCGCACGCGCGTGCCGCGCAGGCATGCGCACACACATGCATACATACATATAAGAGAGAAAGAGAGAGACATGCCAAAGAGAGAAATGCATAAACAGATAATCAAACAGGCCGACTATTGGCAGACTGACTCACAGCCACAAAACCAAATCAAATCATGGGTTAAAAACAGAAAACGGACAAGGCAAGAGAGTGAAGAAGAAAACGCAAAGCACCGAAATAGAAAATGAAAAACTACCCCTTTGAGAATGCTGGGGAACTGTCAGTATAGATAGCAATCCAACCTTCTGAAAAGTTCATCTTAGAAATTTAATCTTTCTTTTGGATACCCTCTCTTTGTTTCTGCCTTGTTCTTTTTCTTCCTGTCATCTCCTTGTGTATTTTTTAAACCTTTTTGGTCCATTCTCCTGCGAATGTTTTAAATCCAGAAACACTTGAAAAATAACAATTGTCTCCCACGCCAAAGCCGGATGCTTTGGGCCTGACTTGTCAGACGCTTAAAGGTAGCACATGCACAACGTATTTTCGCTCCTATGACAGACAATAGTTGGGGTCGGACCATTCGACAAAGAAGGAAAAAAGTGAAAAAAGAGAGATAAAGATAGGCTAAAAGACATAATATTAAGGAAAAGAGACAAGTAAAGGTAAAGAATAGAACGAAGAGAGGAACAAAACAACGAATGATAAGAAACTAAATATTTTTCAGGCGAATACCACTTAAGAAAATTATGATAATTATTCCGGTTCCTGGTCATTCTTTTTTTAGCAGACTTCGCACATACCTACACACACCACACACAATGCACGCACGCACGGACGGACGCGCGCACACAACAACAACGCGCGCGCGAGCGCGCAAAGGAAAAAAAGAATGAAAGAGAGATAGACAGAGCGAAAGGACAGACAGACAGACAGACAGACAGACAGAGAAAGAAAAGAGAGATACAGACAGACAGAAAGAGAAACAAAGACAGACACACACAGCAAATGTTTTCCAATGAGTTACATAACATTCAACTCTGATAACTATGTTAGTGTGTCACAGCAAATCCCAAAGTTTAACCCATTTCTGAAACTCCCTCAAGGTAACTAACTTTTGTGATTAGTTTCATTATAAAAATCCCAACCTCACATTTTGGAATACATCAAAAGCTGCATAGCACTAAAAACCATACTCAGATGGGAGTCATCAGTGTCTAAGAGAATCAAATAAGAGAGCATATGCATCACTAAAACAGCTACACAATGACAACAGATTAGTGCTGAAAACTTTTGAACAGTTTGACAATGTTAAAGAAACCGTTGAACTATTCAATATGTCTTGTACAAAAGGCTAACGACTTAATCTCTGACCTTTCAATTTTGGTGTTATAGCCTCACCCTTTACATTAACTGTGTGAAAGAAATTCGAAGTGTTGTTAATTCTGCCCAAAGTCTTTTTAGTCAGTCTACAGGCATATTTGTCTTTGATTAAGTCCTGAGTGGCTGTCAAAAGAAATGTCAAAGTGCTTTCACACCCAATAGGAGAGACACGTGTATTACAACTGAACGCATACAAAAACACAAAACTTATGTAGCATTTCTGACGACTAGGTCATGTAAATGGTTCTTTGCAATCCAGTCCTACAAGTTCACCCCTAGATGGATCCCTGTAGACTATAGAAAAACTGTGACAACCAGTAAAAAAAAATTACCTTAAAGCACATAGTGGGGAGGAATCCTTGATTTATAGAACAGAGGCAGAATTAGCAACTTTTAAACTAGCAGTCAACAGGACAGACTACAATGGGTACCTTGACTTGCAACGCACAGGAGCCACTAGAGAAAAATACAAAGAAATTGTGGTTGCATAAAAATGACTAAAGAGAATATGAACGGTTCATCCACTGCACAAGTGATAACTGACCAGGCTGATTTTAATGGCGTCTAGCGCAAAAGTTCTCTGAAGACTGCCAATATTTGCAAAGAGAGATCTCTTTACTTACTAAAAATCGTTTCCCAGAATGGTATGAGAGTTTCGGCATTCGGTACGAATGTAGAGATAAACAAAAATATATTTCTGTGTTCACATGTAACTGTTATATCGTGCACACACGTTAAACCCGTTTCGAATTTCATAAGAGCAGGCCATTGTGTGCCAGCCGAAATGGATGACAAGATTTACAAAACTGCATACACACGTGGACTGGATATAAAACGCGCATGAGTGCATATTCCATCACTCTCGGAATAAAATGATAAAAGAAATAATAAAATGATAAATAAAATATAATTATTACGATAAGTGCTTCCACCAGCATTAGTACAGAGGTCAGGACTAACGTTTAACTACAACAGAAATAGTTCCACAAATATCTGCAAAGTTTTAGATTAGTTTGTACAGAATTTCGTTCACTATACATTGCAAGTATTTGTTTGTTGAAACTGTATGAGAAAAAAAAAGATACACTTACGGCATGTATTGCTGAGACAGAAAACAATCATAGCATCAAAAATTAATCGCACATTTCCATAAAGTTAATGTCAGACGTTCCACAAAACAGCCCAAACACCAGGGCTTGAAAAGGATGACAGTCAAAATGTTACCAAGTCACAATCAGCTGTGATGGCACACAGATAACATCATTCTCTCATTCTGACATTCCATAAAAGAGCCGTGTTCCTTTGTTCCATTTGGCTGCAGACACTTCAGCCTGCCAACCTGAAATCTATAGTGAAACTGCCAGTGTCACACCATGAATGCATGTCCAGTCTTCACTGTTAAGTTGAGGAGGACAACAGTCTCAAGAAATTGCAGACAGCTTGACAAGTGCCCTAGAATAGAATGCAAAATAATAATAATAGTATAGGTATGATTGTTCAGGGGGCTGGAATGTCAGCATGGATAGTGTATGCAGCTCTAGTTAAATATGCGTAGTTGCACAATCATGATTGGTTGGATGGATGGATGGATTGATGGGTGGTGGATGGAAAGATGCTCGCACGATGTCTTTCTATATGTTTCCATAAAGAAAGAGAAAGAGAGAGAAAAATGGATAGAGACTGAGACACACAGGCGAGGAGCAAGATAAAAAAAGAATTATGTAGACAGAGAGGCAGACAGATGTGCACACAGGGTGACAAACACACACACACACACACACACACACACACACACACACACACACACACACACACACACACACACACACCACTATCCTGACAACAGACACTATAACACCCATCAACTTCAACACACCCTAACAAACAGGAGAAGGGTCTCACTGACTCCGACACCTCACGACACAACCCTGAGCTAGCTGTCAATTGTCTCCCTTCCACTCTATCCTCCATTCCTTCTTCTTTTCTTCTTTTACTGCAGGCTATGGGCCTTGTTTGCATATACAGGTCAACACAATGTGTCATGGGATGCAAATGCCGCAATTTCCTGGTCATGCATAATACACGTCAAAGAGCATGGCCAGTTTTCAGCATCAGATAGGAGGGTATGTTAAGGAGATGGGTGATTAGGGACAAAAGTCATGATTGTCAAAAATGCATAACCTCACATGCTCAATTTTCTCCAAGTATGATTTCTTTGATTGATGTCATAATTTTGTCAGCAGCAAGCAGAATGCATGGATGGATTGGTGGATGGGTGGATCGATGGATGGATGGATGGATGGATGGATGGATGGAATTTCTTTTCAACACTATAAATAAAATGCATGAATCATTTTCTATGCCAAAAATTAGACTCGCACTCTAAATCAAAATCCTGTGTTACTCTTTAAAAAGCAATGATAGTAGTAATTCCAATAACACTGAATAAAACATTGCATTCATACACACACACACTCAGTCTCTCTCTCACTCACTCACACACACACTCTATGTCGCACTCACATACGCACACACACACACACATACACGCACAAGCACACACATGCATGCACGTACGCACGCATGGGCGTACGCGCATGCACACACACACAAACACACACACACATCAGCAAACACAGCAGCAACATAATTCACACAACAACCACCTTCTTCCCGCTTCCTCGCGTTCTGACAGCTGCCACAGCAAGATAGCATGCTGTGACAAAACACAAGACCCTCACCCAACCTGACAGCCACAACCACCAGTGCGATATCTGCTTCAGCCCACTTCCCTCCCCTTTCCCCGCCTTCTGATCCAATCCATTTCCTGTGATGCTCATTTGCATATGTAGGTCACCTAGGCTTGTCACGTGCCACAAATGGTCACTTCTCGATGTTGACCTGGAATGCCAAAGAGCGAGGTCAGTAACCTCATGGTCAGATTCCAGTATCAGAGAGGAGGCTCTTTCCAGGAAGGTGATTTAGACAAACCATGCATAATTTTAATTGGTGCTGGCCTGTCAGTACAAAATAGTATTCCCATCTTCTGAAAATGACACACTAGGACTTCCATCTTTTCTATCCCTCTAATTGTTCTGCATTGTGACTTTCTTCTGTTACCTCCTTTTGCATCTCTTTTCTACCCTCTTGGCCAATTATCCTGCTTTTTTTTTCCAGAAAGACTTAAAACATGGCAATTCTCTCCAACACTGAAGTCGTACACACTAGTGGCGACTTACCAGGTGCCTAACAACAGCACTGTGTGTTTTTGCTCATCTGACGGACAACAGTTGCTGAAAAAGTCACGAACAATAATAGAGTACCTAATCTGCTGGGGTAACATGTGCAGACTATAATCATGTGTTACTGAAAAAAGTATAAATGTGTTCTTTGTTGTTGTTGAAAGCCTAACATAGGTATTTTTGAGGAATAAGAAAGTTAGTTAGACTTTGCCAATTTCGCCATTGCAGAGATTTTCTAACACGTCTTGTGGTCATATATTTTTTACTGCATAAACCCTGTCATGAAGTCTTTAAGGCAATTATGCTATAATATAGATTTATTTACAGAGGTATTAAAACACATACACACACTCATGTAGATGTAGGAACGCGTAATGCATGCACACAAGTATGCACACATGAATATTGTGACATGTATGCATACACACATGCACACGTGTGCGCTTGCAAACATGCATATGCACACACATGTCATAATTATGCACACACACAAAACACACACACACACACACACACACAACACACATCACACATATCACACACACATGCACACACACATTCACTCATCAATCACACACACATCACACACACACATTCCTCTCTCTCCTCTCTCTCTCTCTCTCTCTCCTCTCTCTCTCTCTCTCTCTCTCTCTCTCTCTCTCTCTCTCTCTCCTCTCTCTCTCTCTCTCTCTCTCTCTCTCTCCCATCTCTCACACCACCACCCACACACACACACACACACACACACACACACACACACACACACACACATGTACACACACGTCAGGATAGCCTAGTGTTAAAAACTACGTTGGCATTTTGATGACATAAATTCGAATCCTGTTCAAGGGGATTTTTTCCCCTAATCCACTCTCCCCAAAAGTCCCTTAGATGAGTATAAACCGAGGTCGTGTGCAAACGCATGAAGAACATCATTTTTACACGCGAAATCCTGTTCTGCTTTTCAAAAATTAGGTATTGCTTGCTGGTGGCAACAGATTAAAAAAAAAATAAAAATCGCAATACATGGGGACTGGATGTAAAAAAAAGAATATGAGTGCTTATTCCGTTATTTTTATATAAAAGAATAAAATATTAATTTAATAAGTAAAAACCAAAAGAAAGAAAGAAGAAGAAGAAAAAGAAGAAAGAAAGAAGAAAGAAAAAAAAGAAAGAAAGTAGCAATCTTCATCAAACATATATTACAGACTACCAGTTAACTTAGATCACCCCCCCCCCCTACTATCCCCTATAGGTCTCAGTCCCCAGGGCAACAGCCTACCGTGAAGCAGGGTCAAGAGAAGCAGCCACTCCTATCTGCCTCCAACTGCCAGGTCCAGACAAGGAACGACGCAAGACCCCAGTGACACCAGTGACAGAGGACAGACATTGAAACCTACCCCCAACTCACCTCCCTACTCCACTTCACTTCACACACCCCCCCCCCCCCCCCCCCCACTGTTGTGCGCCAACTGGGCCACTCCTGTCCTGCATTCGTGCTCTAGGGTCGTACACACACCCTCATCTGTTGTTTGCCTGCATTCCTCCTCTCCATTCTCTCCTTCACTCTCTCTGTGTCTTGTCTCACTCTCCTGTGCCTCTGTCCTGAATGTCCTCTCTCTGTCCTTCCTCTCGTCCTCTCTCTCTCACTCTCTCTCTCACTCTCTCTCTCACTCCACTCTCTCACTCCTACTCTCACTCCTCTCTCACTCTCTCTGTGTCTTGTCATGTCTATCCTCTCTGACTCTCTGTCTCGTGTCTCTCTTCTCTAGTCTCTCTGCTCTCACATCTTCTCCTCACTCTTCTCTCA
>CM060319.1:37404756-37409756 GCA_030674155.1 Stramonita haemastoma | reverse complement strand
ATACATACATACATACATACATACATCATACATACATACATACATACATACAAATAAATATCAGTGGAAATGCAGCTACCCTCAGGAGGACAAACGGTGGCATAAACAACATCCCACCATGGTAAACCTCAAAGCTGTGCCAAGGAACAACTAATAACACAAAAATTAATTTCATATTGCCCTGACATGGAAGTCTGACATTCTGTAATGGAGCAGTTTCAGTTTTTTTCTTGTTTATACCACTTTAAGTCACGATAGATTTCTCTGCGTGACTTTCAGGCTGCTGTCCCCAGGAAGAGAGCATCACCACAAAAGTAGCGCCACCTTTTATTTTCTGTTCCTGTCTGCAACTGTATTTGTTTCCCTATCAGAGGGACTTTTTTTTTTTTTACAGAATTTTGCCAGGGACAATCCTCTTGTGGCCATGGATTCTTCCACGTGCTGCTAAATAATTATGTGTTGCACACGGGACCTTGGTTTATCTTCTCATCCGAAAGACTAACACCCAGAGACCTCCACTCATGATCTAATGAATGGGGGAAAAGTTTTGGGCCCAAACGGGATCCAAACCACCGCACACTTCGACCCTGACTTTTCACTTTCTAGACAGGCGCGTTAGCTCTAGACCACTGCTTCCACTTGCAATTGCAGAAGAGGCTTTATTGGTACACATGACAAGTTTCGATGGCCTGTATTATGTAAATGAGTCATCACAAGATACAAAAAAGAGGGGCAGGGAAAGAAAGACGGGAGGAAGAGGCAATGTCATGACTGAGATATCAACAGCCATTAGTTCTGCTGTCAGACTGCATGTGGGTTTCTGTTTGTCGCGGTGTGTTACTGTTGCATCGACAGCTGTCAAAATGGATGGAAGGAGCGTTGTGTGAGCTTTCGCCTTACTGTGCGTTATTATTATATATATATATAATATATTAATATATATATATATATATATATATATATATTATATATATAATATATTATATATATATATATATTTTTATATATATATAATAATATATATATATATATATATTATATATATTATATATAATTATTTATATATATATATTATATATATAATATATATATATAGATATTATATGATATAGTTTAATGTGTTGTTTTAGTTAAGTCCTTCCACTAAATACTGATATCAGAAGGAAAGTGTGCGTGCGTGGTGTGTGTGTGTGTGTATGTGCGTGTGTGGTGTGTGTGTGTGTGCGCTGCGGTTGTGTGTGCGTGTGTGTGTGTGTCGCATCGCTGCTTGTGTGTGTGTGTGTGTGAGCACGCGTGCGTGCGTGCATGCATGCGTGGCTGTAGTTTGTGGGAGGGGAGGGGGTAGGGGGAGGGACGCTTTTGTGCTTGTACACTTGAACTGTGACCTAACTGCTGTAAACCAACTGTGCTGGAAATTTTGTAGGAAAAAATGTTGCCACACTTTTTCTAGATGTTTTTTTTCCGTTTTATCTAACTTGCTAAAGCTATAACATTTCATATTGGTATCACAGTCGACATGTGTATTTAGCACAAAAAAACATTGTATTGATTTCAGTGACACACATAGTCTGTAACTGTCGTTTAATATTTACTTAGGTGTTGTCCCATAATCTAAGCAGTCGTAGGGGAGCTAGGCATCAGAGACCTCAGCTTCTCTAGGGGGCCAACATAATGAGGGCGGCGCCAATCTCCTCTCTCTCTCGCTGCTGTACCTTCCTTGACCCTGAAGAGGGTAGGTACCCATTTACTGCTTGGGTGAATTGGGGGGATTGTACTGAAGCCAAGGCGCGCAAACGATCACCCATCCAACTGGTAACCACGCTGGACGCTTCTTAACTGACTGAGGGCAAGCGAGCGCTCTGACCACTTAGCTATTCCGCCCCCTTTTCTTAGTGCATCTAAATCAAAGTTGTAGTCATGCAAGGTGTTACACAATACTCTACCTTTGCCTCCCTAAAAATAGCTTCCTGCAATTATAAAGCTGGGACCCAACCCCCACGAGGTAACTGACCTCACCCTCATATAAAGGGCAAGTCAAGATCCGGAAGAATCTGCTTTGTGACACGTGACAAGCCTTGGTGACCTACATATGCAAATCAAGCATCATAGGAACGACAAAGGAGAGAAGGCAGGAGGGGGGGGGAAGTGGTGGCCTAAATAAGAGATCCACAGTGGTGGCTTTTGCTGTTCAGGTTTCCCTGGTGTGTCTTGTCTTTTGCTTGAGTGCATGCTGTTTTGCTGTGGCAGAATGTCATTTGGCTTGAAGGGTGTCATGTCTGTTCGTTCCTACTATGCTTGTAATTGTCCATGTGTGGTTGAGGATGCAATGTGTGTGTGTGGTGTGTGTGGTGTGGATTGTGTGTGTGTGTATTGTGTGTGATGTGTGTATTGTGTGTTTGTATGTGTGTATTTGTGTGTATGTGTGTATTTGGTTTATGTGTGTGTGTGTTGTGTGTGTATTTGTGTATGTATTTGTGTGTGTGTGTGTGTTTGTGTGTTTGTGTGTGTGCATGCATATTAATTTATATTTTCCATATAGCACAGTCAATGATCACTTTTAATCATTTTAAAGGCTAAAATCAAATGATTTGATTCGACAGAAGTGTAAAGGTTTTAGACATAAATGCAAATGTTTTCGTGCAAGTTTATTTTAAAAACCATTTGTTTATTAGTAATTATTCGTTTATAAATTTACTCATTCACTCATGCATTTATTGTCCATTCATCACCATTCATGTGTTTTTCATTAATCTTATTCGTTTATTCGGCTATTCATTCAGTTAATTCATTCATTTTTTTTTTGTCCTAACTTTGAGTTTAATAAAGATAACATTTATTTTTTTATTCATTTTTTTTTTGTTCTTTTAATCGTGGATAATGGAATAAGCACTCATGTGCTTTTGTTTTTACATCCAGTCCCGCGTGTATGCAGTTTTGTAAATTTGTCGTCTGTTCCCACCGGCACACAATAACCTTACTCTTACGAAAAGTGGAACAGAATTTAACGAAGTGCGCAAGATTTCTTGCAACAACATACTTGCCAAACAACAACAACAACAACAACAACAACAACAGCAATAAAGAGCGTGTGTATTATAACATCATGATTATGATAACCTTTTTTTTTCTCTCACCCCACCCTAGACATAACCCCATATTTTACAATCACATCAGAGACATGGCCACCCTCTTTGACGTGTCGAATTCATGGCCCGAAAATTGCTGTTTTGGCATCCCAGGACAATGTCACAGAGTTGACTTGTGTATGCACAGACATGGCCCATAGACTGCAGGAAAGCCAAATGGGAAGGAATGAACGATAGAGAGGAAGGGAGACAATTGACAGCTAACTTATGGTTGGGTGCTGGGTGTCAGAGTTAATAAGGTCCTTATGTTGGGTTTGTTTTTTGTTGTTTGTTTTTTGTTGTTTGTTTTGTTTGTTTGTTAGGGCGTATTGAATTGACAGGTGTCAGTATATTCGGATTGTTCGCAAGGGTATGTATGTATAAATTATGTGTGGGGGGGGGGGGGGGGCTCATGAGCAAATACGTTTCTCTGATTTTCTTTCAAGTTTTCTCCAGCTCATGGAAGTTATTCCTTTTTTTGTCCCTTTATTTTGTTTACTTTTTATGATATTTATACCACTGTAAGCCACGGAAGATTTCTCTGCGTGAAATTCGGGCTGCTCCACCCCGGAGGTGCTACGCCACAAAGAAGGTGTCCATCTTTTTTTTTCTGTCTGCACAGATTGTTTCCCTATGAACATTTTGTTTTCCAGAGACAACCCTCTTGTTGCCTTGAGTTCTTTTACGTACGTTTAATAATTGTGTTACATACGGGACCTCGATTTGTCGTCTCATCCGAAAGATTAACACCCAGACCACCACTCATAGTCTAATGGATGGGAGAAAAAATGTATGCCTATGCGGGGTTTAAACCACCGCATGCTTCCGACCTGGACTTTTCTCTTTCTAGGCAGGCGCATAACATCTGCACCACCGATCAACCTTTGTCTGCTTTTTTGTCTCTGTTTCTGAGTCCGTCTGTCTGACTGTCTGTCTGTCTGTCTGTCTGTCTGTCTGTCTGTCTGTCTGTCTGTCTGCTCTCTCTCCTCTCTCTCTCTCTCTCTCTCTCTCTCTCTCTCTCTCTCCTCTCTCTCTCTCTCTCTCTCTCTCTCTCTCTCTCTCTCTCTCTCTCTCTCTCTCTTCTCTCTCTCTCTTAGGGCAAGATGAAAAAAAAAACAAATGCTTATCTGTAACCCCTAAAAAATAAGATAACTCATGTATTATTTTTTATTGTAATAAAACGTAAACATGGCGTGTAAACATCCATTCATCCATCCATCCATCTATCCACCATCCACCTACCCATCATTCCATCTAGTCATCTATCCACAATACATTGTCCTGTGCAAAGTACAAAAATAAACGCGCCCTACAAGATCCCCATACACTAGCAATGTTGATGTTCCAGCCCAGCGAAAGACCACCTGTGCAGAACGCTGCTGTTAATCCACATTCTGTTTTAGGGTTACCTGTCAAGCTGCCTGCAATTTCTTCACATTGCTGTTTGTCCATGCACACCTTGCATGATGGTAATATCAGGCGCACGTTTATGATGTGACACTGACAATTTGATGACTTATCAAACGTTGGCAGGGGCAGGGGGAGGGTGGATGTTTGCATAATGAAGATTCAAAGGAGCGTTGTACACTTTTTTTTTCCCTGACAAAATGTGATTGCATGTGTGCCATTCCAGACGGTTGTGGAGTGTTAACCCACTGACTGCCTTTCTCTTCACGCAAGTCATTTTATTGTTTTGTCGCCGTTGTGGCATTTGCATGATGTACTTTAGATGCCACCATTTTGTTGTCAGAAGAATGTGTACCTTAAGGTCACTTATCTTCTGTTATTGATTTTCAGCGAAGAGACGTTTGCAATATGAAGTGCTTAAAGAACATGTACTCATCTGAAACTATGCAGATACGTATGGAAGTGTTT
>CM060319.1:37392256-37397256 GCA_030674155.1 Stramonita haemastoma | reverse complement strand
TAGATGCCTGGCCCTTATTTTATTCATTAAATTTATTCTTTTATATCGCGCATAATGGAATAAGCACTCATGTGCTTTTTTTACATCTAGTCCCCGTGTGTATGCAGTTTTGTAAATCTTGTCATCTGTTCCCAACCGGCACACAATGGCTTACTCTTACGAAAATCGGAACTGGATTTAACGTGTGCGCAAGATGTTCTGCGTGCGTTCGCACACGAGGTCTCGGTTTATAATCTCATCCGAATGACTTTACGGGAGAGTGAAGTCAGCACTGATATTAACTCTGGGGAAACAAAATTAATATCCTCGAAAGGGAATCAAACCCGTGTCGTCAAACAACAAGGGCAACGCTTAAACCACTAGGCTATACTGCTCCATACTGAAGAGGTCAATGTGTATGCAAGATTTTGCAAAAGTGTCTGCCTGTTGGACCTTTCTTTACAGTATTATCTGGACAACTTTTAGTCAGTATCAATGTTCAACCGACAGGTTGGGGGGGGGGGGGGTCATTTTAAACAGACACGGCAACGGGGATTCAAACCCACGCCCTCAGTTACGACCAGAGCAAGAAAGCTCGACGCTCTATCCACCGGGCTGTCGTGACCCTTGGCGAGGTCGTTCTTGTGGACAATTTCTGTCCGTGTGTAAAATTGCAAGGGGGTACACCTCAGAGAAATCTGCCTTGGTGTATCAGCGGGCATTGATCCGAACACTTGAGAGCTGGCAACAATTATATATTGGGCGTTTTGATTTTCTGTTTAGGCGTGAAGTGTGTGTGTGTGTGTGTGTGTGTGTGTGTGTGTGTAGGGGGTGGGGGCGGTGTGATTGTGCGTTCCTCTCTCTCCTCTCTCTCTCTCTCTCTCTCTCTCTCCTCTCTCTCTCTCTCTCTCTTACTTCAGCTGGATTGTTTTCCTGGTTTGTTTCAGAGGTAAGCAGCAAAGCTGTAAATTTGAGTCTTACCGGGCATTGCACTTGTTTATTAACTTTTGTGACCTATATAAAAGTAATCAAGAGATAAAAGAAACCTTGGTTTAACACACACACACACACACACACACACACACACACACAACAAGGTAATGCAAGTTCAAAGCCCTTTTTCCCCTATCACTAACCACCCCGTCCTGCTTGTCCAAAAACTGCTACGTTGTATACCTAAAACTAATAGTGGGTTTTGTTTTTTTCAATAGTGCTTGTCAACATCTTTGTAAAACAGGATGTCACACGATACGCCACGAGTGTTTTGATCCTGAAGACTTAGCAAGGTTTTAAATCTCAGAGTAAAATAGCATCAAAAGTATTGTTAATTCGCTAACTATCTCCCCTGATTCAAAGGATGGAACGATATAACATTTCACTTAGTTATCTCCCTCTGTTTGTACTGCTGAAATCCAGTCCCAGCTTTGTTAATTTGCGTGGCAAGGGAAGTAACTTATCTGGGAGGATGTGACCAGTTCTGCTTGTTTGATGTTCAACTACAAAGGAAATAATGTTCGTGTCGCGTGCTTTAATCTTTCTTATGACGCTTTGGTATAGACATGCCTTGGGTTGTATTGTCACGTTTTTGCGGTGTGTTATTTTGCGGTGCGTTCTATTGTGATGGGTTTGGTTTTAATGTGTTATGATGGAGTGTGTTGTGTTCTGTTGTGTTGTGTTGTGATGGGCTGGGCTAAGTTGTGTTGAATTGTGTTTGACTGTTTGGGGTTGGATTGCATTGTATTTTATTTCATTTTATTTTTGTTGTATGTATTGCAATGCATTGTATTTGATTTCCATAAATGGTATTGCATAATGATTGTATTCTATAGTAAAATCGTCATGACAAATTTTAGTCAGGTAATTTTTTTTCTCTCTTTTATTTTTCTTTGAAGCAGAGATTGTTGCAAAAATGTGTCACTAATGATTTTGTCCAGCTGCGCAAATAATGCTTCTCCTTGAAAGTTTTGCGTGTTCTTCTACAGCAAGTTGCCGGTGTTAAATCTTTTTGGGTCACTCGATCTATTTTGTAAATACGATTTCACGGCATACTCTCATCCAGAACACTTGTGTCCAATTTACCGCTCGTAGTGTAATAGATGCTAGGACAAATCTTGTTTCAAAAGGGATTAAACTGATGACCTCTTGCTTCCCAAACGGGTGCGTTACCACCAGACTCCAAACCCTCATGATTAGTAGCGTGAGGTATCGGTTGAAGCTGCAGTTGTCTCAGGCCCAAGGTAAAAAAAAAATACTACAAACAAAAGAGTAAAGTTATCGACATATAAAAATGCAAAAATGGCTCCAGTTACACAACCATCACTATAAATGTCTATAGCTATGCTGGTATAAAAGGAAGCAAAGAATGCAGATCAGGTATATGGGAACATTGTTTTGAAAATGAAATTTGAAAACGGGATTCGGCGATTTTGATCCTCTTCAGAGGGAACATGATGGGGAGTGGATGGAGCTGGCTGCAACATCTTGAACAGTGCCCACAACAGTCGACTAGACCACGAGACTGGTGAGGGTAATGGTGAAGAGGTTAAGTCTCGTTAAAAAAAAAACAACCCAATCCTTGCAGGCTCCGATTGAAGTGGATCCAATGATCCTAGGTTTTGATTCCTGTCTAAAACCAAGCGGTACTTTTCCCCTATTCACTAGACCATGAGTGGTGATGTGGGTGCTAGTCTTTCAGATGGAGACGATGAACCAAGGTTAATACCCTGTGTGCAACACACATTTGGCTTGTAACAGAACTCAGTGCAGCGAGAGAGTTGTCCTGGCAAAAGTCTGTAGAGATTGCTTCTCTCACAGGAAATCAAGTACAGTCACAGAAAATTCAACACCAAAACAAAAAAAAGAAAAAAATGAGTGGCACTGCACTTGGGGTGATGCACTTTCTCCCGGGAGAGCGGAGTGAATTTCACACAGACAAATCTACTGTGGCTGACAGTGGTGAGAGGGGTGCACGAACCGTAGCTGTGTGCATACACCTGAATCCCATCTTGAGCTACCGTGCACTCAGACAGGCAATGAGGACCACAAGTTCTAACATTATCCACTTTAATTAAGGAATCAGAAATTTGAGTCTTGTCAGTATACTTAGAGACCGGCTCACAAAAAGATGCAGTTTGAACGAGAGCTTGAAGAGCAGTTTTCTCACATGTTCTGGAATGCCGTAGTTTTACCATCTTCATTGTCGTTGTCATCAGACAAAATAATTATCATCACTGTTAAAAAGTCTCCAAAGCTCAGACCCTTCGCCTGCAGCTCCTATGGAGGTTGCAGTCTCAGCTATTTCTTTCCGTTCTTTTCATGTAGTAGGTATCTCTGTCTCTGTTACTGTCTCTCTCTTTCTCTCTCTATGTATATCTCTCTCTATATATCTCCCTCTGTATTATATATTTATATGTATACATATATATATAATTATATACATAATTATATATATATTTTTTTTATACATGTGTGTGCATTTCTGTGTCTAAGTTTGTATGTTTGTGTGTGTGTGTGTGTGTGAGGGGTGTGTGTGTGTGTGTGTGTGTGTGTGTGTGTGTGTGTGTGTGTTGTGTGTGTGTCCGTGTATGCGTGTGTGTGTGTGTGTCCATGTGTGCGCGTGTTTGTGTGCGCGCGTGTGCGTGTGTGTGTTTGTGTGTGTGTGTGTGTGTGTGTGTGTTGTGTGTGTGTGTGTGTGTGTGTGTGTGTGTGTGTGTGTGTGTGTGCTCGTGTAGAGGCAATAAGTTTATTAGATCAGGCAGTGTTAACGCTCAGCCATGGAAGACAGAGACAGAGAAACGGAAACCGATAGACAGACACTAAAGATAAGCAGAGAGACAAGCAGAGAGAGAAAAAAAAACAACAAAAACAGACATACAGACAAACAGACAGACGGATACATAGAAAGACAGATAGACAATTAGGCAAGATGACAGACAGACAGACAGACAGACAGACAGACAGACAGACACAAAGGGAGTTATGTGGAGTGCATTTAGGTGAAATGTAGACGTGAGCAGCATTACGACAGACAGACAGACAGACAGACAGACAGACAGACAGACAGACAGACAGACAGACAGGCAGACAGACAGATGGACAGACAGATGGACAGGCAGACAGACAGACAGATAGACAGACAGACAGGCAGACAGACAGATAGACAGACAGACAGACAGACAGACAGACTGACAGACAGATAGACAGACAGACAGACAGACAGACACAAAAGGAGAGATGTGTGGAGTGCATCTGGGTGAAAACGTAGACGTGAGCAGCAATACGACAGACAGAGAGACATACAGACAGATAGATAGACAGACAGACAGACAGACAGACAGACAGACAGACAGACACAAAAGGAGATGTGTGGAGTGCATCTGGGTGAAAATGTAGACGTGAGCAGCAATACAACTGTCAGCAGCCGCCCCTACTTTAGTTCTGCTGTTCTTCCAGCACTGGAAAAACCCTATCATCAGTACTGTTGTTGGAATCTGTCTGTCTACCTGCCTGTCTGCCTTTCTGTATGTCGGTCTGTGTGTCTGTCCATCTGCCTGTCTCCCAATTTGTTTGCATGTCTGTCTCCTTGCCTACCTGTCTGTCTGCCTGTCTGTCTGTCTGTTTGCCTGTCTGTCTGATGCCTGGATATCTTACGTGTCTGTCTATTTCCAATTTACCTGCCTGTCTGTCTGTCTTCCTGTCTATATGTTTGTTTATCTTCCTGCCTGCCTGCCTGCCTGCCTCTGTGTGTATGTGTGTCTGTGTTTCTGTGTGTCTGTGTCTGTGTTTGTGTTTGTGTCTGTGCAAGTGTGTGTGTAAGTGTGTGTGTGTGTGTGTGTGTGTGTGTGTGTGTGTGTGTGTGTGTGTGTGTGTGTGTGCGCGCGTGTGTGTTTCTGTGACTGTGTGTCTGTGTATGTCTGTGTATTTGTTTGTGTATGTCTGTGTGTCTCTGTAACTCTGTGTCTTCCTGTATGTCTGTGCGTGTCTGTGTATCGGTCTTCCTATCAGTCTGTCTGTTTCTCTCT
>CM060319.1:37372256-37377256 GCA_030674155.1 Stramonita haemastoma | reverse complement strand
ATGAAGTAGAAAAAGGAGAAATAAAGTCCGGGATAAGAAAGAAGGAAAGGAAGAAAGTTTAACTCGCTGCCTGACAAAGCTTGGCTAACGTCGGCAGAAAATCGATATGGATTGGGACAGTTGGCCAAGGAATTCCGATGCCATCCATCTTTCTCTGCACAGGGCCTGTGAACGCGATGGCAGAGGCTAAATTTCGTTTAATCTGTATTTCGAGCATGTTTGCATGCGCTAGAGTACACATGCGTGTGCTCATCACGCACGCGTGTTTGTTTGTTTGTTTGTTTGTTGTGTGTGTGTGTGTGTGTGTGTGTGTGTGTGTGTGTGTGTGTGTGCGTGCGTGCGTGCGTGCGTGCTGTGGTGGTGTGTGTGTGTGTGTGTGTGTGTGTGTGTGTGTGTGTGTGTGTGTGTGTATGTGTGCAATTCGCAACTATCTCTCTTAAAATGTGTTTATGTGTGAGAATGTGTTTATGTATGAGAGTGTGTGTGTATGTATATATTTATATGATAATTTCTCAGTTTATGATCATTCTCCAAGAAGGGGTATTAGAGGAGAAGAAGATATTAGAGGAGAAGAAGATAACGCATGCATGTGTGTTGTTTTGTCTGCCATGAAAACAGTTTGAATTCTATCTCAATGTTCTTGCTGCTTTCTGTGGCATTTGATCCTGTTGTTGCTCATTTATTTACATCAGTATGTGAGGAATCAGTTAATCAATAGACAAAATTCCTGCTTGTGTCAAACAATGCTAACTATGACGGATATAGCATTGACAAAAAAAATAATAGTAACGATGATGAAGAAATATCTTATAGCGACAACGACAACGATACAGATGATGATGTCGCGATATTTTTTAAAAAATAATACGACGAAGCTTATGACAATGATGAGGAAATAATGACAGATATATGTTTTGGGGAAATACAAGACTATACAAACAACATGATTTTCTCATACTTTCCCTTTTGTAACATAGATATAAGATAATAGCTCCTTGAAGGTAGGCTATTAAGATAATGGACCGCCTGTCAATCAAGCTAATGAGGTCTGACAGTCCCTGACACTCATCAGACCTCACGTGTCTGCTTCATTACAGCACGACATCACTGGAAATAGAAGCGGACATAAACACACACACACACACACATACACACAAACGCACGCGCACACACCCCCACACCCGCATCCGCCCAACCCCCCTCCACACACACACACACACAGCGCGAGAAACAACTGCATTTTGCAATAGTATGTTAACAAAACATATTTATTTATTCATTTTTGTTTATTATCTTTTATGTCGAGGATAACGAAATAAGCAATCGTATGCTTTTTACATCCAGTACCCGTGTGTATGCAGTTTTGTAAATGTCATATGTGCCCACCGGTACACGATAGCCTAGTCTTATGAAAAGTGGAACAGGATTTAACGTGTGCGCTAGATGTTCTGTGTGCGTTCGCCAACGGGGCCTCGGTTAATAGTCTCATCCGAAAGACTTTTGGGGGAAGTAGAGTCAGCACTGATGTGAACTCCGAGAGAAAAAAATCCCTCGACTGGGAATCGAACCCGGGTCATCACTAGGCTATCCCGTCCCCCTTTGTGTGTGTGTGTGTGTGTGTGTGTGTGTGTGTGTGTGTGTGTGTGTGTGTGTGTGTTTGTGTATTGTGTGTGTGTGTGTGTGTGTGTGTGTGTGTGTGTGCGTGCGCGCACGCGCGTGTGTGTGTAAGTGTGTAAGTGTGTAAGTGTGTGTGCGCGTATGCGGGTGTGTGCGTCCATGCGTGCATGAGTGTGTATGTGTGTGTGTTTGTGTGTTTTTGTGTGCGTATGCGCCTGTATATGTGTATGCGTGTGTGTGTGTGCCTGTGTTCATATTATGTCTGTGTGTATGTGTGTGCATGCTTGCTTGAGTGCGTGCGCGCATGGGCGTGTATATGTGTAAAGAATACATGTCACAAACCTGGGACTGACTTCTCAAACTTCGAAAGCCACAAGACGTTCAAAATATCATAAATAATATCCTTGGTTGGTAAACGATGCAAATCTTCCTATCAAATACTGAATCATGCTGTCCTTAATGCTCCGATATGATTGACACCAGCTGTCACACAGCAGACTCCTCAATACACTATGTAAATATGAGGCTGATTCTGATAACAAACAATGTTATGGGGATAATGAGTTGTTTAATGATGTTCAGCTTGTCTCCTCCCTATCTTTCATAATTGTTATGAGTGTTAGATTGCTTGTTATTGCCTGTTAATGAAGTTAATGATAGAAAACCGTGCAAACTCTGATTATCTTTTAAAACTCCATCAGCTCAGGAAACATTTAGAAAATCCGAACTTATCACCATAGCTGTTCTAGCTCTTACCAACAGCAATGGGTTTTCTATTTTAAAGAAAAATGTTCTGCATACGCATATTTCAATCTGTTCTAGTAGGATCCTTTCGTCCACAGTAAAATAAAACGAAAAGCAACCAATAAAAGATGGATAACAATTTCCAAAGAAGCAATTTGGGCTGATGTTACCAGTGAAATCAATTTGACACCTACGGTGTGGGTACTAAACAAAACATATATTTAATTTTAAAAAAATCACGAAAATAAATCAGTATGAAAGTGTGTGTGTGTGTGTGAGAGACAGGGGAGAGAGAGTGATAGAGATAGCCAGCCAGCCAGACAGACAGAAAGACAGACAGACAGACAGACAGAAAAAAGCAGTCAGGAACACAAAAAGGAGAAAGAGACACAGAGAGGAAGATAAGGACGTAGAGAATTACAGGAATATGGGCGAGTTCCTTTTACCCCACCATCCCACACGCAAACATCAAGGCTGGTCACAGTACACAGGGTATAAGCTTTGAACTCGTTCAATCACAGCATTCAGCAAGCCTTTGTGGAGCAGCAAGCGAAAAATCCCTATCCCAATCACAACATGGAGAGAAAAGAGGGGAAGAAAGTTTAATTAGCTGTCTCACAAAGCTTGGCTAACGTCGGCAGAAAATCGATGATATGGATTGGGACAGTTGGCCAAAGGAATTCCGATGCCATCCATCTTTGTCTGCAACAGGGCCTGTGAACGAGATGGCAGAGGCTGGGGGATGTTTCACGTGTGTGTAAGTGTGTGTGTGTGTGTAAGTGTGTGTGGTAGTGTGTGTGTGTGTGTGTGTGTGTGTGTGTGTGTGGTGTGTGTGTGTGTGTGTGTGTGTGTGTGTGTGTGTGTGTGTGTGTGTGGTGCGTGTGCATGTGTGTGTGTGTGTATGGTGTGTGTGTGTGTGTGTTGTGCGTGTACACGTGTGTGTATGTGTGTGTGTGTGTGTGTGTGTGTGTGTGTGTCTTTCTGTTGTCTATCTGTCTATCTGTCTGTCTGTCTGTCTGTCTGTCTGTCTGTCTGTCTGTCTGTACGATGTATGCGTTTGTGCTTTTGTGTACTGTGCATTTTTTTTTTTCTAAAAGTTTCTTCCATCATTGTAACTTTTGAAGCTTGCGGCACTACGCTTTCTGCTACTACAGCTGACATTGCTGATGCTGCTGTTTCTTTAGCTCTGCACAGAAATTCGCCAACGATGACATGACACACAATCTCTGTCTGCTTCACCCTTTGGTGAAGACAATATAAACATGGAAATAATGTCGTCACAAAACTGTTGTGATATTACCTATGAGAGCAACAATAATTATAGACGATGATGCTGGTGATGATGGTGATAAAGATAGTGATGCTAATAAGAATGCTGATGATAGGGGTAATGCCGACAATGGTAGGGTCATGGAGATGATGATGATGATGATGATGATGATGATGATGATATGATGATGATGATGATGATGATGATGATGATGATGATGATGATGATGATGATGATGATGATGGTGGTGGTGGTGGTGGTGGTGGTGGTGGTGGTGGTGGTGGTGGTGGTGGTGGTGGTGGTGATGATGATGATGTGATGTGATGATGATGATGATGATGATGATGATGATGATGATGATGATGATGATGATGATGATGATGACGAGGAG
Organism: Stramonita haemastoma; assembly: GCA_030674155.1. Taxonomy (NCBI): domain Eukaryota; kingdom Metazoa; phylum Mollusca; class Gastropoda; order Neogastropoda; family Muricidae; genus Stramonita; species Stramonita haemastoma. The sequence continues at coordinate 37,373,234 of CM060319.1, read as the reverse complement.
GAGGACAACAACAACGACAACGACGACGACGACGACGTTGACGATCAAAGTGCTTTTGCTATGTAGAACTAATCGATCGTGAGGTGGATAGAGATAGGGATGGGGTACTTCGTCCTTTCGTTTGTTTTTGTGGTGTGTGTTTTTTTTAGAAAAGAGAGAGGTCGCACACTCGTAGACTATTGACTAAATGAACTGTCTGTCAATCAAGCTAATGAGGTCTGACAGTCCCTGACACTCATCAGACCTCACGTGTCTGCCTCATTACAGCACGACATCACTGGAAATAGAAGCGAAAACACTTCTCCCGAATCATTTTTATTCTTTTATATCGAGGATAATGGAATAAGCACTCTTGTGTTGTTGTTTTTTACACCCATCCCTGTGTGTACGTAGTTTTGTCAATCTTGTCATCTGTTCCCACGGGGCACACAATGGCCTACTCTTACGAAAAACGGAACAGGATTTAACGTGTGTGCAAGATGTTATGCGTACATTCACACACAGGACCTCGGTTTACAGTCTCATCCGAAGGACTTTTGGGGAGAGTGGAGTCAGCATTGATGTTAATTCCAGGGGAAAAATCCCTCGATTTTTGTAATTTCGCATCTTGGGGAAATGTTAAAGAGTAGTTTACTTTATTTGAATAGTTTGTTGTTTATGGAGATAGCATTAAAGTGAAGTGAGCGTTATTAAAATGAATATAAAAACTACCTTTTTTTTTTATTAAGTCAAACATTACACCAATCCCAGGTTATCATTTCTTTAGACAAGCCAGTGTTTCTTTGTAATAAGTAAGCTTTTGAAAAAAAATGGATCACAAAGCGAAAAAAGTTTTGTTTCATTTTCAACAAGAATAAAAAGTCTAAGCCATTGAGTGCTTATGAAATGTAAACTTCTATCAAAAAAGCAACACATTTTGGGGAAGGGAGGTGTTGAACTTCATCAGAAAAAAAACAGAAGCATTTAGAGAGGTTTAAA
>CM060319.1:37354756-37362256 GCA_030674155.1 Stramonita haemastoma | reverse complement strand
CTGATTTTGGATATTGCCTTTAAAAAAAATCTTGACGTGATTTATTTTGGATGTACTGAAATTTGTGGACCCAAGCTTCTGTTAAGTCACAGACTACAAGCTGGGTGTATTCGTGTAATCCATACGACACAATTATGTACGCACATTGTAAGAACGAAAAGGAAACTCTCAATGATGCACTGTGGCAAAGCAGTTTCTTCTATAAAAAAAAAAACACCAAACAAACAAAAACAACCCCCAAATTTCATGCAGACACACTTGATTTAACCACCCACCCCCACCCCACCCCCCACCAAAATCGCACATTCTTTTCAGAATACACAGAACTGCTTTTTTGTCAGAATTGTAGACGATCAATTTGCGCGAATAACAGCTTAAAGGTGAGTCTATTTTTCATTTGAATACTCTCCTGTACAGCTTCCGATGAAATAAGTGGATCATCTCATTCCTGCTATCTTCTTCCATTTTTGGCCATCCGGAGGCCAGAAAAAGAAACTAGCAAAAATTGTAGCCATTGAATTACGGTTAGGTTTTTTTTTCTGACACCCCCCCCCCCCCCCCCCCCGTCTCCTCTCCTTCCGTGTTCCTTAAGTTGCTGAATTGAATTCAGCAGAACTTTCCAAGAACAGAGTTCCTTCTACTACTATTTTTTTTACTGTCTCATGGTTCCGCCCCCCCCCCCCCCCCCCCCCCCCCCCGCCCCCCTTTACTTCCCTAGTTCCTTTTTTGTTGCTGTCTCTGCGTCTTTTTACTCTCAGTATCTCTCTGTCCCTGTTTCTGTCTGCCGGTCTGTTTGTTTGTCTGTCTGTCTGTCTGCCTGTCTGCCTGACTGTCTGCCTGCATATCTGTCTGTCTGTCTGCCCCCCTCTCTCTCTCAATCTCTCTATCTCTCTATCTCTCTATCTCTCTACTCTCTATCTATCTATCTATCTATCTATCTATCTATCTATCTATCTACTATCTATCTATCTATCTATCTATCTATCTATCTCTCTTTCTCTCTATCTCTCTATCTCTCTATCTATCTATCTATCTATCTATCTATCTATCTATCTATCTATCTCTTGCATCCTCTCTGGGTTTTTTTTATCTTTGTCTGTCTGTCTGTCTGTCTCTGTCTGTGTGTGTGTGTGTGTGTGTGTGTGTGTGTGTGTGTGTGTGCGTAAGTGCGTGTGTATGTAAGTGCGCGTGTGTGTAAGTGCGTGCGTGCGTGCGTGAGTGCGTGTATGTATGTATGTATGTATGTATGTTTTGTGTAGCCACAAGCAAAAAGAAGGAAAGGAACGGACAAAAAACTTGACTTCCCCAATTCCCTTTTTAGAGACGAAATAAGAATGGTCTTTCGCAAAAAAAAAAAAAAGCCCAGCGTCAACTCTTTTTCTTGTTGCTTCTCTCTGACTGTATAGAAGGGATGCTGAATTGAAAGCAAGAGAGAAAGTTGCGGAGAAGCGAGTGACTGTGTGGCAGCGCTCCACAAGAGCAGCAGGAGCAGCATCAACTATTCATTGTCGTCTGCCACCTTTCCCCCCATCACTGCATTACACAGAGGTCAGGCTGACCCACTCAAGCTTCTTTTTGGGGTGGTATTTTTAGAGACCCTGTCTATCTCTATGGTGCTGTCTCATAGACTTGTCAAAACTTTCCTCGTCTTAGGTTTGGGTTTTTTTATGGTTGTGTTATGTTTTTAGGGGGTAGGGGTTGGGAGTTGGGGTTGGGGGTGGAGAGGGGATATGTGTGTGTGTGTGTTGTGTGTGTGTGTGTGTATGTGGTTGTGTGTGTGTGTGTGTGTGTGTGTGTGTGTGTGTGTGTGTGTGTGTGTGTGTGTGTGTGTGTGTGTGTGTGTGTGTGATTGTCTGTCTGTCTGTCTCTCTGTCTTTCTGTCTCTGTTTCTGTTTGTCTGTCTGTCTGTCTGTCTGTCTGTCTGTCTGTCTGTCTCTCTGTCTTTCTGTCTCTGTTTCTGTTTGTCTGTCTGTCTGTCTAAATCTCTCTCTCTCTCTCTCTCTCTCTCTCTCTCTCTCTCTCTCTCTCTCCTCTCCTCTCTCCTCTCTCTCTCTCTCTCTCTCTCTCTCTCTCTCTCTCTCTCTCTCTCTCTCTCTCCTCTCTCTCTCTCTTGACAAAATTTAATCACTAAGACTTGGCAGATATTTCGTGTCGATAGCTTTTAGTGTAAAGGCAATCTGAAAAAAGAATCATTCAAATTTTGTCTCTCCAAAAGTGGCCAAAATTATGTGGTGGAGCTTTAGATGAAAATAGAATATTTCCCACCAGCTCTCTTAAATAGAAAACATAATTCAGTTGAGTGTAATGTATATTATTGAAGCGGTTTTGTTTATGTTTTGTTCAATCTTTTTTTTGCCACTCTCAGTGTTTGTGTAATCTGTCACAATTTTGTCATTTTTCTTCTTTTTGTACATTGTTTATATCATTGGCATATTGATGTTGTATGTGTCAGCATGTGTTATTCTGAAAATTTTGTTAGCAGACATAACTAGTCTTGTTACCATCAATGTCTCGGAACAGAGTGTGCATGCCACACTTCTGCATCTCTTCTAAAATGGCGGTATTGAAGGCCTTAGCAGTAGCAACCCCCAGAAGTAAAACATTAGCCTATGCGTGATTTGAAACAGAATACCTTAGCAGGTGTCAACCCTAACAGGGAAAACACGTCTAGCCAAAGTGTGATTTGAAACAGAACACCTCTGCAGTGTAAGCCCCATAAGTAAAACATTAAGCCAACGTGTAATTTGAAACCAAATACATCACAGGTGTCAACCTTAAAGGTAAAACATTTAATCTACTTGCGATTGGAAAAAAAATCTAAAACGACGGGAAAGGATGAGGACAGGGAAACTGATTGATTGCTACTATCTGAGGGTCATGCACGTTTAAATTTGATGCTTTAATATGCGAATTTCATTAAAGTATTGCAAGTATTTCTAGATATTTTTTTTTAATCTAACTATCACAGATGCTTTTTATTAAGATGTAATTCGCTCAGATCAATCCTTGCTGGTTCTAAGAATGCTAGCTTTTATACTCTGAAGATATGGTGTCCAGCCTGCCAGCTGCTTTACCGCCGAAGCGGCGACTTGGCATTGGGCAATTAGCTGGACAGCTCTCCCTTTGACTGGGACCATGGAATGTGGTTTAAATCTTTGTTACCGTCGTTTTACATCACTGACTATATAAATCAGGGACCTCGAGAAGCGGCTATTTCAGAACTTTGAAACAAAATTTGCTCTCAGATAACACAGAAGATTAGCACAGCCACCAAGGGTTAAATTCTGACATGAAAGTGACAGCAAGTCAGTTTGGGTTGTAGAAAAAAAGTCACAGGAAAAAAAGTCACAGAAAAAAAGTCACAAAATTGGGTAGGAAAAAAAGTCACAGGAAAAAAAGTCACAATCAGGTCAAACAAAGCCAAGTAAAATCCAGTTTACAAAACACACACACACACACACACGCACGCACGCACGCACGCACACACGCACGCACGCACACACGCACACACGCACGCACGCACGCACACACGCACGCACGCACGCACGCAGGCCAGAGAATAAAAGTAAAGTAAGAGCAATATCATCAAGAAAAATGTGTAGTGCAGTACAATGCATACACGCACACTCACTGACACACACACACATCACACACACACACACACACACACACGCACGCACGCACGCACGCACGCACACACGCACGCACGCATGCACGCAGGCCAGAGAATAAAAGTAAAATAAGAGCAATATCCTCAAGAAAAATATGCAGTGTAGTACAATGCATACACACACACACTCACACACACACACACGCACGCACGCACGCACGCACGCACGCACACACGCACGCACGCATGCACGCAGGCCAGAGAATAAAAGTAAGATAAGAGCAATATCCTCAAGAAAAATATGCAGTGCAGTACAATGCATACACACACACTCACACACACACACACACACACACACACACGACCGCGCGCGCGTGCGCACGCACACACACGCACGCACGCACGCACGCACGCACGCCGCACGCACGCACGCACGCACGCAGGCCAGAGAATAAATGTAAAATTGGAGCAATATCCTCAAGAAAAATGTGCAGTGCAGTACAATGCATACACACACACCCACTCACACACACGCACGCACGCACGCACACGCGCGCGCTTGTGACTTTTTTTCCTGTGACTTTTTTTCCAATTACCTCAGTTTGTACACGGATACCTGCTATCACAGTGAACATTATTGACGTGGGAAGCAATTAATCTGTGCTCCCTGGGAGTTATGGTAAACAGTAAACTTATGCAGAACTCCTGGAAATGGGTTATTTTGATACTTTAAATCCTCAATAACCACCTCTTTCCCTACCTATACCCTTTCCCCTCCCCCCTCTCTCCCCCTCCCACTCCCACCCTCCTCACCCCTCACCTCTCTCCTTCCCCTCCTCCCACCCTCTATTCACCCCCTCCCATTCACCCCCCCCCCACCCTATTCACCCCTCCCCCTATCCCCCCCTCCCCCCCCCCTACCACCCCCCCCCCCCTATCCCCTCCCCCCTATCCACCCCCCCCTCCCCCTATCCACCCCCTCCCCCCACCCTCCTCCCCTACCCCCCCTCCCCCCTATCCCCTCCCCCCTATCCACCCCCCTCCCCCTATCCACCCCCTCCCCCACCCTCTCCTCCCCCTCCCCTTTCCCACTCTTCCCCCCTCTCCCAAGCACAAACATGCGAAGATAGACCACACATCTCCTCCAAAACTCGGAGGATTAGATGTTAAGGGGCGATCCCCATAGAAATCTGCCATTCCTAATTCTAAGCTTAAGTTGTTGCCCTCATACTTTTGCAGCATATTACTACACTAACAATTCCACACTTTAAAAGGTTCTTTTCCCATGTCTGCTCAGAAATTGAATGAAAAAGTTTAATCTTAAACATTTCTTATCACCATGTCCTATTTGAAAAAGGTAAAATAGCACAGTTTACAATTTTATCAAAAAAAGATTGCTGCTTCATTTACATTAGATACAGATTTTCCTCTAGACTTCTGAGTAACTTAAAACAGTAAAAAGGAACATAACTGTTATGACAGCCTTTGAAGGGGGGTAATATTGCCTTAAAAAAATAAACGTTTTATCACGCATATATAATGTGTCAGAAATTCCAAATACATGCAGCATAAATTATCACAGGTTAAACAACTAAATTTTTTAATAAATATATCTTGAGACTGGATTGAAAACTGTCATAAGTAGGCTTTTAGCGAAGTGAGAGAGAGGGGGGCGGTCATTCCAGACCGGTAATTGGAAAAAAAAGTCACAGGAAAAAAAGTCACAGAAACAAAGTCACAGAAAAAAAGTCACAGGAAAAAGGTCACAAGCGCGCGCGTGTGCGTGCGTGCGTGCGTGTGTGTGAGTGGGTGTGTGTGTATGCATTGTACTGCACTGCACATTTTTCTTGAGGATATTGCTCTTATTTTACTTTTATTCTCTGGCCTGCGTGCGTGCGTGCGTGCGTGCGTGCGTGCGTGCGTGCGTGCGTGCGTGCGTGCGTGCGTGCGTGCGTGCGTGCGTGCGTGCGTGTGTGTGTGTGTGTGTGTATGCATTGTACTGCACTGCATATTTGTCTTGATGATATTGCTCTTATTTTCCTTTTATTCTCTGGCCTGCGTGCATGCTTGCATGCGTGTGTGCGTGCGTGCGTGCGTGCGTGTGTGTGTGTGAGTGTGTATGTATGCATTGTACTGCACTACACATTTTTCTTGATGATATTGCTGTTATTTTACCTTTATTCTCTGGCCTGCGTGCGTGCGTGCGTGTGTGCGTGCGTACGTGTGTGTGCGTGTGTGTGTGTGTGTGTGTGTGTGTGTGTGTGTGTGTGTGTGTGTGTGTGTGTGTGTGTGTGTGTGTTTTGTAAACTGGATTTTACTTGGATTTGTTTGACCTGATTGTGACTTTTTTTCCTGTGACTTTTTTTCCTACCCAATTTTGTGACTTTTTTTCCTGTGACTTTTTTTCCTACAACCTCCAGACCAATGGACCAGAAATAGAAAAAGAGAAACACACACACACACACACACACACACACACCTACAACACACACACACACACACACACACACACACACACACACACACGCGCGCGCGCGCGCGCGCGCGCGCCCCCCCCCCCCCCCCCTCCCCCCCTGGTAATTGGAAAAAAAAGTCACAGGAAAAAGTCACAGAAAAACAGTCACAGAAAAAAAGTCACAGGAAAAAAGTCACAAAAAGTGTGTGTGTGTGTGTGTGTGTGTGTGTGTGTGTGTGTGGTGTGTGTGTGTGTGTGTGTGTGTGTGGTGTGTGTGGTTGTGTGTGTGTGTGTGTGTGTGTGTGTGTGTGTGTGTGTGTGTGTGTGTGTGTGTGTTGTGTGTGTGTGTGTGTGTGTGTGTGTGTGTGTGTGTGTGTGTGTGTGTGTGGTGTGTGTGTGTGTATGTGTGTATGCATTGTACTGCACTGCACATTTTTCTTGAGGATATTGCTCTTATTTTACTTTTATTCTCTGGCCTGCGTGCGTGCGTGCGTGCGTGCGTGTGTGTGTGAGTGTGTGTGTATGCATTGTACTGCACTGCACATTTTTCTTGAGGATATTGCTCCTATTTTACTTTTATTCTCTGGCCTGCGTGCGTGTGTGCGTGCGTGCGTGCGTGTGTACCTGCGTGTGTGCGTGCGTGCGTGTGTGCGTGCGTGTGTGCGTGCGTGCATGTGTGTGTGTGTGGTGTGTGGAGTATGTGTGTATGCATTGTACTGCACTGCACATTTTTCTTGATGATATTGCTCCTATTTTACTTTTATTCTCTGGCCTGGCTGCGTGCATGCGCATGTGCGTGCGTGCGTGTGTGCGTGTGTGCGTGCGTGTGTGCGTGCGTGTGTTCGTGCGTGGTGTGTGTGTGTGTGTGTGTGTGTGTGTGTGTGTGAGTGTATGCATTGTACTGCACTGCACATTTTTCTTGAGGATATTGCTCTTTTTTTACTTTTATTCTCTGGCCTGAGTGCGTGCATGCGCGTGTGCGTGCGTGCGTGCGTGCGTGCGTGTGTGCGTGTGTTTTGTAAACTGGATTTTTTTTGGCTTTGTTTGACCTGATTGTGACTTTTTTTCCTGTGACTTTTTTTCCTACCCAATTTTGTGACTTTTTTTCTGTGACTTTTTTCCTGTGACTTTTTTTCCTACAACCTCCCCCCCCCCACACACACACACACTTGCACGCATTCGAGCTTAGGCCTACCCAAGTTTATCTTTTTTTCTTTGTCTTCATGACTTTCTCATGGTTAGATGTTTTTTCCTTGTATCATTCATTCAACTTTACAAACAAATACACATATATTCATTTCTATCTCCTCCTCCCCTTGTCCAGTCTAAAATCACTTGTTAGTGGATAGACGTTAAAACGAAGACACACACACACACACACACAACACACACACACACACACACACACACACACACACACACACACACACACCAC
>CM060319.1:37339756-37347256 GCA_030674155.1 Stramonita haemastoma | reverse complement strand
TTCATTTTAACCACATTATTTCTGTAGACAGTTTTAGACATACACAAGACTTTTTCCCAGCACTTCCTTAAAACGTCCCTAACCCTAGTTCGTCTAAAGAAGAGACGTCGCTTGTTAAACAGTGTGGAAGGCCCATAATAATTATATAAAATTAATGGAGACAGACAGACAGACAGACAGACATATGCACACATACAGACACACACACAAACAAACACACGAACACACAGATACAAAGACAGATACACACTCAAATCAGACAACAGACAGACAGATAGAGATAAACAAACAGATAGACACAGACAGACCGAGAAAACAAAGAAGTCAACAAAAAAAAGAAAGAATCGATCATCACGTAGGCTACACCCACCCACCACTTACAGCTAAGCTATTCCGGCTGTTGCACTTGTGCGCAATAAAAAAAAATATCCTTCTCTCGGCAAAAACAGGTTTTTTGTGTGAATGGTATAGGGATTCACTTTTCTGACGTGTGTAGTTGCGTGGGCATGCATTTTATTCCTGTACTATTATTTCTGTATTTTTGTTTCCCTAGGTCAATGTTTCCAAGTGTACGTGTGACACACGCCCACGTTGTGTATTGGGAGTTTTGACAGCCTGAAAGTTGGACTCGGGCCATACAGCTTTGTCTGTCGGTTAGTTAGCTATTGATGTAAGCAGGAATGTCAAGGTCTGCCTTCAAATATTGTTATGCTGTGGAATGTTAGGCTGGGTCTATTGTTTTATTCAATAAAAATCATCTCAGCATAAAAGCCTGCAATCTCCACTGAAGAGAGAAACAAAATCTCTAGAAGTCGGATTATAGCTGCTTATTAACATAGCACACTACTTGTACTCTTTATGAAAGGAGAAAAATTCTCAAAAAGGCGAAGTATGGTTACCTATAGAGTGGGGTATCTGAGAACCGCCACACACGCAAGCTTCTGTCGCACAGTGTGTTGCTTACGGTGTCACCGTGAATTCCAGGTGGGATGAGTGAAACCACATATGGTTTTGGTAACTTTCAAATGTCAATCTGAGAAACGCCCAACAGCAAATGTATTGAAAGAAAACTACAGTGCATATGGTCGCGCTGGTAGAGTAACATTTATTTATTTATTTATTTATTATTTATTTATTTATTTATTTATTTATTTGTTTTTTTTTATTATTATTCATTCATTTATTTGTTTATTCATTATTTTATATCGAGGTAAATGGAATAAGCACTCGTGCGCTTTTTTTTTTACATCCAGTCCCCGTGTGTATTCCGTTTTGTAAATCTTGTCATCTGTTTCTACCGACACACAATGGCCTACTCTTACAAAAATCAGAACAGGATCTAACGTGTGAGCAAGATATTCTGCGTGCGTTCGCACACGGGGCCTCGTTTTATGTCTGATCTGAAAGACTTTTGGGGGATGTGGATTCAGTACTGATGTTAACTCCAGAGGAAAAATCCCCTCGAACGGGAATCGAACCCGTTCATTCCATATGTAAGTTCATGCCCAGTAAAGCCTGTTGGATGGAATGTTGCACTTACGATCTGACGGTTCCAGCCTGGGGTTGCGCCATCCACCTATACACCCGTTCAAGGGAGATTTTCCTCGGATTAACATAGTGCCGACTTCACTCCCCTGAAAAGCTTTTGGGTAAGACTGAAAATCAAGATCCCAAGTCGGTAACGCATGCAGATCATCTTGTGCGAACGTTGAAACCTTTCCGCCTTTTAGAAGAGTAGTCTACTACTGTGTGCGACTAAACTGAAAAAATGACATGCATGGGGATTTATCCTCAACACAAAATGATTTAAATAAGAAATGAAAAACTACTAGAATCAATAAGCATAGACAAACAAACAAATAAACAAAACAAACAGTGTCGTCTAAGAAAAAGGAAGCTTACAAGTAAGCTATATATCTATTATCCATCTAGCTATCCCTTAGTCTGGCGACCGAGGGGGAACCCCTGAAGACTTGACAACCTCTTCCCTCTTTCCCTCTCTCTCTCTCTTCTGCCTTTCTCAAAATTGTGTTGAGTTCTAGGCCTGTCCATTCGTGATGTTGTCCTCCCATCTCTTCTTTGGTCTGCCTCTTTTTCTGCCTTAAACAAACAAATGAACAAGCAAACAAAGCGATGCTTAGCTGTTAATATGGCCCCTTCCCACTCTACTGCTTTCTAAAGACCCCCTGTCCTCCCACAGGTGCCTGTTTATCCTCCTCTGAAACTGGGGTTTATTCGTCTGTTCTTTCTTTGCTTTCATCGTCGTTGACATTGTGTGTGAGTGCGTGTGTATGTGTGTGTATGTGTGTGTGTGTGTGTGTTGTGTGGTTTGTGTGTGTGTGTGTGTGCGTGGTGTGTGTGTGTGTGTGTGGTGGGTGTGTGTGTGTGTGTGTGTGTGTGGTGTGTGTGTGTGTGTGGTAGTGTGTATGTGCGTGGCGTGTGGCGGTGTGTGTGTGTGTGTGTGATGTGTGTTTGTGTATGTGTGTGTGTGGGGTGTGTGTGTAGTGTGAATGTCGTGGGGTGTTTTGGTGTTTTGTTGTCTGTGTGTAATGTGATGTGTGTGTATGTTTGAACCCTGTCAGATGCTTGTGTTATGTGTTACTAGTGTTATACATGTGTCAGTTCTGCCTGTTGTTTGTGTGATGTGTTTATTTTTTTTGTGTTTGTGCTGTGTTGCGCTGTGTTTGCTTGCTGTGTATAACTATTGCTTTATACTGTTACAACTCTTCAATGCTTCATATATCTTACAAGTGAAATACATGTCAGTTCTAAAGCTTTGTTGTGGTTGATTTTTTTGCTGTTGCTGCTGCGTGCAGCTACACTACTACAATACTACTATATTTACTACTACTGATGCTACTCTTACACTACTACTACTGCACTACACTCTACTACCTACTACCTACTACTACTACTACTACTACTACTACTACTACTACTACTACTACTACTACTACTACTACACTACTGTGCTGCTGCTACTACTGCTACATTTTACTACTACTGATGCTGCTCTTACCACTATTACTACTCTACTACTGCTACTGCTAACTATCTACTACTACTACTATACTACTACTACTACTACTACTACTACTACTACTACTACTACTACTACTACTACTACTACCCACACTACTACTACTACTACCATTACTGCTGCCACTGCTGCTGCTGCTGCTGCTGTGCTCTACTACTACATCACTGACTAGACTACTATACTCTACTACTATACTGCTATACACTACTACTACACTACCTACTACACTACTACTCCAACACTACTACACTACTGATTTGTTCCTACTCTTGGACTGTAGGCTTTGCACAGTACAGAACACAAACTGGGATGGGGGGTTAGTTCCAGTATACATCAACACCGGACAGACAGACAGACAGACGCGACAGACAGACAGAAACACATGACCGCGGCACACAGTCAGAGAATGAAGGCATTCCGTGACTGAGGTTCCCACTTCATCCACCTGACCCCAGGCCATCTCGCACTGACCAGTCACTGACCTGACCCCCTGTCCACACACCCCTTTTGTTTGGAGAAAGTCACACTCTGCCTGCCAATCATGCTGACACTTTGGGAGAACCGGCAACAGTTGTAATGGCTTTCTTGGACCAAATTATGGGGGGGGGGGGGGGGTTGGTTGTTCCTTGAGTGCCCCCTTGTGGTTATTTAACGTGCTGTCAACTTCGGTTGTTGTTGTTTTTTTTTTAGTTTGTGTTGTTAACTAAGTGTGTGTATTGGGAGTGAAAGTTGGGTTTTTTAGTTTTGATTTTTTTTTTTTTTGGTAAGCTTTTATTGACAGGAATGGTTTTTAAGAGACGCCATGATTTATTGAAAAAGCGTTAACTTTTTTTTTGTAAGTTTTTCATAACCGCTTTAGGTGGCGTGGTACTGATGTTTTGGATAAATAGGTATGTATGTGTTGTACTCACGTTACTGTACTGTAGTATACTGCACTGCACTATTCTGTATTATACTGTATTACACTGTACTGTACTGTATCGCACTGTACTTTTCTGTACTGTGCTGTGCTGTACTGTACTGGACTGTACTGCACTGCACTGTACTGTACAGTATTGTACTGTACTGTACTGTACTGTACTGTACTGTACTGTACTGTACTGTACTGTACTGTACTCTGAGGTAGTGTACGGTGCTGTACTGTTCTGTAGGTACTATACTTACTGTACAGTACTTTACTGTTCTGTTATGTACGGTACAATTTTGTAAGGTACATTATAATGCCCTGTTCTTTTTACTCTCTATACTGCTCCCCTATCACATGTTATTAACCGTCATCAGATCAACCATCACTTTTATGCAGACGACTCTCAGATTCTAAGCAGTGACACACCTGAAAACCTGCCTTCTCTCTTGACAAATATGTCCTACTGCCTTCAAGATATCCAAAACTGGATGATACAGAACAAATTACAATTAAACGCAGAGAAAACCGAATCCATGCTTGTAGGGACCAAACACAAACTGTCTTTTATCACAACAACTTCAATAGAATTCGGCAATACGTCAGTCCCTCTATCCAGTGCTGTAAAGTATCTAGGAGTCGTTATTGACAACACACTCTCCATGCAAAAATTCATCACCCAGACCTGTCAGTCATGCTACTATCAACTACGGCGTATTAGTGCAATTCGAAAGTACCTGTCCACTGATGCAACATCCAAACTAGTCACTTCTCTTATTCTTTCACGTCTGGACTATTGCAATTCTCTTTTGGCTGGTCTGCCAGCATCATCTATCCACTCTCTCCAACGTATACAAAACTCTGCAGCTCGACTGGTCCTCAGAAAGAAAAAATCTGAACACATTACTCCTCTCTTGCAATCTCTCCACTGGCTGCCTGTGCCACAGAGAGTTAACTACAAGATCAGTACTCTCTGTTATAAATGTCTCCACAAAACAGCACCCTCCTACCTCTGTGAATGTCTTCACGTGTACACACCTTCTCGTTCCCTCCGCTCGGCTGCAGATACCTTATCCTTAAAAATTCCGAGATTCAACCTATCTACCGTTGGCCGCCGCTCTTTCTCTATTTCTGGTCCATCAATCTGGAATGACCTCCCTCTCTCCCTTCGGCAAAAGCCTACATATGACACTTTTAAATCCAACCTCAAGACACACTTGTTTCAAACGTAAGATTTTTGCCTTCTGTTTTCATCTCCTATTTTTCCCTGCTTTCAACAATTGAAATTCCATTCACCCTGTCAAAATGTATAACCTCTATAAGTGTGTGTGTGTGTGTGTGTGTGTGTGTGTGTGTGTGTGTGTGTGTGTGTGTGTGTGTGTGTGTGTGTGTGTGTGTGTGTGTGTGTGTGTGTGCGTGTGTGTGTGTGCGCGCGTGCGCGCGCGCGCGTGTGTGTGCTTTCGTATTTGCTAGAATTATTTATTGCCATTGGTTGTTTGTTGTGAGGGTCGAGTGCAAGCGCTTTGATTTGTTTTTACAAGATATAGCGCTATATAAATTCCATGTATTATTATTATTATTATTATTATTATTATTATTATTATTATTATTATTATTATTACTTTTTGTATTACATCTGCATGCATCAATAACAGCATCAGCACCACCAACAACAGCAATAGCAACACCAGCAGCAACCTCCATCCTAGGTTCCAGTGCACTGACGGTGTCTCACTACCACTGCTAGCACTGCTCACTCTTCTGAGGGAAAGCGAGTTGCAGCCCATCTCTTTCACATCGTCCCTCTCTCTCCCTGTGTTTTGGTCAACGACCTGAAGGGAATGTAGCCAGCTAGTGTCCCTCCCGTGGTCAGTTTGATAGGATTTAGGACTCTTTTAGGCTCTAAGGTCTTGTAAATGTACCTTCGATTTTGCTGTAGAGATTTTCTGTTGTTTATAGTGTATTTATTTTATTTTTCATTTATTAGTCTGGATATGTGTTGTTTCTTGTTTGTTTTTTTGCTTTTGTTTGCTTGTGGTCGTAGTTTTGCTTTAAGGTATAAGATATATGGGTGAAAAGTATGTGAAAGCTTATGTGTAGCCTCTAAAATTAAAGATTCATGTTGTTAATGATTGAGACTCTCATAAATACATTCAATTTATCTTAACATTTTTTGTTTCGGAACTACAAAATTTGAAAACTCGCCAAGCACTGCTCACTCGCCACTTTAATGAGCATCCAACCTTTTTCATTTCTATCTGAAATAATTCATAAGCTAGCTAAGACATTTGGCAAAAAAAAATGTTAAGGATCATCAAAAAGCATCTTATTTACTTTAAATCAATAGGTAAACTATGACAGATGCCTCTAAAATAGAATATTGTTGTAACTTTCCTAGTATATGTCTCAACTGTCTGGCCAAAACGCTTTCAATTTTAATACAGTAGTTGTGCTTTTTCCACCACAAAACATCCTGCATGCCCAGACAGACTAGACCTAACCATTAGTGCTTTTTCTGTCAAGCTGTACTGAAAAATTCTCAACAAAAGAATCAATCCATTTGTGTTTTGTGCTCCAACTTTCTAAAGCACCCAAAACCATTTGGGGAGGGGGTTATACTACCACTCTTATATTGCTTTTAGTCGTAGAGGGCAGCGATGTTTTGTGCATTCCATTTGTCAGAGAAACTGGGAACTATTGTTGCGGTACCTGTGTTCTGTCGGGGTTTTGTCTGGCTACCAGCCTGAGCTAGAAATCTTGCGGAATGAAAATAGCTCCTAAAAGCCGCATTTGTTGTTGACGGTGTTTAAGGATAGAGAAAAAAAATGCGTGGTACTTTTATGGTATATCTTGCACATTTTTGCAGTTGGTCATTTGGTTGTCTGGTATGTTGGTTGTTTGGTATGTTGGTTGTTTGGTATGTTGTTTGGTATGTTGTATGGTATGTTGTGGTTGTCTTGTTGGCTGTTTTCCTTGCCTCTTGCTTTGTTGGTTAACTGTCTGGGAAAGTGATTGATTTGTATCTTGATCTGCTGGTAAATTTAGATTGGTTGAAAAGCTACTTACTTCAAAAACACATTTACTGAGGCTCTTTTGTCAAACGGATAAAATCCTATACCCTTCCTATAATAGATTCAAAAAGAAAGTGAAAAACATATAACTCATGCTTCTAAGACAAAGCTTTGGTGCAGTGGATAGCTAGCAGAGGATAGCTGCTTTGGGTTACGGACTGGAAGACTGCAGTCCAAATCCCATAAAGAGCATGGATTCTTTTTGAATCAGGCTGGGTCCAGCCCAGAATGTGTTTGCTATGAACTTGTTGAGAAGGAAAAACACAATCGAGCTTCATCTGTTATGGATTTAAATTTGAAAGCGTTGCTCTAATTTTCTGACCAGCAATACAGATATCTATCTTTGAGGACCCGTTAACGCTGGGATTATACTAAGACAGCTAGAGTTCAGATCTGTCATATGATCTCAAAGCACGTGTAAATCCCATAGGAGCATGATTGTATCTTCTTGATCACCATAAATCACTATGCAATAAAAGAAAAAA
>CM060319.1:37317256-37329756 GCA_030674155.1 Stramonita haemastoma | reverse complement strand
TAATTATGCAGAAGATCAAAACATGCACGTTAAAGATCCTGTAATTTATATCGGCGTTTAGTGGATTACGAAACACGAACATACCCAGCATGTAACCTATACAATGAAACGAGCTGCTCTGAAGTTGGAATGAGACCAGCAGGCAGGCCTGCAAAATGGCGAGTACGGGATAAGACCAGGGACTATGCACCCTATTCAGTATTGGAACACAAGAACAGAGAGAGAGGAGAGAGAGAGAGAGAGAGAGAGAGAGAGAGAGAGAGAGAGAGAGAGAGAGAGAGAGAGAGAGAGAGAGAGTTGCAGAGAGATTTGCCAGTTGTTGCAAATTTCTATTTTTTTATTTTAAATTTTAAATTCTATTTTGTACCACTTTATGTCACCACTTTATTTCTCGGCGTGAAATTCGGGCTGCTCTCCCCGGGGAGAGCGCGTCGCCACAAGTGCAGCGGCTACCCATTATTTTATATCTATTATCTCTCTCTCTCTCTCTCTCTCTCTCTCTCTCTCTCTCTCTCTCTCTCTCTCTCTCTCTCCTCTCTCTCTCTCTCCTCTCTCTCTCTCTCCTCTCTCTCTCTCTCTATATATATATATATATATATATAACCCAAGCCACCCTGGCGACTCCAACTCTCCGATTTTTTCTCAGGGATGGTGTCTAAACACGACACCCGTGTGCGTGCTGGGTTTTTTTTTTTTAATTTTGCCATCCGCTCCTACCTGCACACAATGGCTTGCTCTTCCAATAGGCAGAATGGGGTTTTAACGTGTGCGCAAAATGTTCTTCGTGTGTTCACACACGGGAGGCTCGGTTTATAGTCCGATCCGAATGACATTCAGCTCGATTTTTTTCGTCAAACTGGGAAGAAAGGGCGAGGCTGGGAATCGAACCCAGAACCTCACGACTTATCTTGTTGGCAGGCAAACGTCTTAACCATTCTGCCACCTTCCTTCCTATGTATTTATTTTTCTCTTGAGATTGGCATGATTGGTTTTATAGATTGTTGCACACACAAGTTCTATGGATTATAGATTAGAAGATTAAATGAGAAAAAAATAGATTCCAGTAAAATTGAATATATAAACAGAAAATGAACAAACAATGGATAACTACACCAAAAAATGAGAGGTGACATTTTTTTTTCATTGCCAGTAATAGCTTA
Source organism: Stramonita haemastoma (assembly GCA_030674155.1). Classification (NCBI taxonomy): domain Eukaryota; kingdom Metazoa; phylum Mollusca; class Gastropoda; order Neogastropoda; family Muricidae; genus Stramonita; species Stramonita haemastoma. The sequence continues at coordinate 37,328,596 of CM060319.1, read as the reverse complement.
GATTGGTTGATTCTGTGTGTGTTTTTGTGAATGGTTATCATTTTCTGACAAACATTTTATGAAATTTGGCATAATAGATCAAAGGGTAGAGACGTTGTGGTCGACCACCCCCTGTGGGCGTCTCACTCAGTCTGGCTCCGCGACTTACCTAATACTGTCTTTAGTAGGGGGCCTAGTAGGTGGTGTCCTGTGTATGCTAGCTCAGAACAGGCACCACTGAACACCACCAAAGTGACCCAGCAGCAGTGCAGGGCCCATCTTATGATGGCCCTATGGCGGCCTTATATTGATGACCTATCTATGGGTTTCCGACCCGAGGATGAGACGTAACAAACTGTAATGCTGTGGCGGGGAGATGTAAACGAGCGGCATGGGAACAGCAGGGATAGGAACGCCACAGAAGATGAGGCAGCGAAAAAAGTCTATACAAGAGGGTTTCCCTGCCCATTTTGTGCCTTGTAAACTAGCCATGTTGTTAGTCTGTCCGCCTCTGTCTTTCTCCATCAACATTTTGTAGAGTAGAGGATTAGTGAAGCTGGTGGATCAGGTCCTACAGCCATAGTGACTTAGCTGAACAGGTCAGTGTGTTGGACCATGGGCAGTGGTCTGGCATACTGGATGGCTGGTGATACGCACTTTTATCTGTTTTCCAGATTTACCAAAAGTTTTCCTTTACGAGAGACATCAAGGCTGACTCCCCCTACTCTCTAACAAAAAGCGAAAAACAAAATGGTAGAAAGACTCTCAAAGCTTAACATCCTCTGGTACAACATGTGACTAATGACTGGAGAAGCATTCTGTAAATCGATCATGCTTCAAACCATCCTTCATCAGGCTTCTGCCACCCTTGAAGACACCCGACACCATAGACTTGTCACTGCGAGAGGATAACACTGCAAAACCCACCCTGACAGCGGTCACAACACACTTCCAGTGCCCCCACCCCCCACCCCTGTGATCCAGACTGTAACTATATATGTGTTACAAACCCACCTCTGACGACACGGATGACGTTGTGAATGACGAGGTCTTCTGTGGGCTCGAAAGGAAACCAGCAAGGATTTTTTTTCAAACTCAGCAGACACAAACTTGTCACCATGATATGTATAGCAGAAGAAGGCAAGACCTGGCGATTTCTGGCAAAGTTCTTCCCTTCTAAATGACTTAACTTCAAGTTAGCTTCAAGTAATTCTTCTTCACATTTCGGGAGGTGGTAGTGTGTAAAAAATATCCGTTATTTTTTGTATGGCACTGAAATGCAGTAAGGGTTCCGTCACCAAGACACGTACCTCATACCACACATTTCAAAGGACTCTGTTCTAACTGATGCTTTTGAAAGAGAAGTGGTCCAACAGTTTTTTTTTTACTAGCTTTCAACCTTATTATGATATTCTACCTATATTAGCAGAAAATTTCCCAATCTCAAATTTCTGATCATATTTGCAAAAATGGATTCATATGGAAAAATCCTAACTGGAATGTATAGCTGGGGCGGGGGGGGGGGGGGGGGGATTTTTCCGAATGCTTTCTGAAATCAAAATGAAATTCGAGATTTTCCAAATCATTGCAAAATTATTACGCTTACACTATCGCATATTTCGCACAGAATTTCTTACGCATATACCATTACATATTCTACAGTGAAACTAGTACGCGTATACAATCGCATACGTCACTCGTATACCATGTATATTTCACAATAACACATTGACATTTTTTCTTGACATTATTGCGAAGTTTTTAGAAAGAAAATTGACCGCAAAGCGAGTGCTGCATAATTCAAGAAAGGGCAATACTTTTTTATGTAAACTATTTTTTTCCTGGAGTGCTGTTCCCTTGTGCTGTTAACACTTGACTCTAACCGTAGCTGTTGTTGCCCCATACTGCAAACCCTAACACTTGACCATGTTGGTTTTAACCTTAACACTGACCTAACTCTGACTCCGTTCTGCAGTATGGGGACACAGTTGTATAAGGGAACAGCAGTCAAGGAAGAAGTGGTTTGATTCTTTTTTTTGCTCTATCTACCATCGTGATAGAATGTGTGTAAAAAAAAATAATAACATGCAGAAACACAAGCCAGTCTTAAGCTAGCCATAGACAGCTGTACCACAGGGGAAAAAGCCGTTTATTGTAGGGTAGTTAAACCATTGTACCTCTATTAAGAGTCACGGCAAACTTTGCAGCAATAAATCGATATCTGTGTTAATGAATTTAGGTTGGTTGGTCAATCTCTAGTGAAGCTTTTACAGATACGATAACATTCACCAATCGAAACCAATGCTTGTAACAGGACTTTTTGCTGTGTTTTTTTGGTGTTTTTTATTTTTTATTTTTATTTTTTGGGTTTTTTTTTACCTTTTAAAATCTTATAAAAAACATTCTGTGGCCAGTAACAGGACTGTTAGGACCTTAGCACCCAGACCTTGTCCATCCACTGAAGAATACAGCTCTCTGCATCATCCTTCTATCATTTCCTCTCATGTACCTCTAAGGACTGTGTCAATTCCATGAGTTTTATATCATCAAGCGAGTTGGTTGCCCGTCTGCCAGGGGTTCTGCGTTGTATGTCAACTGCTGTTCTTTGCCTCTTTTTGTCCATCCATGTCCTCTTGTCTTGCAATTTGACCTGCGTTCTTTTGTTTCTGCTTAAGTGAGAGCTTAACTAAAGGCAGTTGTTATCAATTATCTTTTTCTGATCTCTAGGCATTGTGTTCTGTATTGTAGTTTGATTTTCAGCCTGTTTAGGACTTTAAGTAGGATTTTCTCTGTACGTGAGGTGGGTCTTTAGATATAGAAACAACAAAGGATGTTTTATTAGATATCATGGTTTAGGATCTATTGTTTTTATTGCTAATGATTCCTTGGGCGACACCAATTAAGTCATGTATTCCTTAGAAGATATCAGTCATCACCAAGGCCTTGGAAAACGGCTCAAGTCACTGAAACCTTTGAAGATAGCAGTCAAGTCTCTGATTGCTCAACAAACACCAGTCAAGTCATCGATTCCATTAAAGAAAAAAGTCAAGTCGCCGATTCCTTGGAATACAACAAGAAGAAATCGATTCTTTAGAAGATATCAGTCAATTCATTGATTTTTTAAAAAAGAAACCAATCAGGTCATTCATACTATAGAAAAGACCAGTCAACTAATAAATTCCTTGAAAAACACTAGTCAATCACCGATTCCCTGAAAGACACCAGTCATCTTTAATACTATGGAAAAAGACACCAGTTAATCACCGATTCCCTGAAAACACCAATCATCTTCAATACTATGGAAAAGACACCAGTTAATCACCGATTCCCTGAAAGACACCAATCATCCTCAATACTTTGGAAAAGACACCAGTCAAATCACCGATTCCCTGAAAGACACCAGTCATCATCAATACTTTGGAAAAGACACCAGTCAAGCCACTGATTCCCTGAAAGACACCAGTCATCCTCAATACTATGGAAAAAACACCAGTCAAGCCACTGATTCCCTGAAAGACACCAGTCATCATCAATACTTTGGAAACGACACCAGTCAAGCCACCGATTTCCTGAAAGACACCAGTTATCAATGATATGGAAAAGACACCAGTCAAGTCACCGATTCCCTACACCATCGTTACCATCATCACTTTTTTAACCACAGCATCATAACCATCAGCACCCCATTCATCGGTTCTACCACATACATCATCCTCCATAATCCCATTCACCATTTACATCACCATCACCATCTTCTTCACCATTTACATCACCATCACCATCCTCTTCACCATTTACATCACCATCCTCTTCACCATTTACATCTCCATCCTCTTCACCATTTACATCTCCATCCTCTTCACCACTTACATCACCATCCATCTTCACCATTTACATCCCATCCTCTTCACCATTTACATCTCCATCCTCTTCACCACTTACATCACCATCATCTTCACCATTTACATCTCCATCCTCTTCACCACTTACATCACCATCATCTTCACCATTTACATCTCCATCCTCTTCACCACTTACATCACCATCATCTTCACCAATTACATCTCCATCCTCTTCACCATTCTATCACAATACATCCATCCTTTCACCAATTACCATCACCAATACATCTACTCTTCACCATTATCACCATCATCCACCAATTACATCTCCATCCTCTTCACCATTACTCACCATCACTCACCATTACATCTCCATCCTCTTCACCATTACCATCACCAATTACATCTCCATCCTCTTCACCATTACCATCACCAATTACATCTCCATCCTCTTCACCATTACATCACATCACCAATTACATCTCCATCCTCTTCACCATTACCATCACCAATTACATCTCCATCCTCTTCACCATTTCCATCACCAATTACATCTCCATCCTCTTCACCATTTACATCACCAATTACATCTCCATCCTCTTCACCATTTCCATCACCTACACCTCCCTCCTCTTACCATTTCCATCACCCATCATCTTCACATTTCCATCACCATCACCTCTCCTCTTCACCATTTCCATCACCATCATCTTCACCATTTCCATCACCATCACCATCCTCTTCACCATTTCCATCACCCATCTCCTTCTCACCATTCCATCACCACCATTCCATCACCATCATCTTCACCATTTCCATCACCATCACTTCTTCACATTTCCATCACCATCATCTTCACCATTTCCATCACTATCACCATCCTCTTCACCATTTGCATCACCATCATCTTCACATTTCATCACCATCATCATCACCATTCCATCACCATCACCATTCTCCATTCAACCATTTGCATCACCATCCTCTTCACCATTTACATCACCATTTCCAGATTCCATCACCATACCATCCTCTTCACCATTTACATCACCATTTGCATCACCATCCTCTTCACCATTTACATCACCATCCTCTTCACCATTTGCATCACCATCCTCTTCACACCATTTGCATCACCATCCTCTTCACCATTTACATCACCATCATCTTCAACATTTACATTACCATCACCATCATCTTCACCATTTCCATCACCATCATATTCACCATTTCCATCACCATCATATTCACCATTTACATCACCATCATATTCACCATTTACATCGCCATCATCTTCACCATTTACATCACTATTTACATCACCATCATTTTCACCATTTACATCACTATTTACATCACCATCATCTTCACCATTTACATCACTATTTACATCGCCATCATCTTCACCATTTACATCACTATTTACATCACCATCATCTTCACCATTTACATCGCCATCATCTTCACCATTTACATTTCCATCCTCTTCACCATTTAACATCACCATCATCTTCAACACTTACATTACCATCCTCTTCACCATTTACATCACCATCCTCTTCACCATTTCCATCACCATCATATTCACCATTTACATCACCATCCTCTTCACCATTTACATCACCATCCTCTTCACCATTTACATATACATCACCATTTACATCACCATTTACATCACCATCCTCTTCACCATTTACATTACCAGCACCATCATCTTCACCATTTACATCACCATCATCTTCAACGTTTACATTACCACACCATCCATCTTCACACATTCACATCACCATTTTCATTCACCATCCTCATCACCATTTACATCACCATCCTCTTCAACCATTTACATCACCATCATCTTACCATTTACATCACCATCATCTTCAGCATTTCCATCAACATCACCATCATATTCACCATTTACATCACTATCCTCTCATCATTTACATCACCATCCTCTTCACCTTTACATCACCATCATCTTCAGCATTTCACATCACCGTCATCTTCACCATTTCCATCACCATCATCTTCACCATTTACATCATCATCTCACCATTACATCACCATCATCTTCACATTTACATCACCATCAACATGCATCACCATAATCTTCAACATTGACATCACCATCATCTTCAAATTTACATCACCATCATCTTCACATTTATATCACCATTATCTTTAGCATCACAACACCTCATCTCAGCATTTACATTACCTTCACCATCATCTTCACCTTTACATTACCATGAATTTCAACATTTACATGACCATCATCTTCGCATTTACATCACAATCATCTCAGCATTTACATCACCATCATCTTCAACACTATGGAAAAGACACCAGTCAAGTCACAGATTTCCCGAAAGAACACCCCCCCCCCAAGTCACTGATTCCTTGAAAGACACACCCTCAAGTCACTGATTCCTTGAAAGACCACACCACCCCCAGTCCCATTCCTGACACACAGTCACTGATTCCTCGAAAGACACCCCCCTCCAAGTCACTGATTCCTTGAAAGACACCCTCAAGTCACTGATTCCTTGAAAGACACCCCTCAAGTCACTGATTCCTTGAAAGATGCCCCCCCCCCCCCCTCCCAAGCCATCGATTCCCTGAAAAACACCCCTCAAGTCACTCGATTCCCTGAAAAACACCCCTCAAGTCACCGATTCCCTGAAAAACACCCCTCAAGTCACTGATTCCTTGAAAGACTACACCAGTCATGTCACAGACAGTATTTCTGCCACATCCTTTGAGGTAAAAACAAAACTTAGGATTTTGTTAGTGTGTTTTTATTCTGTCTTGCCTTTGTGCTGTATGGAATTGTTGTGTTGTCTTGTTTTGTATGTATTGTTTTAAAGGGAGTGTATTGTATTGTGTCTTATTCTATGGTATTGTACAGTTTTCTATGTTTTATCCTGGGGTGTTGTATTGTATTTCATACAATCGTATTGCTTATATAGTTTCGAATGGTATCGTATCGAGGTGTGTTGTAGAGTTTCGTATGGTATTGGTTTGTAGTGTAATGTTTTGTACTGTGTTACTTACAGTCGATAGTCACGGAAGATTTGTGTAAAATTCCGGGCGCACCCCCCCCCCCCCCCTCTCTCTCCTCTCTCTCTCTCTCTCTCTCCTCTCCTCTCCTCTCTCTCTCTCCCTCCTCCTCCCTCTCCTCTCTCTCTCCTCTCTCTCTCTCTCTCTCTCTCTCTCCTCTCTCCTCTCTCTCTCTCTCTCTCTCTATTCTATTCATACAGCGTCTGTTTGTGTGTGTGTGTGTGTGTGTGCGCAGCGTGCGCAACACATGTGTGTGTCTGTGTGCAGTGTGTGTGTGTGTTTGTGCATCTGAGTCTCTGTGTGTGCGCACGCGCACAGACCTTTAATTCAAGAATGGTTTCAACTGTTTGTGCAGAATCACTCTTATCATCAAGGCTGTTTCCATCCTAGGTACTTCAACGCCTGAGGACGCTGCACGAGCAGATGAAAGCATGTGATGAGGTAATAGGGATGTGCAAGTTGCTAGTCTTGTTAGGCTTCCGAGGTTAAACATCCTGCGAGCCTCGAGAATATGTACTCTCTATTCATTAATCCTTACGAATCACTGTGAGACCAATATAGAAAACTCTGACCATTTTGTGGATATGGCCTTTTTTTTCAGGTGTGTCAGGTAGCTAGCTATACTCTGGCTTTAAAGAATATGTTTTGTCCTTTAATGTGATAACACGATGTTGTGAAGTCTTCGTTTTATCAGAAAGGCACCGTTTTAAATATCATACCTTGGAAAATATTATAAACAATACAGTCAGAGGGAAGCAACTACACGTGTGCACAGATGTAAATAAATAAAGTATTGAAGTATTTCGGTGTCTCGTTCAGTCCTACATCTGTGTTGTAGCGTATTGCATTGCCTTGCTTTAAATTGCATAATACTTTCAATCATGGTATTTAGCTATCTTAAATTTTATCATGTGCTTCCTGAGAGGAGCGTGTTGCGCGTTTACTATTATGAAAGTTAATCGAATTAGTTCAGACTGAAGACGTTAGTTCTCAAACCAGAAACTTCTTTTTTCAGGCCCCATCTATGCCATGAAAGACCACACCAGTCAAGTCACCTATACAGTTGAAAACTACGCCTTCAAGTCCTTCTGCATTGAAATATCCCACCAATCAAATCACCGATTTCTTTGAAGACGCCTGTCAAGTCAAGTCACTGATTCCTTGAAAGACACCAGTCAAGTCAAGTCACTGATTCCTTGAAAGACACCAGTCAAGTCAAGTCACTGATTCCTTGAAAGACACCATCAGTCAAGTCACTGATTCCTTGAAAGACACCTGTCAAGTCACTGATTCCTTGAAAGACACCATGTCAAGTCAAGTCACTGATTCCTTGAAAGACCACTGTCAAGTCACTGATTTCCTTGAAAGACACCAGTCAAGTCACTGATTCCTTGAAAGACACCAGTCAAGACACTGATTCTTGAAAGACACCAGTCAAGTCACGATTCCTTGAAGACACCAGTCAAGTCACTGATTCCTTGAAAGACACATCAAGCCAAGTCACTGATTCTTGAAAGACACCTGTCAAGACACTGATTCTTGAAGACACCAGTCAAGTCACAGATTCCTTGAAAAACACCTGTCAAGTCATGATTCCTTGAAAGACACCAGTCAAGTCACTGATTCCTTGAAAAACACCTGTCAAGTCACTGATTCTTGAAAGACACCAGTCAAGTCACCGATTTTTTCAAGACAGTATCAAGTCACCAATTTGTTTAAAGACATCAGTCAAGTCACCGATTTCTTGGAACAACAGAGAGGGCCCCAATTCTCCAATCACAATTTTTTCAAAGACACCAGTCAAGTCACCGAAATTTTTTCAGACACCAGTCAAGTCACCAATTTTTTCAAAGACACCAGTCAAGTCACCGATTTTTTCAGAGACACCAGTCAAGTCACCGATTTTTTCAAAGACACCAGTCAAGTCACCGATTTTTTCAAAGACACCGTCGTCACCAATTTCTTTGAAGACAACAGACAAGTTCCCAACTCCCTGGAAAACACAAGTCAAGTCACAGGTACAATAGAACGCTGCATCAGTCATGTCACAGTCAGTGTTCTGCCACATCTGGCAGGTAAAGAAAATAACCTGGATTGTATTAGGTGTGTTTTTCAATTTAACATTTGTGTTGTATGTATCGTATCGGTATGTAGTGTGTTGTATTGATTGCTTACAAATTCAGTCATGGCGGCTTTCTCTGCATGGATATCGGGTTACAATCCCTGGGAAGAGTGAATCGCCACAACAGTCGCGCCACATTTTTTTGTTTACATAAATTTTCCTATCTGCATGTGAAATTGTTTACCGCCACTATTTCCAACAAACGTTTGCTAAGAGACAACTCCCTTGTTTGCCTTGGGTTCATTCATGTGCGCTTAACGTGTGCTCCGCACCAGACTTAGTTGCAATGTGTCATGCACCAGTCTAGCTCCCAAGCCATACCATTAAAAGGTCTAGTGGATGTGCGGAATATTGGGCTCAAACAGGTATTAACGCTTCTCCCCTCTCTCCCTCTCTCAATCCCTCTTGCCCTACATCTCCTCCTCCCTCCCTTTCTATCTCTCTGGCTCTCTCTCTCTCTCTCTCTCTCTCTCTCTCTCTCTCTCTCTCTCTCTCTCTCTCTCTCTCTCTCTCTCTCTCTCTCTCTCCTCTCTCTCTCTCTCTGTCTCTCTCTCTCTCTCTGTGTCTCTCTCTCCCACTCTTCTCCATCCCTACCTCTCATATCTGTATCTCTCTATCTCTCTGTGTCTCTGTCTTTGTCTCTGTCTTTGTCTCTCTGTGTCTATGTCTGTCTGTCTGTCTGTCTGTCTCTCTCTCTCTCTCTGTCTCTGTCTGTCTCTCTGTCTGTCTCTCTCTCGGTCTCTGTCTGTCTGTCTGTCTGTCTGTCTGTGTGTGTGTGTGTGTGTCTCTCTCTCTCTCTCTCTCTCTCTCTCTCTCTCTCTCTCTCTCTCTCTCTCTCTCTCTCTCTCTCTCTCTCTCTCTCTCTCTCTCTCCCTCCTCTCCCTCTCCCTCTCCCTCTCCCTCTCCCCATTCTTGCCGTCTCTCCTATACTTGTTCTCTCTCCCGGTATTGCTCTCTGTCTCCTCTCCTTCCCACCCTCCTCCTCCCCTCCCTCTCTCCCTCTATCTCTATTTCTCTCTCTCCCTACTTTTTTCTCCCCCTCACTCTCTCCCTCCCTTTCTCTCCCACTCTTCTCCATCCCCCCCCCCTCTCTCTCTCCTTACTCCTGCTGTCTCCCCATCTCTCTCTCTCTCTCTCTCTTCTCTCTCTCTCTCTCTCTCTCATCTCTCTCTCTCTCCTCTCTCTCTCTCTCTCTCTCTCTCTCTCTTTCTCTCTTCTCTCTCTCTCTCTCTCTTCTCTCTTCTTCTTCTTCTTCTTCTTCTTCTTCTTCTTCTTTCTTCTTCTTCTTCTTCTTCTTCTTCTTCTTCTTCTTCTTCTTCTTCTTCTTCTTCTTCTTCTTCTTCTTCTTCTTCCTCTCTCTCTTTTTTGTTTTTTCAATGCGTGCGTTGTGTGTTGTGGTGGGGCCGGAGGCTGGTTGTGTGTGTTGGTTGTGCGTTGTTTGCCTGCGTGGGCAGACATTTGATTTTAAACCATTTCACGTTTTTATTCTGCAGAATCCTTTTGTCATTGAGGCCGTTCCCGTCCTAGGTATTTTAATGCCTGAGGATGCGGCACGAGCAAGTGGAAGTAAATGTTTAGGTAAGCGGAGTATGTTATTTGTTGTTATGATTTTATGCTGAATCTTATCTGTTCATCTTGTCTGTATTTCTGTTTTCATTCTCTCTCTCTCTCTCACACTCTCTCTCTCTCTCTCTCTCCCTCTCCCTCTCTCTCTCTCTTCTCCCTCTCCCTCTTCCTCCATCTCTGTCCTCCCACTCTCTCTTCCCCTCCATCTCTCTCTCTCTCTCTGTATCTCTCTTTATCTCTATTCTCTCTCTCTCTCTCTCTCTCTCTCTCTCTCTCTCTCTCTCTCTCTCTCTCTCTCTCTCTCTCCTCTCCACACCACCTCTCCTCTCTCTCCTCTCCCACACACTCTCTCTCTCTCTCTCACATCTCTCTCTCTCTCTCTCTCTCTCTCTCTCTCTCTTCTCTCTCTCTCTCTCTCTCTCTCTCTCTCTCCTCTCTCTCTCTCTCTCTCTCTCTCTTTTATCCATATGTGTGCGCGCGCGTGCGTGCGTGTGTGTTGTCGTGTGTGTGTGGTGTGTGTGTGTGTGTGTGTGTGTGTGTGTGTGTGTTGTGTGTGTGTGTGTGTGTAATTGATAGAGTGCTAGCGTACAAACACACACCTGTCTGCGTGGCCTTGCGCGCCCACACGCTGTATCTAGTTTTCAACTCTGTCAATTTTGTTGTCCAGATGTCATGGAGGCAGTTCCTATCCTAGGTACTTCAATGCCTGAGGATGCGGCACGAGCTAGTGGAAGCCCATTACACGGTACAAGGAATATGTTACTTTTTTCT
>CM060319.1:37307256-37312256 GCA_030674155.1 Stramonita haemastoma | reverse complement strand
TGAACCTCTATTAAGAGTCACTGCAAACTTTGCAACAATGCCTCAAATATCCCTGTTAATGAGTTCGAGTTGGTTGATCAATCGCTAATGAAGCCTTACAGATACGGCAACATTCACCATACAAAACCGATGCCAGTGACAGGACTGTTAGAACCTTAGCACCTTGGCCTTGTCCATCCACTGCAGGATATAGCTCTCCGCATCATGCTTCTGTCATTTCTTCTTATGTGCCTATTAGGACCATGTCACATCCAGAAATTTGTTTGCAAGATGTGTGTCGGCCGCTTTTCTTTGCCTCTTGTTTTTCCATCTATTTCCTCTCATCTTGCAATATGACCTGCGTTCCTCCATTTCTGCTTAAGTGAGAGCTTCGTTAAGGACATCTTTTAAAATTTATCATTTTTCTGATGGCATGGTGTTCTCTCTGGTAGGTTGATTTTAGGACAATTACTCGGCAAGATTTTCCCTGTACTCTATTAACACCAGAACTTGAAACTTTATAGCTTTTTGTACGAATTATGGAAAGTAGTAAGCTATGATCAGTCAAAGAAAGGTTCCTACTTATCTGGCAAAGGATGAAAGAGAGAGAGAGAGAGAGAGAGAGAGAGAGAGAGAGAGAGAGAGAGAGAGAGAGAGTGTGTGTGTGTGTGTGTGTGTGTGTGTGTGTGTGTGTGTGTGTGTGTGTGTGTGTGTGTGTGTGTGTGTGTGTGTGTGTGTGTGTGTGTTTATACAAGGGTTTCTTTTAAGTCTTTTTTACTCGGACTTAAGATTCATAAAGCAAAATTAAAGCTACTCTCCTGATGATCAGTAGTATGAAGCAAAGCTATTTATCTAGCTTAACGGATTTCTCTAAGCATATCAGTGATACAAATCTCTTTTTTATCAACCGTATATTGAAAAGCATTCTGGTGCCAGCATCATTAAGTCAGATTTATTGGATTTGGCTTACATGTTGATTTTATTCTAGTTTTATGCTGGTATCACATGAAAATATATCGAACCTTCAAGTGGTACTTGATATAAGCTGGGCTAGACAGTATTTGAGGGTTCCCTCCCCCAATAATATTGTTTTGGTTTTAAAACGATCCTTGAATGGTGGAAGAATTGCAAAATTTGATTTGTGCATTTTTTTCTGTAGCTTTGACTGAAATGTTATGGTCTTTCTGAATTTGATTTATAGTCGCAACATTAACTTTGCTCTGTCAGTATACAAGCCTTTCTATAGGCCTGGAAGCTGATAGTAAGTCAGGAAATAATCACATTACAATTAGTGCATCCTCTGCAGTACCCAGAAGTTGAATTTGTGTTTCATCTCTGTCAACACCACATCGATTTTTTAACTGAGACACTAGGCGCAGAAGAAAGAAAGAAAAAACTGGCAAAAATGATGTGTAATCGGAAAGAGTAGGGGCAAGAAAACTTGAAAGAATGACAGCGTAACACTACCACACACACACACACACACACACTAGAGCAAAACAGAAACCCAGACATATGATTCTCTTTTTGCACTTAATAACTGCACGCAACAGCACACACTAGAGCAACAATAAACCCAGCCGTCTGTTCACTGCAGCTGAATATGAATAGAACGCAGGCAGCAATTCACACTGGGGCAGTTATTGCTCCGGACAGTAGGGACGATTGAAGAGAGAGGCTAATTCAAGTTTGTTGGGAAGAAAGGAAAAGAAAATTAGAATAAAGGAAAATTAGAAGAAAAGATAAAAAGATCCCCCCTTTATTTTCCAATGAAGATAGACATGTGAGGCAACCACCAAGAAACGAAACTAAACAAGGAAGACGGTGCTCCATGATCTGCATGCAATTGAAACCAGAGAAAAATTTAAAAAGAAAATTAAAAAAAAATAACTCAAGTCTGCTTTGGGACTTTTTGGAGTAAGAGAGTTTTGTTTTCATTTAAAACACATATACATTTACTACCTTGTAGTAAACACCGTTCAGAATTTGATAGCTTAGTAATGATTTGATGTCAGCACAATACAGTTTGTGCTTCTATGAAGGAAAGCACCTCTTTGATAATAGTTTACGATGGCAAGAACCTTTTCATTGTGAGGGCAAAACAGCACATCTTTTTCGGATAGTGTTTCAAAATGTGCCTTTAGAGAAACAAACAACAAATAATGTTGTAGTTCTCATGATTAATTTCTAGGATTTGTTGTTATTATTGTTACTGATTCTTTGGACGATACCAATCCAGTTATATAATTAGTCCTTGGAAGATATCAGTCATCACCAAGACCTTAGAAACTAACTCAAAGTGACCGAAACCTTGGAAGATAGCAGTCAAGTTGCTGATTACCCCAAAAAGAAAACGAATCAAGTCACTGATTCCTCGGAATCCAGCACAGAAATCACCGATTCTTTAGAAGACACCAGTCAAGTTACCGATTCCTTTGAAGATACCAGTGAAGTCACCGATTCCCTGAAAAAGTCAAGTCACCGATTCCCTGAAAACACAAGTCAAGTCACTGATTCCCTTAAAAGCACCAGTCAACTCACCAATTCCCTGAAAAACACCAGTCAAGTCACCGATTCCTTGAAAAACACCAGTCAAGTCACCGATTGTTTTGAGGACACCAGTTAAGTCACCGATTCCCTGAAAAACACCAGTCAAGTCACCGATTCCCTGAAAAACACCAGTCAAGTCACCGATTCCCTGAAAAACACCAGTCAAGTCACCGATTCCCTGAAAAACACCAGTCAAGTCACCGATTCCCTGAAAAACACCAGTCAAGTCACCGAATCCTTGAAAAACACCAGTCAACTCACCGATTCCTTGAAAGACTCCAAGTCAGGTCACTGGTACAATAAAAGACTACACCCATCATGTCACAGTTAGATTTCTGCCATATCCTTGGAGGTAAAAACAAAACTTTAGAATTTTGTTAGATATGTTTTTTCTGTCTTACCTGTGTGTTGCTTTGTATTCTAATGTATTGTATTATAGTTGTCTTATTGTATTGTGTTGTGTTGTATAGTTTTCTATGGTATTTTATCGGGAGTGTTGTATGTTATTGCAATTTTTTATGATCGTATTTTATTCCATTTGACTGTATTCTATAGTTTCATATTGTGGTCCGTTGCTATGTATTGTATTGTAATCCATTGTATAGTTTTGTATGGTATCGTATCGTGGTGTGTTGTTTTGTATTGTATTGTATATGTATCATTACGTGTTGCTCAGTATTGTTTTGCTTACAATCGTCAGTCACGGCAGATCTGGGAAGTGTGCGTCACCACAACAGCAGCGCCACCCATTTATGTGTTTAGCTTTAATTTCGAGGCACATGCAATATGTTTACCTCTACTATCCCCCCCCCCCAAAAAAAAAAAAAAAAATGCCAAGAAACAACTCTCTTGTTGCTATGCGTTCTTTGATATGCGCATAATATGTGCTCAAAGCCAGACTTGGATGTGTTGTTTCGTGCAAAAGGCTAGCACCCAGGCAACCACTCAAGATCTGGTAGATGGTGATGAGTATGAGGCTCAAACAGGCATCAAACACGCACTTTTTAAATTTCTATTTGGGTGTATTACATCTAGACCACCTATTTACCTCAGCGCACGAGTTTGTGTGTGTGTGTGTGTGTGTGTGTGTGTGTGTGTGTGTGTGTGTGTGTGTGTGTGTGTGTGTGTGTGGTGTGTTCATGCTTTCGTATGTCCTTGAACTGCATTGAATAACCACTTATTTGTCTCTTTTTCACTTTGTTTCTATCAATCTCTCTCTCAGTCTGTGCCGCTCTCTTTGTCTCTCTGTCTGTCTGTCTGTCTCTGTCTGTCTGTCTCTGTCTCTATCTCTATGTAGCGTCTGTGTGTGTGCGTGCGTGCGCGCGCGTGCGTGTATGTGTGTGTGTGCATGTACGCGCACGCGAAGGCACTTATTTCCAGCATAGTTTCAACTTTTTGCGCAGAATCAATCATCAAGGCTGCTCCCGCCCTAGGTACTTCAATGCCTGAGGTCGCGGCACCAACAAATGGAAGCCTAAGAAAAGGTAATGGAGGTGTGCAATTTGCTAGTCTTGTTAGGTGTTCCGCAGTTTAACATTCTGCAAGTCCTCAAAAATAGGTGCTCTCCTACGCATTAATTCGTACAAATCTCTGCGAGACCGTTGAAGCCCACTCTGATGATTTTGTGGATATATTTTTTTCAAGTACATCAGGCAGCTATACTCTGGCTTCAAAGGATATTTTTGTCCTTTAATGTGCTGACACAATGTCGTGAAGTCTACGTTTTATCAGAGGGACAATATTTAAATATTAGACCTTAAAAATTATAAATAGTAACCTTCACAGGGAAGCAACTACACGCGTACACAAATGTATATGAATAAACTATTGCATTGCACAATACTTTTTAGTCACAGTATTAAGCTATATTAAATTTTATGATAAGGTTCCTGAGGAGAGGGTGTCGAAAGTTTACTTTTATGATAGTTAATCGAATTTCAAAAGACCAAGACATTTTTTCTCAAACCAGAAACTTCTTTTTTTCAGGCCCCATCTATACCATGAAAGACCACACCAGGCAAGTTACTCATATAGTTGAAGACACCTTCAAGTCATTCTGCAATGAAAGGTCACGCCAGTCAAGTCACCGATTTCTTTGAAGACCCCAGTAGTGTCCAAGTCACCGATTGCTTTGAAGACATCAGCCAAGTCACCGATTGCTTTGAAGACATCAGTCAAGTCACCGATTTCTTTGAAGACACCAGTCAAGTCACCGATTGCTTTGAAGACATCAGCCAAGTCACCGATTGCTTTGAAGACATCAGCCAAGTCACCGATTTCTTTGAAGACACCAGTCAAGTCACCGATTTCTTTGAAGACACCAGTCAAGTCACCGATTTTCTGAAGACACCAGTCAAGTCACCGATTTCTTTGAAGACACCAGTCAAGTCACCGATTCCTTTGGAAGCACCAGTCAAGTCACCGATTCCTTTGGAAGCACCAGTCAAGTCTCCGATTTATTGGAGACCATG
>CM060319.1:37294756-37302256 GCA_030674155.1 Stramonita haemastoma | reverse complement strand
AGAGTAATAGAATTCTTAGAGTAACAGATTGCTAGAATTCTTTTTTTTTTTTGAGAAGCTAAAGGTTATCTCACTTGCGCGCAAACTCAATATTGTGTCCAGCTGCAGAAAGTATTCGGGGTTGTTTTAGTGTGTTGGTTAATAAAAATCATAACATTAAAAAAAGTCTTACTAGCCTAATATTTCGGGGGGGGGGGTTGCTTTGTTTCCACAGAAAAGGCCTCAAGACTATAAAAAGTACTTCAAATCTTCAACATAAAAACAGATTCCAAAGATTCAACTGAGAAAAAAATCCCTAAAACCTCAACGTGATTCTGCTCATCAATACCTCAACATGAAACAACTCTTCCAAACCTGAGCCTGGAAAAAAAGCTTTTAAGAACCTCAACAGACAAAGGATGTTCAGAAACGCAACAAGGAATCTTAAGAACCTCAACAAAGGATCTCCAGAATCTTGACTGACAAAGGATCTCCAGAATCTTGACTGACAAAGGATCTCCGGAATCTTGACTGACAAAGGATCTTCAGAGCCTTGACGGACAACAAAGGATCTTCAGAGCCTTGACGGACAACAAAGGATATTCAGAGCCTTGACAGACAACAAAGGATATTCAGAATCTTGACGGACAACAAGGATCTTCAGAACCTTGACAAAGGATCTTCAGAACCTTGACAAAGGACCTTCCGAACCTCGACAAAGGATCTTCAGAACCTCGACAAAGGATCTTCAGAACCTCGACAAAGGATCTTCAGAACCTCGACAAAGAATCTTCAGAACTTTTACGAGAAAGGACCTTCAGAACCTTAACAGAGAAAGGATTTTCAGAACCTTGACGGACAAAGGATCTTCAGAATCTCAACAGAAAAGATCTTCAGAACCTTGACGGCGGAACATGGATGGCGGAACAGATCTTCAGAATCTCGACGTGTAAAGAATAGTCACCACCTCGACGCAGAAGAGAGTTAGATATATGATTAAGTAATTGGCGTGCTGTGTGTGTGTGTGTGTGTGTGTGTGTGTGTGTGTGTGTGGTGTGTGTGTGTGTGTGTGTGTGTGTGTGTGTGTTTTAAAGGATTTTCAAAACCTGAACGAGTAAATAATATTTTTGTACACCCTCAAATCATTGAGCCATACCAGTTTTTTTCCCCAGGGCGTTTCATTATGTCCTGCTCAATTGTAAAGTTTGTAATGTTTGTTGCCAGTTTATGACATTTTATGTCAGATTAATCCATGAAATTAGAGTCCAGGTAATACATTGTTTCTTGCATATTAAGAAAGGTATCACAGTATAACTAAATTTTGTATAGGTAGAAAAACATCACTTACTTTAAAGTACAAAGTTGTTTTTATATTTGCTAATGTCCACGAATTCGATCTTTCCCTAAATAATGAGCTAGCTTATGGTAAGGACTAAAAGTCTTTACTTCATACAATGCTATTTAAGGACAATTTATAGTTTGATTTTGTAATATTGGCTTTATATCAATGTAGGAATTTTTTCAGAACTTTCTTTCCATTGTATTAAGTTAGATGGTTTCAAGGAATTATTTTTCAACCATACCAAGGTATTGTGTATCAAAACATAAAAATCTTTCTTCCTATCGAATTACTACCAAAGTGTAGGGCTATTGGCTGTATTCAAATTATAACACAATAGTTATTTAAACACATGTAATGAAATATCTCAGCGGCGTAATCAATGTATAAATCACCGGTATATGTGATTCTACATTAACATGAAAAACATGACAAAAAACATTTTGATTAAAATCTCATGCCTCATACCACACATTTCAAAGGATTCTGGTCTAGTTGATTGCTTTTAAAAGAGAAGTTGTCCAACAGTGTTATTACTGGCTTTCAGCGTCGTTATGGTACGTTACCTTTATGCAGAAAATATTCTAATCTCAAATTACTACTAAGTACACGTAGAAAACAAATTTGTAACGAAACTCATGACATGGAAATGTACAGCTAAGGGAAGAGTCAAAAAGAATGCTATGACATTTTTTAAAAATAATTTAAGTGATGTTCCAAATCATTGAAAAATTATTATGCGTATACCATGGCATATTTCACACAAACAAAAAATTGACATTTTCCTTGACATTATTGCGATTTCCTTAGAAAGTTGAGTGCAAAACAAGCGCTGTATAATTCAAGAAAGAGCAATTTCTGTTTAACTTCTTTTCCACGGAGTGCTGTTCCCTTGTGCTGTTAACACTTGACTAACCGTAGCTGTTCTTACCCCATACTGCAAACCCTAACCCTTGACCATGTTGGTTTTAACCCTAACACTGACTTAACTCTGACTGTGTTCTGCAGTATGGGGTTACAGTTGTATAAGGGAACAGCAGTCAAAGGAAGGAACGGTTTGATTTATTTTAGTCTGTGTACCATCGTGATGAGCTGTAGTTAAGCTAACCCTGACAGAATTGTGAAGACCAACGACATGCAGACACACAATCCAGCCTTAAGCTAAACGTTGAAGGCAGTTCCATCCATCGTACCTTTCTGAAGGGTCACTGCAGATTTTGCAACGTTTCAAAAATCCTTGTTCATGACTAAAGTCGGTGGGCCACCTATGGTGTAGATTTGACATGTACCTTACAAGAAATGCCAGTAATAGGACTGTTACGATATTAGCACCCAGGCATTGTCCACCCTTATAATTATAGCCTTCTGATCAGTTCCTCTCTTGTGCCTCTCAGGACCATGTCATATCCATGACTTTCTATATCGTCAAGCCACCAGTTGGTTGCCAATCTGCCCGTGCTTCTGTAGCTGTATCTTGGCTGATATATTATCCATCTTTTGTCTATCTTTGACTTCCAGTGTGGCCTGGGTTCTGTCATTTGTGTTTCAGTGGGAGCTTAAAGGACATAATTATGTTTGCCTTGATCATTTTTCTGATCTCATTCTGTGTAGGACTATTAGCGAGCAGGACTTTACTTCTTTCAGAACCAGATCTTGAAACATGATTGATTTTGGTGCTTTTTATGGAAAGTAGTAAGTATTTGTTGATCAAGAAAGGCTACTTCTTCTAATGGCTAGGATAGGGGGAGAGAGAGACAGAGAGAGAGAGTGTGTGTGTGTGTGTGCGTGTGTGTGTGTGTGTGTGTGTGTGTGTGTGTGTGTGTGTGTGTGTGTGTGTGTGTGTGTGTGTGTGTTCGCGCATGTGTGTGCGTTTATATATAGGTTGTTTGTTTTTTGTATTAACTCTTTTTAAATCTTTTCTTTAACTCGGTCTTAGAATTTGCAGAAAAACAGTATAAGTTACTCTCCCGATAAACAGTATAGTAGTAACAAGGGCTGATACAACATTCCCTTTTTATCATGTGGTCAGCTTAAACATTATTTCGGTGTCGTCATAATCATGTTAGGTTTATCAGATTTGGCTTACACACTTTGCTCTATTTCTATAGTATTACAAATAACTATATCAAGCCCTCAAGTGGTAGCAGATACAAGCTGGGCTTGTCGCTTGTTAAAAGCTAATCACCCTCCCCCTTCCCGAAATTGTTTTGGTTTTGAAAGGATCCTTTAACATGTTGGCAGATTTGCAGGACTTTTTGTGGGAGTCTGCTGTAGCTTTCAATGACATAAATTTTTTACCATTAATATTATTATAGTCTCTATGCATATGCTTCGTGGTCACTTGAACATTGATCTGTTTAAACATAATATTTGTTATAGTCCTCTAAAGCAACTGATGGTCAGTCCAGAAACAGTCCTCTCTGCAAGTAGTGGACATGCTGCAATATCCAGTGGATGAATTTGTTGTGTAAAGTGTTTTAAGCGTAAAAATACCTGACGATTTGTTTTTGTGAAGACGCTAGGTGTAGAAAAGGAAAGACATAAAAAACAAAATTGTGTTGCAGGAGAGTGGAGTAGTGACGAGAAAAAGGGATGAAAGAATAAGTTAACATTCCCACTCACATACTGGAGCAAAATAGAAACCCCAACATGTAAATCCTTTGTGCACTTAATAAACACACAGCAACAGCACACATTCGAGCAACAATAAACCCAGCCGACTGTTCACTGCAGCTGAATATGAATAGAACGCAGGCAGCAATCCACACTGGGGCAGTTATTGCTCTGAACAGTAAGGAAGATGGGAAAGAGAGGCTAATTAAAATTTGTTGGGAAGAAAGGGGGAAAAATTAGAAGAAATGAGAAAAAAACACTTTTCCCCTTTTTGGCCAATGAAGAGAGACGTGTGAAGCACCCACCAAGAAGCGAAACAAAACGAGAAAGACGGTGCTCCACGATCGGCATGAAACTGAGGCCACCAAAAGAACTTGGAATAAAATTTCTAAAGTAAATTAAATCTGTCTTAGCACTTGTGAGGTAAGAGAGTTTTTGAAGTTTTATTTTCATTCTAAGCATATCTTACTTTAGAATGTACCTTTAGATTAAAATACACACACACACTCTCACACACTCACTCACTCACGCACGCACGCACGCACACACGCACGCACGCACACACACACACACACACACACACACACACACACACACACACACACACACACACACCACACACCACACACACACACACACACACACACACACACACACACACGCACTCACTCACTCACACTCACTCACTCACTCACTCACTCACTCACACACGCACACACAGACATACACACACTCTCACACACACACACACACACACACACACCACACACACACACACACACACACACACACACACACACACACACACACACACACACACACTAAAAGATGTATTTGCTATCATTACTTGTTTTGGCTACGTTGTTTTTTTCCTCTTTTTTTGTTGTGTGTGTGTTCGAGGCTTTTATTTGGCCAATGAAGAGAGACGTGTGAAGCACTCGAGGAAAAAGCAACAATGAGCCCCCTGAAAGATGGTGCTCCACGATCTGCATGCAACTGAGGCCACCAAAACAAAACAAATATTTTTTTTTAAAGTAAGCTTAGTCTGTCTTTTGTACTTGCATAAGTGATTGTAACTACTTTCTGTAGTTGTGTGTGTTTTGCATTTTAACAAACTCGCTGTTATCATTTAAAGGAAAATGCTGGTTCTTTTTTTTTTCTTCTAAAATATGATTGTTCTGTAGTGGATTGATATCAAGACTAGAAATGTTGTTTCATAAAAGGGAAGTGTCTCTATAATAATAATATTTACAAAGCTGCATACCAACGTGGATTGGATGTAAAAAGCACACGAGTGCTTATTCCATTATCCTCGATTAAAAAAAAAAGATAAATAAATAAAAAGATAAATAAATAGTTCTTTGATCTTACTACAACGGCCAATAATAGTTGAAATCATTTTATTCCAGTATCCTCGATAAAAAGAATAGAAAAATAAATAAATAAATAAATAAATAAATACATCTTTGGTCTTACTACATCGGACAATAATCAAAACAAAACAGAAAACTTTTTTTTCATTGCGATTTGGTTGGATTTTTATCTTTTTTTCACCAGTGTGTTGAATTTGTTCTTATTTAATCTAGTATGTTAAGAAGAGTCTTCCCATGATACTGTCTACATTTTTTTTTTCTAACTAGTATCAGCGTGTGTGTGTGTGTGTGTGTGTGTGTGTGTGTGTGTGTGTGTGTGTGTGTGTGTGTGTGTGTTCAAATGGGTAAACTTTGTTTAATATATGTTGGTCTTTGTGGAGTTAGAAAATAGTTAACCTTCTTTTATTGTTGCATTCATGTGACAATTATACAGTGTTATTTGTCCACATGAGCTTTTAGTCTTTAGCTTGCTTGCTGGCTTGCTGGCTTGATTGATTGATTGATTTGATTGGTTGATTGATTGAATGAATGAATTGATAAACTGCCTTAATTTTGGATGCGTTTTTTTTAGCATAAATCTTTTTAAATGGTGTGTGTGTGTCAAAAATAAAAATGCTACCTAGATGCAACACATTGACTATATATTATTCGTGTCCGTGGGTGCGTGTGCGTATATTTGTGTGTCGAGTTGTTACATTTGTATATTGCAATTATTGATATCGTGATTAAATTATTTTTGTCTTATAATTTTGTGACAAGACTTTCATTGTGTAAGACCTGAAATTGGTTATGCTGTAATTCGGAGTGATATGATTGTTAAAAACTGTCAAACTGCTGCCTTATTTTGATAACTTTTTTTTGTTCTTTTAAATCGAGGATGATGGAGTAAGCACTCATGTGCTTTTTTACATCCATCTTTTTTACATGTGTATGCAGTTTGTAAATCTTGTCGTCTGTTCTCACTGACACACGATGGCCTACTCTTACAAAAAGCGGAACAGGATTTAACTTGTGCGCAAGATGATTTGCGTGCGTTCGCACACGGGGACAGTCTCATCCGAATGACTCTTGGGGGGAGTGGAGTCAGCACTGATGCTAACTCCCGAAGAAAAATCCCCTCGAACGGGAATCGAACTTTTGATGCTGGTAGCACTATTATAAGTTTACTTGTCCTATTAAGGTATACTTGTATGTTTGGAGCACTTTTTCTTGAACAAATAATGTTTAAATCATAGGGCTACATAAAATGTTTTAAGTTGTTTGTTTGTTTTTTTTTATTTCACTGTGCTTTGAGCGTATTTTCAAAAAAAATATAGTCTGAATCCATGTTTTTTAAATCTCATTTTCAGAAACGTTACACACTTTGCTTTCAAAGTGATAGTGGGGATCTAGAAGTCAAAAGACTGGATGCTAGGATTTTTTCTGGATGCATTTTAATAGTCTTTGTCTATTTTTTTTTATAGATTTGTAGTAATGTGATGTTTGTTCATTTCAGTAGGGCTAGAATTTATCTATGGATTTTTGATGCATTCAAAATGACATATTTGAAAATGGTTATGGATCCAACATTTTGTTTAAGTGTGCTTTTCTAAATGAGGTGTGCGTGCTTGCGTGCGTGCGTGCTTGTGTGTTTGTATGTGTTTGTGTGTGTGTGAGTGTGTGTGTGTGTGTGTGTGTGTGTGTGTGTGTGTGTGTGTCTGTGTTTGTGTGTGTCTGTGTGTGTGTGTATGTGTGTGTGTGTGTGTGCGCACGTGCGTGCGTCAGCCGGGCCCGAGAGATACAGACACCTTATGCGTTAGTCAGGTGATTTAGGCAACTGTCTACAAGCTCACAGTATGAAAATATTGCACTAAGTGCATGGTTTCATTTGGAAAGATGTTAGACTCTCATCGGAGTTAATACAGCAAAAAACATGCTGAAAACTAGACCCAAAAAATCCCTGAAGTCGGAATGGAGCTACTTTCATGGTTGGTAAAAAAAACAACAACAAAAAAAAACCGGTCACATATGCAAAATCTTACCAAGGAAGATCCTTGGAGCTTTAGCTGAGGATCGAAAAAATATAACGGAAAAAAATGTTATCAGTTAACTATAGTAATAACGTTAGTTCTGGTAAAAAAAAAATAAAAAAAATTTTAAAAAAACACGACCAAAACACAACTATCATTGATGTACGAAGAGAAACAAAGCCTGCAG
>CM060319.1:37262256-37264756 GCA_030674155.1 Stramonita haemastoma | reverse complement strand
TTAATGATATATTAGTTTATGGTAAGTTGTAACACCCTAGATGTAAAAGTAAATGTCAGAATATGTTTACTTAACACTTTGTGTTGGCTAATCATCATATCACCGTCCTCATCATAACACTACTACTACTACTACTACTACTATACTACTACTACTATACTACTACTACTACTAACTACTACTACTACTACTACTACTACTACTACTACTACTACTACTTCAAATAATAACAATAACATTAACAACAATGATGATGATGATGATGATGATGATGATGATGATGATGATGATGATGAGATGATGATGATGATGATGATGATGATGATGATGATGAGATGATGATGATGATGATGATGATGATGATAGTCTGATAATGGTAGTGATGGCGATGATACAAAGGAGAAGGAAAAGGAAGAAGAAAAAATAGTGGAAGAGCTGGCAGTCAGCAACAGAACCATGCATCACTTGCTGAAGATGACAGGTCCTCGTCTTGCTTGATGCTGAGGTATTTTCGCCATTCTTGTTCGCTCCATTAGTGTACAGATAAATCTTCTGTACTTGTTCGGCAAAATCTATAGTATTATCTTTCTTCCTCATTAGACAATGTACTCATCAGAGCTGCTTCTCTCGTTAGAGCAAAAGGAATGAATGAACACCGTCTCTTTGTAGATACTTTTGTGTCGGCAAGGCGTTTATAGATACAGAAGAAAACATGCATTCTTCAGACACGATGTCAAGTGGAGACAAGCTCTGAGAAACAATCCTGTACATAATCATCGTATGAAAATCTCCGATTTGTCTTTCTTTTTCGCTCTTATTTTGTTGTTGTTGTTGTTTATGTGTTGTTGCAGTTTTTGTTGATTTTTAGGGTAGGGGGTAAACATTTGCAGTCATCTGCTCAAAAGTGAAGCAGACACATCAATTTTATCGGGAGTCATAAAATCTTTTTTCAGATAATCAACCTGCTTTTCCGGCTCACATTTTTAAAACGAGCCATTTTAAGCCGTAAAAAAAAGGAAGCACGTTTGGGGGAAAAAAAAAATTTTAAAAAAGTCGTGATAGCATTTAGCAGTAGTTGTAGTAGTTAGCAGTAGCGGGGGGGAATCACATACTTTTGTGGGTTTTACTTTTTTTGAGCAGCAGTACAGTAGAAAATTTTTAAATTTCAAAAAATCTTTTTGTTTATATTTTCCCCCCAAAACCACACAGAACGATCAAGCTGTTACGTTCCCCGGGGTAAAATTTTAAATTTGGGGAAACCATACAACTTTAAACATATTATAAAGGGAAAAAAAAACAACTTTTACAGTAGAGAAAGCAGCAACAAAAAAAAGCGCAGCATCATTTTGGTAGTAGAAACCCAGTACAGCACACAGAAAAAGCAGAAACAGCAGGCAGCAGCGGGCAGCAGCGTAGTAGTAGAGTAGTAGTAGTAGTATTTTTTTAGTAGTTATTTGTAGTAGTAGTAAT
This sequence comes from Stramonita haemastoma, assembly GCA_030674155.1. Classification (NCBI taxonomy): domain Eukaryota; kingdom Metazoa; phylum Mollusca; class Gastropoda; order Neogastropoda; family Muricidae; genus Stramonita; species Stramonita haemastoma. The sequence continues at coordinate 37,263,286 of CM060319.1, read as the reverse complement.
AGTAGTAGTAGTAGTATTTAGTTAAAATATAGAGTAGAGCAGCAGCAGCAGAGCGCACAGAAAGCAGCAGAAAGTAGCAGCAGCGGAGCGGGTACGGTTGCAGTAGAGTAGTAGTATTTGGAAGTAGTAGTAGTAGTAAAAGGGGGGCAGCAGCACAGAGCGCAGCACAAGCGAGTGTATATTTTAGTGTAGTAGTAGAGTAGTAGTTTGTAGTATTTAGTGAGTAGAGTAGGGTATAGAAGAAAGGTAGTGTTGTGGGAAAAAAGGGGGCTTTCGAATTTTGCCAAATTTACGCTGCTTTCATCTTCACCCTCCTCCTCCCCCTTCCCATTTTCCCACCAACTGCATTTGGGCCCCATTGCATCCCCCCTTTCTTTTTTTTCATCATCGTGTATTCCCGGGGCCTTCTTATAGGCAATTACGGGCCCATTGTGAAAGCCAAGAGGGGTTTTTTCCTGGTCCCCCCTCAATCTACCCCCGGGAAAAACTAATAAAGGGGGGCAGCCTCCTCTTTTTGTTTTTTTCTCCAGGGATATTTTTCCCAAAAATTTTTTTTTGACCCCGGGGGGAACCCCCTCAGATCTATTTTTCTTCAGCTTTTTTTATACTTTGGGGTTTTTTTTTTCTTTTCCATCTTTTTAAACAAAAAACATTATTTTGCAAAATGCCATCTGAATTTCAAAAGTTTGGGAAAGTTTGGGGGAGATGTGGTATCCCTTTTGGGGGGTTAAAAAAAAAGTTAAAAATTTGGGGGGGGCGGGGGGGGTTTTGTCCCGGCGTTATGCTTAAAAAGTTGTTAGGGATAAGCTTTTTCATGGTGAATACAATTTTTGCTTATGTACTTTATACAAACGGCATGTGTCCTTTATAACAAGTCCATAGGCTACAATATAGAAAAAAAAACATTTTCTTGCGAACCCCACTTCTACTGGGAAATAGCATATTAAGGGTAGTTCAAATATGGGGGGGAAAAACACAAGAGGCTGTTTAAAAAATCATCATCCCCATTTATCTTTATCATCACCACAAC
>CM060319.1:37255313-37260313 GCA_030674155.1 Stramonita haemastoma | reverse complement strand
GAGTGAGATGTGTGTGGGGGCCGGGGGGATGTGTGTGTGTGTGTGCGTGTGTAATGGGGGTGGGGGTGGGATCGCACACCTGCTCTTACATCTGTCTGTCTGTCTGTCTGTCTGTCTGTCTGTCTGTCTGTCTGTCTGTCTGTCTGTCTGTCTGTCTGTCTGTCTGTCTGTCTGTCTCTCTCTTCTCTCTTCTCTCTCTCTCTCTCTCTCTCTCTCTCCTCTCTCCCTCTCTTCTCTCTCTCTCTCTCTCTCTCTCTCTCTCTCTCTCTCTCTCTCTCTGTCTATGTGTCTCTATATTTGTGCTCGTGCACCTGCATATCTATACATACACACATGTGCGTAGTGAGAAATAATTATTAGGGTGTGTCTGTATACGAAAGATATTTCAGCGATATCGGCGTGTTTCATAATATGTTTAAATGTGTGGGCCAGCATCTATCGCAGTACATCACCAGGTTTTCATATTTTCATTTTGTGTAAATGTATGAAATGAGAAACGCCATCTATTTTACCATCGGAAAAAAAACTGTGATGGAGTGTGGTGTGTGTGTGTCTGTATGTGCGTGTGTGTGTGTGTGTGTGTGTGTGTGTGTGTGTGTGTGTGTGTGTGTGTGTGTGTGTTGTTGTGTGTGTGTGTGTGTGTGTGTGTGTGTGTGTGTGTGTGTGTGGGTGTGTGTGTGTGTGTGTGTGTGTGTGTGTGTTGTGTTTGCGTGCGTGCGTGCGTGCGTGCGTGCGTGCGTGTGTGTATGTTGCTCCTCTATGCGTATTGTGGTTATCTTGGTGGGCAAAAAAATTATCTTGGCAAGAAAAGAAGTATCTTACAAAGCCAAAGAATTGCACAACAGACTATTACATCTTCTCCCTTTATCTGGATTCCTTTATACTCCCCCCAAAAAATAAACAACAACAACAAAAGAACACACACACACAAAAACACCAACACCAAAAAGCAAAAGCAAAAGAAAAAAACATTTGTAGGCTATTATATTTGTTTGATACATTCTTGTTATCATTGTTATAATTATTTTTTGTTGTTGTTCCTTTTTTTTTTCCTTTGGATTTTGTTATAATTTTCGTTGATTCTTTTTTCGGGGTAACGGAATAACTTAGAAGTCGGAGAACTCGTTCTACCCAACCTGAAGTTAAGCAGCGATAAGCTCTTGGATGGGTGACCTTCGGACCGCCTTGGCTTCAGTACAGTCCTCCAGTTTGCCCGACTAGAAATGGGCACCTGCACTCTTTAGGGACAGGGAAAGTAAGGAAGCGAGAGAGAAGAGACATGGCGCTGCCCTCAGTATGCTGGCTCCTGGAGAAGCTGAGGTCTTTGACTCCCCGCTTCCTAACAACTTCTTAGGAGTTTATGCTAACACTTTGAACCTTTGTTGTTGTCCCCCCCCCCTCTCTCTCTCTCTCTGTCTCTGTCTCTGTCTCTGTCTCTCTGTCTCTCTGTCTCTCTGTCTCTCTGTCTCTCTGTCTCTCTCTCTCTCATCTCTCTCTCTCTCTCTTCTCTCTCTCTCCTCTCTCTCTTCTCTCCCTCCCTCCCTCCCTTTCCCTCTGTAGTGTTCTTTCATTACTTACTCGGTTTATGTTCTTTGTTATGTTGTATTTGCTTTAAATGATTTCCCCATCACGTTCCGCTTTTGTCTTTATTGTTCTATTGTTTAATTTGCATTTTAAAAACTCAGAATTTTCGTCAAAAACTTTTGTCATTCTATTTCATTTTTGAATCTTGTTTTGTTCAAGATTGTTATTTTATTGTAATTTTGTGTTTTAAATTCCCCTTTTTGGCTTTCGTATCAGACTATTCACAATAAGGTCTTGGCTGTATTTGTTCGTTTTTATTTCAAATTTAAGCATTCCTAAGGACGAGTGCATGTTTTATTCAGATAAATAACCTTAGAACTCTTTGCAATAACTAGAAGTAGGAAAAGAAACCAAAAGAACAAAACAGTACAAAAAATAAGCTTTTTAGTGTATTTGTGGGTTTTATTCTCAAACTTTAATGAAAAACGCCTGGCGGAAATATTGTTTATCTTTCAATAAAAATCCATGTTCGTGTGTAATGTACGTAGGTGTTCTTTATCTTTCTGTCTTTTGAACTCTTTTTAAAAAAATCTGTTTTCGTTGAGAGCAAGAAACGTGATGGAAAAGAGAGAGACTGGGACTCTGAATTATTCAAGAATGTAACAAAGCTTAAGCATGGCTTAGTTTTTGTTGTGCTTATCCGTTCGCGGATTTTTTTCAGGCTTCTTCAGTTTTTGCTTGCTGTTGTTCTTGGTTTTGTTTTGTTTTGTGGGGTTCCTGTTGGTTTGTTTGTGGTTTTTTATGTGGGGGGTATTTTTTAGGGGGAGGGGGGTAGTTTGGGCAGAAGCTGTATTTTTGGTGGGGGTGGCGGGATTTTTTTCCCCGTTTTCTTTGCTTCCTTTTTATTACAGTGATATATTAATTTCTTTTAATGTAGAGGATAAGGGAATCTTGACTCATAGGCATTTTTTACATCCACCCCCCATGTGTATGCGGTTTTGTAAATGTTGTCAGTATCTGTGTATCGGTGTTCAGTTAAATTAAGATTTCAGTTTCTGTCTATACATCTCAGCTCAGTTTATTATCGATTTCAGTGTCTGTCTGTGCGTCTGTTTTCAGTTTAATCACGATTTCAATGGCTGTGTCCAGTGTATTCTCCATTTCAATGTCTGTGCATCTGTGTTCAGTTTAATCACGATTTCAGTGTCTGTGCATCTCTGTTCAGTTTAATCACGATTCCAGTGTCTGGGCATCTCTGTTCAGTTTAATCACGATTTCAGTGTCTGGGCATCTCTGTTCAGTTTAATCACGATTTCAGTGCCTGTGCATCTGTGTTCTGTTTAATCACGATTTCAGTGTCTGTCTGTGCATCTATGTTCAGTTTAATCACGATTTCAGTGTCTGTGCATCTGTGTTCAGTTTAATCACGATTTCAGTGTCTGTGCATCTGTGTTCTGTTTAATCACGATTTCAGTGCCTGTGCATCTGTGTTCTGTTTAATCACGATTTCAGTGCCTGTGCATCTGTGTTCTGTTTAATCACGATTTCAGTGTCTGTCTGTGCATCTATGTTCAGTTTAATCACGATTTCAGTGTCTGTGCATCTCTGTTCAGTTTAATCACGATTTCAGTGTCTGTGATTTGTGCGTCTCTCCTGTCTGTCTTTATGTATCTCTGGGATATACATTTCGTTTGACTTATCTAACAATACAAAAGCAAATACTGGTGTGGTGGTGTGTGTGTGTGTGTGTGTGTGTGTGTGTGTGTGTGTGTGTGTGTGTGTGTGTGTGTGTGTGTGTGTGTGTGTGTGTGTTTGTGTTTGTGCGTGCGTGCGTTGGTGCGTGTATATGTGTATGTGCGTGCGTGCGTGCGTGCGTGTGTGAGTGTGTGCATAATGTGTGTGCATGTGTATAAGTGTGCATGTGTGCGTGCGTGCGTGCGTGCGTGCGTGCGTGTGTGTATTACGTTAACATTTTTTGCTTCCATTGTAGCAAGCTTTGCATATTAACTACTTGAAAGATAAACGCATGGTAGGCCAAGCCAATTGGAAAACAATTATAATGATGTATTTTTTATATTCTCCCTTTTATTGCTCTCTGTATTGGTTTTGTTGTTGCTGCTATTATTGATGATGCTGATGTACATGTCTTCCTTTTTATTCTGTTTACGTTTTTCAGTAGTTTTTTTTTTCTTTTTTTCCCTGTCGTTTTCATTTTTTTTACATATCGTTGCTTTGTTTTTTTCTCGAGATTTTTGCTTTGCGTTCTGTCATTATTTTCCCCATATTTTTCCTTTTTTTTTTTTTTTTATTCCCATGTCATTTTCTTTGTTCTGTTTGTATATTCTGTCTAGTTTGCGGGTGTCATCGGTTTTCGTTTAGTTTTGTTTTCGATCTTCTTTATTTTATTCGTGACATTATCATTTGCTTGATGCTATTTCAAGTCCAGCTTTTCATGAAGTTTCCATGTTTCAGAAATACTCTTTAGGCGTAAATATTTTATACACACTGAAAGTTCAAAGTGTTTTTTTAATTTTTATTTAGAGAAACAAATGAAACAAACAAAAGACAACGAAAGCTTCCTGATGTGTTTGGTTTTAAAGGTTAATAACGGATTCGAAGTATAGTTTATTATTCAACAAATGTGCTGCGATTGTGTAATATACATGATGTAGAAATTAACTTCGGAGAGGAGGGGTGGTGGGTGGGTAGGTGGTTAAGTTCAAGGATCGGGATAGCAAACAGACACTGACTGAGAAACTGAATTATTCAAGTATGTTACAATGCTGGATGGCTTAGTTTGTTCTTGTTTGTGTGTTTTTTTTATTCTCTTTCCCTCTGTGTGTGTGTGTGTTTGTGTGTGTTGTGTGTGTGCGTGTGTGTGTGTGCGTGGTGTGTGTGTGTGTGTGTTGTGTTTGTGTTTGTGTGTGTGCGTATGTGTGTGTGCATGCGTGCGTGCGTGCGTGTGTACGTGTGTGTGTGTGTGTGTGTGCATGCGTGCGTGCGTGCGTGTGTGCGTGTGTGCGTGTGTGTGTGTGATGTTCATTAGTGTGTGTGTGTGTGTTTGTGTGCGTGTGTGTGCGTGTGTGTGTGTGCGTGCGTGCGTGCGTGCGTGCGAACGTGCGTGCGTATGTGTGTATGTGTGATGTCCATTCGTTCGTTGGCACTTCAGGCTTTTTCTTCCTTCCTTTTTTTTGTTTCCTTCTTTTCTTTTTCAGTTTCAAAGTTATTGAATTTAGTCACGATTCCATTGTCTCTCTCTCTCTGCACGTGTCTGTCTCTGTGTCTGTTTGAAGCGTTTCTCTGTTCGACCACACTCTCTGCCATTGTTGTTGAACCCCCAACCCCCCCCCCCCCCCCCCAACCTCCAACCCCAACCCCCCCCCCCCCCCCCCTCCCCCCTGTCCTGCTCTATTTAATCTTTCAGCGTTTTGTGGCTTTAAATATAAGATAGGATTTTCTGGAATTGTACAGCTATG
>CM060319.1:37245313-37250313 GCA_030674155.1 Stramonita haemastoma | reverse complement strand
TGAGTGTGTGTGTGTGTGTGTGTGTGTGTGTGTGTGTGTGTGTGTGTGTGTGTGTGTGTGTGTGTGTGTGTGTGTGTATGAAAGAAGCAAAAAGGTACATTTTGCTGAAAAGACTATGAAAAGAAAACGAGCTTCAAGCGTCTGCCGTAGACATAAAGATTCTCAATGCACTTAGTCATACATCATCTATATACGTGGCATAAACTTTAAGGTAATAAATAGTGTTTGAAATACAACAGATTTAATTTTTTTTTTTTAAGTACGTAACCTTACCGTCAATGAACACTAGTACAAAGCTGCACATTCCGTTTTGAAAAATGACGTATACAAAATCCCCAACCTGTCGTCACCGTAGATAATTATGACGTACCCTGCAAGTCGAGCTATACCAACAGTCTCCGTATCAAAATGGAGAGCTCTCCAGGACAGACAGGACAAAACTGTGATGAATTATCTCAGGATATTGATTGACCATGCAGCCCATTAAACGAGCAAGCAACAGATGGAAAAAAAAAAAAAAAAAATCTTAGGTGGCCCGTAGGGGCTGTGCGGTAGGATGCTATAGACAAGAGCTTCACTCACATAGAAAATGACCCAGGGCAAAAACCAAATCCTTATCAGTTATTAGTGTATCTTAAGTGTCAAATTTCGACATTAAAAATATGTTATGCCTTGAATTCTGTTATGTGAAGATTGTCCTCAACCATATACAGAGCTCTTGGCATAACGGCCTGCACTCTTCCAGCACTCTTAAATCGGGTATGGCTGCCTATGTGAGGCTAGGTATTGGGAAAGAGTCGTACACACAAACCTGTCTCGTCCAGGGTGTATTTTCAATCTCACAGTGACTCTCAGATGGGATGAAAGAGTTACTGCATATTCTGGGTGACTTGCAAGATGTAAGGGTGGAAAGCGCATAACAACAAGCACAGCAACAACATCTACCACTACTACTACACAAGGAGTATTAGCAGCTGCAGCAGCAGCAGCCAACAACAGCAGCAGCAGCAGCAGCGCACTGCTACAAACAACAGCATTAACAAATCGCATGGTTCCGCTCAGTTTTACCCCCTGACTCTCCAACCGGTGATCCTCTCTCTGTCTCTCTCTCTGTCTCTCTCTCTGTCTCTCTTCTCTCTCTCTCTCTCTCTCTTCCTCGTCTCTCTTCTCTCTCTCTCTCTCTCTCTCTCTCTCTCTCTCTCTCTCTCTCTCTCTCTCTCATCTCTCTCTCTCCTCTCTCTCTCGTGTATACATCGGGAAAATGTTCCCCCAATTTTGTATTTAAAGTAATGCACTTGGACTTTTTTTCTTTTGAATACACTGGTATGCTACACATTAACTTCTAGTCCATGATAGTAGGATTTTTACTCCCTTCTACGTTTTGTTTTGTTTTTTTTTAACTAAAGAATGGGGAAAATGCTGGATAATGTAGCATTGTGCCAACCATGGAAAGCTCATTAAAAATCACAGATAAAGATGACTATTCACCTAACAATCTGGCTCTAAAAAGCTGTTGAGGCATTTAACAAAATAAAGTGTCCAAAATCTAATGTTCGTTGACGTCAGAGTAAAAAAAAAAAAGAAAAAAAAAAAAAGAAAACCAACAAAAAAACACAAAATCGTTTTTATGTTTGCTTTTTGTTTTTGTTCCTCAGGTTAAAGCTCCGAGGTTCAGCTATGATAAGACTTAGCATATTCAACTTTTCACTCACTATTAAGGTAGCCACATTTCCACTTTGGGGAAAGACTGTAGTATATAAAAAAAATCGGGGTTTCAATCACAGATGGAACAGATGTGAATATACCCCCCAAACATGAAAAAAAAAAGAGAGAGAGAGAGAGAGAGAGAGAGAGAGAGAGAGAGAGAGAGAGAGAGAGAGAGAGAGAGAGAGAGAGAGAGAGAGAGAGAGAGAGAGAGACAGAGAGACAGAGAAGAGACAGAGACGAGAGACAGAGACACAGAGAGACAGAGAGAGAGAGACAGAGAGAGAGACAGACAGAGGACAGAGACAGAAGAGACAGAGACAGAGCAAAGATAGTCACACAGACAGAAGAAAGACAAAGACAGATATTGAGAAACAGACACAGGCTTCACACAGACGTACAGAGAGAGAGAGAGAGAGAGAGAGAGGAGAGAGAGAGAGAGAGAGAGAGAGAGAGAGAGAGAGAGAGAGAGAAGGAGAGAGAGAGAGAGAGAGAGAGAGAGAAAACACACAGACACAAAACAGACGAACAGACAACAGAGACAGAGACAAAGAAGTCGAAGTGTGAATGGAAAGCCTGACGTCTTAGCGTAATCCATGCATGAACATGCGAAACCGAAACACTGGAAGGTAGGAAGGAAGAGACGGAAGGCTGAACAAAAAAAGTTCCGGGGGGATCAGAAATTCAAGCGGAATTAATTCTCTCATCTCTCTCTCTCTCTCTCTCTCTCTCTCTCTCTCTCTCTCTTCCCCCTCCTCTCTCTCTCTCTCCTCTCTCTCTCTCTCTCTCTCTCTCTCTCTCTTCTCTCTCCTCCTCTCTCATCAAATCATCTCCAATTCCTGCCTCTACTCGAACTCTCTCTCATCTACTCGTTATCTTCATCTCCTCTCTCTCTCTCTCTCTCTCTCTCTCCTTCTCTCTCTCTCTCTCTCTTCTCTCTCTCTCTCTCTCTCTCTCTCTCTCTCTCTCTCTCTCTCTCTCTCTCTCTCTCTCTCTCTCTCTCTCTCTCCATGTTTTCTCTCTCTCTCTCTCTCTCTCTCTCTCTCTCTCTCTCTCTCTCTCTCTCTCTCTCTCTCTCTCTCTCTCTCTCTCCTCTTCTTCTTTCCCCGCCCCCCTTCGTTTTCCCCTAAGTTTTTTTTTTTTTTTTTTTTTTTTTTTTTTTTGGTAGGCGACGTGCAGCAGACGCTCGCTGCTGGTATTGTGTGTACATGGTATTTGCCGGAGCGCTTACAGCACCTGCTGTGCTGTTCGTTCCTTCGTTCGTTGGTCCCCCTGTGGACTGCAGTCTGTCTATTCATGAGTCCGGTGACACATCGTAGCAGTAATAACACCACCTTGTTTTTTTTTTTCTCTCTCTCTGTCTCTCTTGTTTTCTGTTTCTGTCTCTGTGTCTATGTCTGTGTCTGTATGTCTGTCTCTCTCTGTGTCTCTGTCTGTCTGTCTGTCTGTCTGTCTATTTTTACTAAGCTACTTCTATGATGAAGGGACAGCCTTTTCTTTTTCTGTCTTGTTTCTCTCTCTCTCTCTCTCTCTCTCTCTCTCTCTCTCTCTCTCTCTCTCTCTCTCTCTCTCTCTCTCTCTCTCTCTCTCTCTCTCTCTCTCTCTCTCTCTCTCTCTCTCTCTCCTTCTTCTCTTCTCTTTCTTTCTTTCTCTCAAGTCACTTTGCTGACTGGGGGGGGGGGGGGGGGGACGAATGATACCGACTTCATTTGAACGCGCGTGTGTGTTTGTGTGTATTTGTGTGTGTGTGTGTTATGTGTACGTGTGTGTCTATGTTAACGTTCAGCTTAGAAAAAAAAGAGAAGGAAAAGTGGGCAAGTTCTATGTGTGGATTTTAAAAAAACCATCGCGAGTGAAAAGAGGGTTTGAAAATTGACATCATCAACTATCTTCCTACTATCATTTTAAAAAAAAAATATAACAGTGAAAACACGAAACGATTTTTTCTTTTTATTTTGAAATTAGAAAAAAAAAAGTATCGGCGCTTGAGGCATGGTGGTGACAACAACAACAACAACAGCCTGTGTGTGTGTGTGTGTAGTATAAAATGTGGTTACTTGAAAAAGCAGGCAGGAGATGTGGTAGGGGTGTGAGCGTGTACGTGTACGTGTGCACTGCTTGTGTTCTATTCGAATTGACAGAGTGCGTTGAAGCAGTTTGGGTTAAGTAGGAGCCAACAGTTTGCTGTATAGCAGTGCCGCCGCCGCAGTGCGCTGTGCGACTATGCTGTGATTGTACGACGAGGAAGGATTTGCTTATTTCAGTCTTGGATACTACTTTACTACTACTACTACTACTACTAACCCACTACCAGTCTACTTCTGCCGTTTACATCACGCTGAGTGAGTCTTTTTTTTTCTCATGCTACTGACGGTGAGTTGCGTGGGTTATATTTTGTTGTTGTTGTTGTTGTTGTTATGTTGTTGGTTTTTACAAGGAGTCTAGATTGTCTATCTATCTATTATGTGAAAGTGTCTTGAGTGTGAAAACAGACATTTGAATTTTGGACAGTGCGTAGTTTGTGGTTGTATTTTGTAAGAGTTTTGTTAACAGAAAATCCACATGTTTGATAATAGGAGGTTTTGTGGTTGTTTTTTTCATGTTGTTGTTGTTCATGTGTGAATGCGTTGGACAGTGTATGGAGAAAACTGACATAGTAACGTGAAAATAAATCGAAATGAGGACGGTGAGGGTTTTGGGTTTGGGATGTTTTGGTTATGTAAAAGTATAACAAAAACCTGAAGGTTGATAGTGAGTTTTGTACTTTTTTTTGTTACGTGTCCGCGTGAAAGAAAATGAAGCTTGACGGTCAGTTTTGTATTGTTTGTTATGTGACAATGTGACAAATGCAGATACTTGGTCAGTTTTGTATTGTTTGTTATGTGACAATGTGACAGAAACTGAATCTTTACGGTTTAGCTTTGTATTGTTTGCAATGTGACAATGTGGCAGAAACAGAAAACTTGAGAGGTTAGTTTTGTATTGTTTGTTATGTGACAGTGAGGCAAACTGAATGTTGACGGCGAGTTATGCATCCTTTGGATATGTGAAGAAAATAATCAGAAAATACAGATTTTGACGATGACCCGTGTGTTGTTTTTTTTATACGTGAAAGTGTAACAACCCCCCCCCCCCCCCCCTGAAATGTTGACGGTCTATTGTGTATTGATTTTTATGGAAGAATGTTTACCGTCAGATGCTGATTTTCTTTAATATTTGAGAGTGAAACAAAAACCTAAACTGTGAGATAGTGAGTTGTATATTGTGTTTTGTCTTCAGTGAGTGTAACTGAAAAA
>CM060319.1:37235313-37240313 GCA_030674155.1 Stramonita haemastoma | reverse complement strand
CGACTGTGGGGGCACCACCGGAAACTTGACAACCAATTCCTTCCAGTTCTGTCTCTGTTTTGCCTTTCCCAGCGTTTTGTTGAATTCTAGGCCTGTGCGTTGGCTGATGTTGTGCTCCCATCTCTTCCTTGGTCTGCCTCTATTATTTTCTTCCTCCTTGGACAGTGCCGTGCAGTATTGTCTTCGCAAGTTCTTTTGAACTTTTGACATGCCCGTACAATTTACATTTACGCTTCTTTACGATTTAAGGTTTCTGTAGGGAACCATTGTTTTGCTGGATTCTGTTAGCTCGTATTCGTTGCTTATGTGGACTTTGTAGGAGATGCCAAGGGGTCTTCGGAAGTATTCTATCTTTACTGTCTGTGCTCCTCTCTCCAAATCTGCTGTCAGGGTCCACGATTCACAGGCATACCGGAATATGGATATGACAAGAGAGCGCATAAGTCTGATCTTGGAGTTGTGTGAGACTTCTTTCTGTCTGTACAGATGGTGTTCAGTCTTGACGTGTTGTTATTGTCTGTGCAATCCTGCATACTCCTCTGACATGGACCCCTTGTCTGATACCACGGCTCCCAAGTACTTGAAGCTTTGAACCGTTTCCAGCTTCTGGTCGTTGACCCTGATATCAGTGTGATGTCCTTGGTGTTATTGGTCATCAGTTTGGTCTTCTCTGCACCGATTTCCATGCCGTATTTTTAGAGGCCTGGTTCAGGTGTTTTTTTAGGCTAGCAAGCTCTTTTTCTGATCCTGCTAGTCCGTCAATGTCATCTGCGAAGCGGAGGTTTGTGTCGTTCTTCCACCAATGCTGACTGTCCTTCATGATGTGAAGATCAGTCACAGAGTATTCACTTGCAGGTTACCATTGTGGCATTATCGTCTTTACCATGGGGTCAGAGGGTCGAATACTTACTACACCACTGTTTGAGAAAATCCTTATATCAATTTAGTTTATGGGTTGTATCATAAGAACAACACAGGGAGAGAAAAAAAGAGAACAAATAACACTCACAACGCAATACAACACAAAGAGAACAAAAAACACTTCACAGCACAGCACAACACACACATACATACGCGCGCGCGCGCGCGCGAGCGAACACACCACATTGACACATAACAACACAACACATCTCAGCACAACATAACACACACACACACACACATACACACAAACACACACACACACACACACACACACACACACACACACACACACACACACACACACACACACACACACACACACACACACACACACAGAAGCACACACACACATACACACACACACAAGAGCACTCACACTCATAAAGAAACTTCCTTGATAATAAAAAACGTGACATTATCACTACAGCGCAAGACTTGGTACGTATACTATAATTTACACTCTGTGAAGCAACTATAGCATTCAACCATGCCGCAACACATGATAGGGTCTAGGGCATAAGGGCAACACGAGGAGAAAAGAGGAAGGAGGAGGAGTGTGGTGTGGTTGTGGTGTGTGTTGTGTGTGTGTGTGTGTGTGTTGGTTGTGTGTGTGAGTGTGTGTGTGTGTGTGTGTGTGTTGGGGGGGGGTTATAAGAAAGAAAGGAGGATGGGCGGTATAGAAGGATGACATACCTAATGCCAGTGTTAATAACGATCCTGAAGAAGCAAACTTCAAATTTGTGATTCGATTTTTCTTTTTTTTTTGACTCCTGTTGTAACTTCTTTAGAAGTTGAGGGGAAAAGGGAATCGGCTGCCTAAGAAAGAAACATGATAGAAAGATAGATAGATAGAAAGATAGATAGATAGATAGAAAGACAGACAGACAGAGACAGAGACAGAAGACAGACAGACAGACAGACAGAGAGAGAAGACGAGACAGAAGAGAGAGAGAGAGGAGAAGAGAGAAGAGAGAGAGAGAGAGAGAGAGAGAGAGGAGAGAGAGAGAGAAGGAAGAAGAAGAAGAGAGAGACACACACACACACAGCAGCAGGCAGGCAGGCAGGCAGGAGAGAGAGAAGAAAGAGACAGATAGACATACAGACACATAAGACAGACAATCAAGAGAGAGGAGGACAGACAGACAGACAGACAGGCAGATAGACAGACAGACAGACAGAGACAAGAGAGAGACAGACAGACAGACAAACAGACACATAGAGACCAGAGAGAGAGAGAGAGAGAGAGAGAGAGAGAGAGAGAGAGAGAGAGAGAGAGAGAGAGAGGAGAGAGAGAGGAGAGGAGAAGGAGAGAGAGAGAGAGAGAGAGAAGAGAAGAAGAGAGAAGAAGAAGAGAGGAGAGATTTTTTTATTATTATTACTTACGAGGATCAGATAAGATAGTGCTTTATCCGTCCGTGTGTAGCAGTTTGAAATTTTCATCTGTTCACGAAGATGCTACTTTAGAAAGGAACAGGATTTAACTGCAAGATTTTGAAAGAGAAAACAGATAGACAGACAGACAGACAGACAGAAGACAGATGGACAGATGACAGACAGATTATCCTTTCCTGAAAAGTAAATACTGTATGAAAGAGAAGGCTGTCGACTGAAGAAAAGTGATACCCTAGGTAAACAGAACACACATGCAGATTACAAGTGCATGTAGATGGAATCAGATGGGCACAAAGAAAGAGAAAGAGAGACAGAGACACAGAGAGAGAGAGACAGAGAGAGAGAGTCACACAAACAGAAAGAGAGAAAGAGACAAAACAGACAGACAGACAGACAGACGGACAGACAGACAGACAGACAGACAGACAGACAGACAGACAGACAGACAGACAGACAGACAGACAGACAGTGTTTTTCATGAAAAACAAAAAACAAATGCCGTGTGAATGAAAAATATTCGTGTGAAGAAATAGGGAGACTTGAAATATCCATAAAATGAATTTATTTTGATAATCATTATAAAGCACACCACGTGTCCTCAATTATATTGTTAACACTATCATTGATTATCATATTTCAGCTGGCAAAAACAGACATATAGAATCAAGCAAAACGGATAATGAATTTAACAAAAACAAAACAGATAGCTCTATACAAACAACAATAACAACATCTACAAAAACAATAACAATAAATAAAACCACGCACAGAGATTGTTTAAATCATTCTATAGTTAAAAAAGTTTGAATACGCAGCGCATCTCGAAAATCAAACTGAAATAAACAAGGAAACATACAGATAAACAAATCAACAAGCAAACAAACAAATAAAGAGAAAGCCAAAAATCCAGATCAAACCAAAGCAATCAAAGATAATGATGAAAACGAAACGGTTTGCAGAGAGCAAAATGAAAGAAATGAACATTCAATGTCGCACCTTACGAAAGCTTTGCTAGCTTGCTTTGTATATAATTATCATTATGTAGATGACTTTGTATTATAGTTTACATCTGTTGTTTGCGTTTTACAGGAATCTGTATAATATTATATTGTGTTGGTTTTGCCAGTATTATAGTGTGCATCTATTAATGTGGGTTTCCCTTCAAGTGCTTATTGTTCTGTAGTGTGTGTGTGTATCCTAGGTTTGGAAATGGTTTGCTTTACCTGATGTTTATAAAATGCATTATTTCGGGTTGCGTCTGTTTGGCTGGCTTTCTCTTCGTTTGTGTCTTAGTCTGTACATAGAATGTGTTTTATAACCCACATCTGTTAGGCATGTTTCACGTGATATGTACAATGCTTTTTATATGTACGTATATTATGTGATGCATATGTTGAATGGGTCTTACTTGATCTAAAAATTGCTCTGTTGATGACTGTATTCTTTGTCCGCATCTGTAAGTTGAATTTGATGACTGCCAGATTGTTGCGTATATCAACAATATAGGTGATTGTGTATTATATTTTCCATCGGTTGTGTGGGTTTTGACCTACATCTTTGTACTGTTTAGATTATTTGCGTTATGGATAAACCTGCAGGCTGCTTTTCACCTCATCTGTGTATTGGTCAGTAGATATTTGTATATTGTAGCCCTCATCTGTAAAGTGAGTTTCACCTGATCTTCCAATGGATATTTAGATAGATGTATGTGTATTAACGTTTGCCTCTGTTATTATATATGTTGCATATTTTTTTATTTGATAGTTTGCATCTGCGATGTAAATTTCCACTAATCATTTAAATATTCCGTAGATGCATATGTGATATGGCCTACATCTGTTCCGTGGGTGTTACCTCCTTTATCAATTTATCCTGCGCATGTATGCGCATATGGGTTGTGTCTGTTACGTAAGTTGTGTCTCATGAGTAAGGGATTCTATACGTTTTATATGTTTCTCATTTCACATAGGTGTCATGGGTTGTATCTGTTTGGTAGGTTTACTTGATCTGTATATTGCTAGGAACACATCTGTAACGGGTGTATCACCTGATCTGTCAACCATTCTGCAGATGTATACGGTTTATGAGTTGCATAATTATGTGAACATGGCTTCACAGGACTCTTCATAGCCAGATCAAAATCATTATCAGCTAGTGTTGTCAGCAATGCGTCGTAAAAAATAAGGGTAAAGGTGTCCCATAATCGGTACGGTGTGATCGTAGGGGAGCGAGGCGTCAGAGGTCTTGGCTTCTCTCTAGGGGCCAGCATACTGAGAGCGGCGCCATCTCCTCTCCCTCGCTGCTTTACCTTCCCTGACCCTAAAGAAGGCAGGCACCCATTTACAGCTGGGTGAACTGGAAGAACTGTACTGAAGCTAAGGCGCGCAAACGGTCACCTATCTAACGGTAACTACACTCGATGCTGCTTAACATTGACGGGGAAAGCGAGTGCTCTGACCACTGAGCTATCCCGTACCCCATATGTGTCTTATTCTGCATCATAACGCTGTTACTTCTTTAAATGCTATGTTGAAATAGTCTTCAGCCGCGATAAGCTCTTAGCTGTAGGACCTGTACTCTCCACTATACAAACTGAACAGCGGTTCTCTCATGTCGGAATATAGCTGCCTGTATGGCAAGGTGTTTGAAAACAGTCACTCCGGCAAAACTTCTCACCTGCACTG
>CM060319.1:37215313-37217813 GCA_030674155.1 Stramonita haemastoma | reverse complement strand
GTTTTTTTTTTTGCAAAGACATCTTTACCTCCACTGTACGAAAATTAACAACCCTTTGGCTGTTTTCCGGTTCTGTCCTAATAGTTTTGCTGATTCAGCTGTCGACAATTTTTTTCTCTTTTTTTTCTTTTTTTCAGCACTGCTCTCACTTTTTGGTTATTGTGTACATCTACTTGAATCTCTCTATCTCTATATTTCTGCCTGAGTTGTTGTCTTTGAACATATATCTGTTTGTGTCTCTGTTTATGTTTTAATGAGTTTTTGCGTATATGTTTAGAGGGACAGGTTGAATGTATATATATAAATTAAGAAAGAGCTCAATTCAATTCTTTTTGCATGTTTACAATTTATCTAGAAAGATGGACAGAACAATAGACAGACAGATAGACATACGAACAGATAGATATACAGACAGATAGAAACATAAATAGACAGGCACACGCACACACATACATACATAAATAGACAGGCACACGCACACACATACATACATACATACATACATACATACATACATACATACATACATACATACATACATACATACATACATACATACATACATACATACATACATACATACATACATATATACATACATTACATACATACATACATACATACATACATACATACATAACATACATACATACAATACATACATACATACATACATACATACATACATACATACATACATACATACATACACACACAAATAGATCCACACATACACACACACATACACACAAATACATTCACACATACACACAAAGATAGATGGATGGATAGATAGACAGACAGACAGACAAACAGACAGACAGACAGACAGACAGATAGATAGACAGACAGATAGATAGATAGATAGATAGATAGATAGATAGATAGATAGATAGATAGATAGATAGATAGATAGATAGATAGATAGATAGATAGATAGATAGATTGATAGATTGATCGATCGATCGATCGATCGATAAATCGATAAATAGATTGGTAAATAGATATATAGATAAATAGATAGACAGATCGATCGATCGATCGATCGATCGATCGATCGATCGATCGATCGATCGATAGATAGATAGATAGATAGATAGATAGATAGATAGATAGATAGATAGATAGATAGATAGATAGATAGATAGATAGATAGATAGATGGATGGATGGATAGATGGATGGATGGATGGATGGATGGATGGATGGATGGATGGATGGATGGATGGATGGATGGATGGATAGATGGATGGATGGAAGGATGGATGGATAGATAGAGAGATAGAGAGATAGAGACAGACAGACAGACAGACAGACAGACAGACAGACAGACAGTTAGACAGACACATTATTAGAAATGCAGCTCCCCATAATCTCAGCAACGTTTCTGAACAATCTTTCAACGGATGGAAATGAAAGTTTGGAACAGAAATACAGACAACAAATAGTAAACAAGAAGACAATTGTCCTCGACACAATGACACAAAAGGTACTGCTCCGACACGGACAATACGACACAGGCAGGCAAAGGAACAACAAGGAGAAAAAGAACAGACCTGTGGACAGATGTACAGTATGCTGACATGGTCAAGATGCCACAAGACGGTGTGTGAAAGGAGGGAGGGAGGGGGGGGGGGGAGAGAGAGAAGCACCAAAGGAAAGAGGGGGGCCCGTGGGGGGGGGGGGGAGAGGAGGAAAGGGGCAAAGCAGCTTCAGCGAAGTTGCCTCCCCCTGATCGATTTGTAGGTAAAGGGATGAGGAGAAAATGGTATCGATCTGATGGGGCGGGAGGCTGACAGGATGATTAAGATCTCCCTGCATCCTGCAAGATTGAGGACAACCCAGCAAAAGTTGCTGCTGCTGGCTGTGTCAGGAAGGAGGGAAGGAGGAGGGGAGGGGGGGGGGGGGTTCTGCGGTTTGCTGGTTTCAGTCTGACTGATGCACCTTCACCCCTTTCCATACAGGGAGGGATCAGTGCTGTGTCAGTCTGGCGGCCACTGCTTTCTCCCTGAGTGAGATAGGGGACCGTGTCTTCTTCCTGCCTTTCAGTTGAGGTTCCTTCACTTTGAAGTAATTATAATATCCGTTGGGATTGTCGTTCTGCACCCATCAATCAGTCAGTCCTTTGAAACTATTCTGTAGACTGTAAGTGGTGGCCTGGATGTTTGATGATTTCCATTCGTCTGTTGGCTTGTTTGGGTTGATATTCTTCTTTTGGGAGGGGGGGGGGGATGGAAGAGGGGGAAGGATAAGATGAAAAATTGAGTTTTCACTTGTAGAAGGTCTTCAGTTAGCATGGATGTGGGTGTGAGGTTGGCTGATCACACCATTCCATTCCTCGCTTAAAATAGTGTGTGGCAGGCAGCAAGGAGAGGAAAAGGTGACTGCACAAGTTGGATTTGGAACTGTTCATTCTATCCCGTCTTTGTTCATCTGCTGAACGATCTGATCCTAGTTTCTTCACAGGTAAAAGAGCCCACAGCAACAAGAAAGTTGCTCCT
>CM060319.1:37207813-37210313 GCA_030674155.1 Stramonita haemastoma | reverse complement strand
ACTGGGCAGACTGGGCAGTGTGTCAAGTTGTATGTCTTCATTTGGCAGTGCCGCCATTCTTTTTAACAAGGGAAATCGACATCTCTGTGGCTTCCGTTAGCTGGGAGTGAGAACGAAAATGAGGATGGAGTAGTAGTAACACCAGCAGCAGCAGGCAGCAGCAACAGCAGCAGCAGCAGCAGCAGCAGCAGCAGCGAGCAGAGGAGGAGTGAGTGAGTAGTAGTAGTAGTAGTAGTAGTAGTAGTTAGTAGTAGTAGTAGTAGTAGTAGTAGTCATTGTCTTGTCTCTTTGTTCTAGTATGTAGTCTGTAGTAGTTTGTTGTAGTAGTTGTTGTAGTCAGTTGTGTAGTCTAGTTGTTGTATGTTGTTTGTGTCAGTTAGTGTAGTTAGTAGTATTGTAAGTAGTTTAGTAGTTATGTATAGTCAGTAGTTAGTATAGTAGTATAGTATGTCAGTTAGTATAGTAGTATTAGTATAGTATCATCACCATACAGACTCTCTCTCTCTGTCTCTCTTTTCTCTCTGTCTCTCTCTCTATCTGTCTGTCTCTCTCTCTCTCCTTCTCGCTCTCATGTCATTTATCATTATCGTCGTTACCATCATTTTCATTATGACAAATAATGATGCCACACTGTAAGCTTCATCTACATACATGAATATACATGTAGAAAGAACTCTTTTGAATTTCCCACAAAGACCGCACCATGACATCAGAGGCTGGGCATGCTATTCTAGCCAAGTCACAGCTTTCATCTACTTCATTTGATTGATTGATTGATTGTGTGTTTATAGATCTGTATTTGATTGTTCGTCTGCGTTCACCTTTGGTGGTGTGTGTGTTGCTCTTGAAGTTGTGGTGCTTGTGTGTTTGCTTTTCTGGATAGTTTGTGTTGTGCTGTGTGTGTGTGTGTGTTGTGTGTGTGTTGTGGTGTGTGTGTGTGTGTGTGTGTGTGTGTGTGTGTGTGTGTGTGTGTGTGTGTGTGTGTGTGTGTGGTGTGTGTTTGGTGGTGGTCTGTGTTCACCTTGGATGTGTTTGCATCTTCTTAAAGTACATGTGTGTGTATGTATGTGTGTGTGTGTATGTATGTATGTATGTATGTATGTATGTGTATGTATGTATGTATGTATGTATGTATGTATGTATGTATGTATGTATGTATTATTATGGCATTACGTGTATGTATAGTTTTTATTTAATAATCTTAGAGTGCCTGTGTTTGGAAGAACCATAATCATCGGTTCGTTGTATGACAAAACACAATCTCTATTGCTGCTGTGTTGCTCTGTAGCCTGCTGTTACGCCTGTTTTATCTTTAGTATTATTCCTGTGATGATGATGCTAGTGATGATGATGATGATGATGATGATGATGATGATGATGATGATGTGTGATGGTGATGATGATGATGATGATGATGATGATAATGATTGTTGTTGTTGTTGTTGTTGTTGTTGTTGTTGTTATTATTATTATTTATTATTATTATTATTATTATTATTATTATTATTATTATTATTATTATTATTATTATTATTACGTATTGATTTGCTTTCTGTCTCTTTTAGCTCTCCCCCTCCGTACCTCCACCTTCTCTGTATTTCTCTGCCTTTCTCCTATTTTCTCCGTTTCTCTTTCTGTCTCTCTGTCTGGTTGACTGTCTGTCTGTCTCTGTCTGTCTGCCTGTATACCTTTCATATGTCTATCTCCATTTTTGTTATTCGTATTCCTTCATACACACACATGTGTGCGTGCGCACAACACACACACACAACACACACACAAAAACACATGCGCGCGCACGCGCGCACACACACACATACATACACACACACAAACACACAAACACACCACACATACACGCCCACACCTACACCCCCCCCCCCACACACACACATACACATACACACACTACACACACACACGCGCGCGCGCGCGCGCGCGCACACACACACACACATACATACACACACAAACACACACACACCACGCCACACACACACACACACACACTACACACACTCACACAAACAAACAAACACACACACACACACACACACACACACACACACACACACACACCACACACACACACACACACACACACACACACACACACACACACACCACTGCACACACACACTACACACACACATACGAACACTACAAAAACACACACACATACACACACACACTAGTTTCCACAATAAACAAGACACTCCTAGGCTACAAACTTTACATCCTATTCTCCCCTACATCACATTCCTCACTTTGTACGGTGGGGGGGGGGGGGGGGGGGGGAGGGGGGGTGCACTTCTATCATAGACATACATCAGCAACCGCAAACCTCTAAACCTCTAAAACATAAAAGTGATGTTGACAATGCACAAAACCACACAAAAGAGCTAAATTCCCCTCGCATCATATAAAACGGAGTCACGCAAAACACACCAGCACAATATTTCCATCAACTCATATTTTGAGCAGATGGAAGGATAAGGGT
>CM060319.1:37197813-37202813 GCA_030674155.1 Stramonita haemastoma | reverse complement strand
TTTCTGTCTCGCTCTGTCTGTCTTCTTCTGTCTGTCTGTCTGTCTGTCTGTCTGTCTGTCTCTGTTCTGTCTCTGTCTCTCTCTCTCTCTCTGTCTCTTCTCTCTTCTCTTCTTCTCTCTCTCTCTCTTCTCTGTTTTTTCTCTATCTCTCTCTGTCTTCTTCTCTGTCTCTCGTCTTCTGTCTGTCTCTGTCGTTTTCTCTCTCTCTCTCTCTCTCTCTCTCTCTCTCTCTCTCTCTCTCTCTCTCTCTCTCTCTCTCTCTCTCTCTTCTCTCTCCTCGCTCTTGCGCTCTCTCTCTCTCTCTCCTCCATACGTCCACATGTGTATATAGTCCACATTCGGATGAGACTATAAACCTAGGCCCGTGTGCGAACGCACGAGAACATCTTGCGCACACGTTAAAACCCCGTTCCACCTTTCGGAGGAGCAGGCTATCGTGTGCCGGTAGGAGCGGATGACAAAATTAAAAAACAAACAGCATGCGCACAGGTGTCGTGTTTCAGACACCATCCCTGAGAAAAAAATAAATATGGGTAGGCGCTGCTCTTGTGGCGACGCGCTCCCCGGGGAGTGCAGCCCGAATTTCACGCAGAGAAATCTGCTGTGACGTAAAGTGGTATAAAATAAAATATAAAAAATAAAGATAAAATACATGTAAGCAAATCTCTTGAAAGTGTCACCACATTTTTGTAAAATAAAATGAAACTTTAAAACAAAAAAAAAACAACAAACACAATCTACAACACAAAACAACAAACAAAACTGATTGACATACGACAGCATACGTATCAATTTTAAGTAAAATTTTATATACAGTGCATTCTAGATAGGTTGTAGGTCTCTAACTTTAAATACAGCTTTTATCTTATAATATGACGCGAGTCTTTGTACGAAGCTCATAATCTGTGGTTAGGTAGCTTGTGTTGTAAGTTTAAACACAAGTTTAGATTTAAAAAATAATAATAATATATACAGATTGCTCGAAGCTTATATGTTGTACCTCTTGTATCTGATATTGAAAAAAAACCAACTTCCTTCATTCTTGTGTTACACCAAACACATTCAATGTTTCATACAATTACAATCTTCCCATTGAAATAGGTGTCTTTGTGTCTATTGGTGGGATCGGAGCCCGAATGCTACTTCCTGTATCCTGTGATATCCAAAAATAAAACCGCTCTTGTGTTAAGAAGACGCGTTTACAGGTCCATACAATCGTCTGCTTGACATAGCAAGCATACGAAATCTTGGTTGTTTATCGCTGAATGACTGGATTTTTGCTGAAAATATGCACTACCAGCCAACGGTATACGCGACGTATGTGTTGTGATTTTGAATGCTGAATCGTTATCAAAGGTATGTTATTTTAGTAATACTTATCGATATGAAGAGACGATTTTTTCATATTTTAATGCATTCAAAAGCCTTTCTGATGTAAGCACGTTATACTAAAGAGTTGTGGAAACACAGATGGTGTTTTAGGATTTGAGACGATTTAGTGTCAGAACATTATTTAGGTATTAAGAGAGAGAGAGAGAGAGAGAGAGGAGAGAGAGAGAGAGAGAGAGAGGAGAGAGAGAGAGAGAGAGAGAGAGAGAGGAGTGGGATGTGGTGAGTGTGTGTGTGTGTGTGTGTGTGTGTGTGTGTGGTGTGTGGCGTGGGTTGGTGTCTCGTGATGTGCGTGTATGGCGTGTGTGTTGTGTGTGTTTGTTATGTGTGGTGTGTGTGTGTATACATATGTATACGTGTAGTTTGAGCATACTCTATGTGCGTCGAAGTTGTTAGATCTTGTGTATGAGAGAGAAGTAAGGGAGATAGTTTGGGGTGGGTGTATTGGTGCGGCGCATTGCAAGTACTTTTCCATTTTTAAATCATGCACAAAAACTGTCTACTTGTACCAGAGGGAAATATTGTTTTATTGAAAAGAACAACAAACAAAACCAAATAAAAAAAAAAACGCCGTTGCGATATAATGAAGCAGACACAATTAACTATTAGGTGACCTAAACCTTTTTTTTTAAGTGCTCTGAGTTCACCTACAGTAACATACAAACACGACAAAATAACAGACTGCAACTGTAAATAATGCACACATGTGTGCACAGGGCAAAAACTAGGCCACAGGCTAGCGAGTATAGCAGTGTATCTTCCATCTTTGAAATCGGGGTTAGGAGTGACGTCATCGAAAATATTTACATTTTCCCCACGTCCACGAAATAAGGTTACCACTCTTTAGGTAAACATGAAAGTTCATGTATGTAAGTTTTATTCAGTGGAGGGGGAAAACAGGTATTTTTTTTTTTTTTTAGTAACAAAAAGATGTAGATATTACATATGACGTCATAACTACTAACTTCAGGGGGATTGACTCTATGCCAGGTTAAGCAGCCTTACAAGTCTCTTGCAGTAGTTGTTGCAGGCTTGGTCTGTATGATTAGCGTAATTAACGCCCTTGCCAGCATGCAGGGTGTTGAGGGTGAGGCATTCAGTCTGTAGTGCCTTGCATTTCAATCACACACTGTGCATGTGGAAAAGGGTGAGAAACACACTGGATGGGGGTGGAGTGGGGGAAGGGAGGAATGGCGTTGATATGAATAATCTACTGATTACCATGATTTGTCCTTTGTTTCATACCAATAATCCATTGATGATTATGTTTATTTTCAGTTCACTGCATAATCAGTGTGTCATTGATCATTGTTATCATTTCCTTCCACTTACGTGAGCATAGTAGGGTTGATTATCATAATCATCTTTCTTCACTATTCAAAATATCATCAACATTGCATATGTTTTTTTTTCACTTTATGTCAAGTAATCCATTGATCATCATGATCATTCCCTCATTCCATACAAATAATCCAGTGATCATCATGATCACCCCCTTCATTCTGTATCAACAATCCATTGATTATCATGCTTCATTTTCATTCCATATCAATAATCCAGCGATCATCATGATCATTTTCATTCCATATCAATAATCCATAGATCATTATGATCATCCCCTTCAATAATCCATGATCATCATGATTATCCCCTTCTTTCTACATCAATAATCCATTCGTTTTCACAGTAGTTTCTTACATTTTCAACATTAGAGCAGTATGCGTGGACACCCATCGAGAGGGATCAAATCACTCATCACAGATTTAAGGAGAGAAGAAGAAAAAAGAAAACGGAAAAGATCATTTCCTTTGCTTGATAATATTGACATCGTCATTGAGTTGGGTTTTTTTCCCCCAGAATGTGTTCTGATCTATAATATTGTATATGCATTGACAGTAAGAAAAAGTGTATGAAAATAAGATTCAATATTCTCTTTCATTCGCTCAAAAGATATTTCAACATTGCCATCTAGAAAAGTGTAGATCAAGAAATTTAAACTGGAGAAAAGCACGAAAGAATATTACTCACACATATAGGAGCAATTATATTTTAACATGACAATTGCAATAAAGGGAATTGAAATTACTATCACAAAGAAATAAAGCAGATGTCAAAATAGAAAGGCAAGTTTATTAGAATGTCGATATATTTGGTATTTTCAACATTAGCAAAGGAATAAAATATACTGACCTCATTATAGTAAAAAACAGATCTGTTCATAATCATCAAATCACAAATGACACTTACCCCCACCTGCCTTTAAAGGCTCTGCGCAAATGGTAGTGCTAACACTATTTCGGGGCGCACATTTAATCGGAAAACATTATTTGAAGTTATTAAAGGAAAAAGATTCATTAAAAGCATTAATGTTCTTCTTGGCTATTGTTGTATAGAATAACATTATTAGCCCCAAACTACCCCAATATTCTACCAGGCTAACTAGCTGTGAAGAAAGTGGACAGTTGAAGTATTGCTTGTCTGCGTCGGTCCCGTTTAAACCCTCACGGCGCTTTCACCAACCTGTCACCTGCAATGTAAATACAGGTACACACTGCATGTAAGCCTGGCTTGCACCGGCCCCATCCCATCCCCCTTACTCCCTAAACACACACACACACACACACACACACACACACACACACACACACACACACACACACACACAACACACACACACACACACACACACACACACACAC
The DNA here is from genome assembly GCA_030674155.1 of Stramonita haemastoma. Lineage (NCBI taxonomy): Eukaryota > Metazoa > Mollusca > Gastropoda > Neogastropoda > Muricidae > Stramonita > Stramonita haemastoma. The sequence goes on along the minus strand of CM060319.1, from coordinate 37,198,725 downwards.
ACACACACACACCACACACACACACACACACACACACACAGAGGTACACAGGAGTGCCTCTGAGGATTGTAACCGCAAGACCTCTGAAATCAAATACACCCTGAATGCCGAAAATGCTGATAGACCGGTTTATAAATTGCGTTGGATAGAAAGATGGAGTTTTCAAATTAAAGTTTTAACAAAAAAAACAACAACAACAACAAAAAACACTGGGTCAGAATGTCGTGGGTTAAAAGGACAAAACGCTTCAAAATCCAAAAACGCCGAGTCAAATAAAGTTCAGTTTTTTATGTGTTTGAGAGAGAGCATCCTGAGAAGACTTTGTGTTCGTGTGATAGCAGCGGTAGTGGGATGGTGTATGCAGCTAAACGTGAACAGACAACATTGTTTTCAGAGGAAACCTTGGTATTAGCTGATGAGCTCGTAAGACAGGTTAGTACTCGATTCTATTTTAGTTATTAATTTTGTTAGCTTTGGCTTCGAACAGACCGTTCTCTTGATAAAACTTTCTTACTATTTTGTCCTGGATTGTGTGATAGATTCGTGTGCCTCGACCATCAAAGAAAAAGAGTTTAACATTCGTCTTGAACAGAAGTGCGCAGAAAGGCAGTAACAGGAGAAAAGAAATAGCAAACAAAAAAAGTAACACCAAAAAACCAAAAGAGACAAAAGAAACACGATGCCCATATTCCGGTTAATAATGTAGTGTGCTTGTGGTAACACCCAGAATCTTAACCACTCAAAAAGTTTTGTCCCTGTTTTCAGTTCAATTTTCGTTCCTAGATATTTTTGAAATGCTGCCCGATTCACCCTCTTCTATATTCATAACTTTTTTTCTTTCTCCCTAATCCCCACTATAGTCCATTTCCTGTTCATTTATCTAAATACAGTGTAGCCAAGTTAAAAAAAAAC
>CM060319.1:37182813-37187813 GCA_030674155.1 Stramonita haemastoma | reverse complement strand
AGAGAGAGAGAGAGACAGAGACAGAGGACAGAGAAGAGAAGACAGACAGAGACAGAGACAGAGACAGAGAGGCGAAGGAAAGACAGTAATGAGGATCTAGGCTGTAACAGTCAGCTGTGTTTGTTTCTATTCTTACGACAGGAGAACAGGTAGCAGCCCACAGCGCACATCTCTAAACACTGGGTGAAGTAATCCACCACCTGCTTTACTTACTTACTTAGCTTGTACTCTTTTTTTTTTTTTTCTTTTTTAGAGATTGAAGGGGGGAAAAAAACTAAGCACAAAGTTTTGCCGAATGATGTGAAGGAGAGAGAGAGAGAGAGAGAGAGGAGAGAGAGAGGAGAGAGAGAGAGAGAGAGAGAGGAGAAGAGACGAGACGAGGAAGAGGAAAGAGAGAGAGACAGAGAGAGAGAGAAGAGAGAGCGAAAGGAAGAAGAAGAGTATGGAAGACAGATAGTGTTAGAGAGAGGGAGACGAAGGACACAGAAGAGACACAGAGAGAGAGGGAAGAGAGAGAGAGAGACTGAGCAGTGACAGAGAGTTGAGTCAGATGATGTCCAGCCAGAGGTGGGAAGAAAGAGAGAGAGAGAGAAGGAAAGAGTTGCGAAGAGTGGAAAGGAGAGAGAGAGAGAGAGAGAGAGGAGGAGAGAGAGAGGAGAGAGAGAGAGAGAGAGAGAGGAGAGAGAGAGAGAGAGAGAGAGAGAGAGAGAGAGAGAGAGAGAGAGAGAGAGAGAGAGAGGAGATGCATTCTTTTATATCGGAGATAATGAATAAGCACAGAGACAGACAGACAGACAGACAGACAGATGCAGACAGACAGAAACAGAAACAAAGAGACAAAGAGACAGAAACACAGAGACGAAGGAGAGTTGTCACCCATTTTCAGCGCCATCTTGTGGCCCGGAGGTGGTTAAGCGGGTATTATGGAGGGTGACAGGGTGTTAACGAATCAGTGCGGGCAGGTAGAGAGGGAGAGAAGAGGGAGAGCAGCCAAGCGAGGGCCTGGCTAGCAGGGGCTCAAGGAACGAATTGCTCTATCAGTGACCTGGAAAGGATTTCACGCTAATCTTCATTTTCTCTCTCTCTTCTCTCGGTTGCAGGTGCTCCCAAGCGCTGGACTGACTGACCAGCCAACCAGCCAACCAACCAACCAACCGACCAACCAGCCCGCCAGCCAGCCCACACCTATACGTCCCAGCTCCTGGCAAAATTTCTAAGGAGTGTGCAGCTACTACTACTACTACTATTACTACTGCTACCACCCAGGTCAAACTTTACCTCACCTTACCTTTCCAAATCCTTCCACCCACTTCCACCCACCCATCCATCCATCCATCTACTGACCCACCCACCCCACCCCACCCCACCCCACCCCTACGTCCTTCGACTTTCACCCGTGTTTACGCTACTCTTCAAAACCTGCATTGTGTGTGTGTGTGTGTGTGAGAGAGAGAGGTGGACAAGGCTGTTGGATGTCAAGTGACCTCAGCTGAGCGAACTTCCACTAGGAGTTTTTTTTCTGCTGCTATTATTCCTAGATCGGTATCTACGCTAGCGGACACAGAAGTCGGTGAACTGCAAGTGCTGGGGGTTACTTGTTTCACCCACTCGTCAATGAACTACAAGCTCTTATTAAAGAAGGAACTGAGGTGAGAGTATACAAGTTGTAGTGTAGGTGCATGCTTCTCGCCTGGGTTACCTACTCTACACCTCTCTGCTCTTACCACTTCACAGTGCCAACAACAGTACCATTCCTGCTGGAGTTTCTGGAGTGCTAGACCAGCTTGGAGACGCAAAGAGTATTCAGGTAAGGAGGTGCAGTAAGCACTAGTGGTTGACGTTCGTCAGTTTGGCTTTTATGCAGGGGACCGGTGATTATCCCATAACTGCTCTCTGTCTCTCTCTTTCTCTGTCTCTGTCTGTCTGTCTCTGTCTCTGACTCTGTCACTTGTGTCTCTCTCTGCCTTTCTCTGTCTCTCTCTGTCTCTCTCCGGCCGGATGAAAAAAGTATGTAATACTCTGTAGCCCTTGAAAAATAAAGATTATTCATTCATTCATTCATTCATTCATTCATTCATTCATTCATTTATTCATTCATTCTCTCTCTGTCCTTCTCTGTCTGTCTGTCTGTCTGTCTGTCTGTCTGTCTGTCGTCTGTCTGTCTGTCTGTCTGTCTGTCTGTCTGTCTGTCTGTCTGTCTCTCTCTCTCTCTCTCTCTCTCTCTCTCTCTCTCTCTCTCTCTCTCTCTCTCTCTCTCTCTCTCTCTCTCAGTTTTCTCTCTCTCTATCCCTCTCTCTCTCAGTTCACTTTTTTTCCTTTCTTTTCTTTTCACTCTTGACGGGTCGATATGTTGATGAAAGAAACCTGCCAATATCCTTTTTCGTTCAGAGTCCTATTTCTGCCTGAAAGGATTTGCTTTAATGATCAGACTGGTGGGGGGTGGTGGTTTTGGTGGTGGTGGTGGTGGTGGTGGTGATGGCGGTGGTGGCGGTGGTGGCGGTGGTAGTGGTGGTGGTGGTATAGTGGTGGTGGGTGGGTAGGTGGGGGTAGTGGTTGGGATGGGGAGCAGGTGGTGGCAGTGGTGGTGGTGGTGGTGGTGGTGTAGTGATGATGGAAGAGTAGAAGTGCACCCACCATCCTCCTATCCCCAACTCAACTCCACACACCGTCCTACTTTTTCTTACCCTCCCCCCCCCCCCTCCCCCTCTTTTTTCCCCCCCCCAATATATCTAGACTAAGCTGGACTCAGAACAGGGAGGGTGGGGTGGGGGTAGAGGAGGAGGTTGGAGACACAGGGGTGGGGGGGGGAAGGGGAGAAGGGGGGAAACTTGCGTGGACGTAGTAGAATGGAAAAGGGAAGACTCAAGAGGCAGGGGTAGGGGTAGGAGGGGTAGGAGGGGGTAGTAGGGAGGTTCCTAGTGGTCGAACAAGAACTTAATACCCGGGGTACAAAAAATAAAAAAACAACATCAACAAAATTCGAGGGAGAGTGAGTTAGGTGGAAGGTAGGTGGGAGGAGCAGGAGGAGGAGGAGGACTGTGAGTGTAGTTGTGTAGAGAGAGAGAGGAGGAAGAAAGGAGGAAGAAAGGGGAAGGAAAGGGGATGGAGGAAGGGGGGAGAAAGGGAGGTAGGGACATTGCTATTCATGACAGGATATTCACAGTGTCCTGCCTCTCTTGCCTCTCGCTAATAAGCGAGGTCTGGTGGTGTCGTCTGCTGTCTGGAGCTTGATAACTCGTATCAGACCCACACTGTGGAGGATTTGGGATCTGTGATGTGGTCAATTGCCCGTGCGCTTGTGTGCGTGGTGCGTGCGTGCGTGCCTGTGTGTGTGTGTGCATGCGTGCGTGCGTGCGTGTGTGTGTTGCCTGTGTGTGTGTGGTGTGTGTGTGTGTGTGTTAGTGTGTATGCATGTATGCTATATATGTACTTATGTATCATGCATCTCTCTAGTCTCTCTGTTCTTTCTTGTATATCTGTATCTCTGTTTTCTCTCTCTGTCTGTCTCTCTTCTCTCTCTGTGTCTCTCTGTCTCTGTCTCTCTTTCTCTTATCTCTCTCTCTTATTTATGTGTCTGTGTGCATGTCGTACGTGTGTTTTTTTTGTAGGTCATCTTATGTCTCTGTGTGTCTTTTATCTTAGTGTGTCTGTGTGTGTTGTTAGTGTGTTGTTGTTTGTGTGTTTGTGTGTGTGTGTGTGTTGTGTGTGTTGTTGTTGTTGTTGTTGTGTGTTGTGTGTGTTGTGTTGTGTGTGCTTGTGTTGTGTGTGTGTGTGTGTGTGTGTGTGTCTGTGTGTGTGTGTTGTGTCTTGTGTGTTGTTGTGTGTGTGGTGTGTGTGCGCGCGTGCGAGTGTGCGCGTGCGTATGTGTATGTATGCGTGTGTGTTTGTGCGTGTGCATGCGTGTGTGCGCATACGCGTGCGTATGTGTGACACACAGAGAGACAAGAGAGAGAAAAAAACAACAAAGATCGAGAAAAAAAGACAGACCTAGAGAGATAGATGCGACACACAGCGGTGGTCATTTCGTTGGAGGCAGACAGCTAAGCACTCTCCCCGCCTATCGTTTATTTCCGAAGCAAGGCTGGGCTTTGCCAGTCATCCATTTCTTCCGCAGTGTGCTCAAATCCTCATCGTCTGCTGCTTTGGTCTGTTACTAGCCGTCTGCTGGCCTCATCAAATGAGACCAAAATTAAATAGCTGTTTTTATATTGTCCATTATTGAAGAAAATGTTGTTTTTGCAGTGATTCATTTCAATTCAATTCCAATTAGTTTAGTATCTCAGAAACAAGAGAAAATTCACGAAAACTCATAACAATGTAATTATGTCAGTACCATTGTATATGTGTATATTTGTAGATAAGACGTGCATGCATGCATGCACGTACGCATACTCGCACGCACGAACGCACGCATGTACACATGCACACACACTCACAAATATATATATATATATATAGTATAAGTATAATAGATAGATAGATAGATAGATAGATAGATAGATAGATATAGATAATAGATATATAGATAGATATATATAATACATCATACATATCATACATAATAATACATACATACATACATACATACATACATACATACATACATACATACATACATATATAGCACATGTGCGTGCGTGTGTACGTATGTTCACACATTGCTTTAACCTGATCGTCCAGGCTATAATAGTCAATATGGAAAAAATGTTAAGTACACAACGATGATATGACTGAGAGATGTTAGAATGAAAAGATCAAATAAAAAGGGAACGCAAGAATCCTCGATGAGTACAACAGGAAATTCAGTCATTTACTGAACAGTCACAATGATCATGGTGCTCTTATGCCATGCACTCAATCTTCAGACGATGGGACTGTGATCTATTATGTGTTTTACTGGTGTGTGATTGTCTTCAGCTTTCCATTGGATTGCTTCAAAACTTTTTCGTTTGTCTTTCCATTCTTCTGTAATCGTCATGTTTCCATTCTGTGACTGTCTT
>CM060319.1:37165313-37175313 GCA_030674155.1 Stramonita haemastoma | reverse complement strand
GACAGACAGACAGACAGACAGACAGACAGAGAGAGAGAAGAGAGAGGAGGGCAGAGACAGACAGACAAGACAGACAGACAGACAGACAACACGGAGGGGGGGGGGGGGAGAAGTGTTTAGAAAAGATCGTTGGGATCAGAAATGCTGAAAGTTGATTCTAGAAGTAATCTAGCCAGCAGTGCGTGTCAGTCAGAAAACACCAGTCGCCTCCCTTGCGTTCTGGTAAATGGTTTTGGTGTTTAGTTAAAGTCACGTTTTACAATATTGATTGCGTTTATCTCTGTTGACTTTCACTTGTGCTAGTGTGTGCCAGTGTGATATAGTTCTGATGACTTGGAGATACCCTGGACACGATTTGTATCCTGTGTCTAGACTTTTTAAAACATAGAGAAAAAAGAGGGGGAGTGTGTGTGGATGGAGAAAAAAAAAAACGAGTAAGGGGGTGGGGGTTGAGATTGGGAGGTTGAATTGTGTTTGTGTTAACTATTCGTCTACGCAGTAAAGATGGAGAAAGAAGAGGCAAGGTTACACTGGAAAGTGAAAATAAGCCACAAGAAAACACACAGCAAAAACCTCCAGTTTCAACTACAGGTGTTCGTGGTTTAGAGGTAACGCCCCCTGTCGTCTCTCTTAGGTGGCCACAGGTTCACTCAGAGTGAGTGTGCAGCTGTTAGGATGTTGTTGTTGTTGTTATTGTTGTTGATGTTGTTTTTTGTTGTTGTTGTTGTTGCTGCTGGTGGTGGTGCTGTTGTTGCTGCTCCTGCTACTTCTGCTGCTCCTGCTGCTACTGCTGCTTGCTGCTACGCTACTGCTGCTGCTGCTGCTCTATGCTACTTCTGCTGCTCCTTCTGCTTCTGCTGCTACCTGCTGCTGCTGCTGCTACTGCTGCTGCTGCTATTTCTGCTGCTCCTTCTGCTTCTGATGCTACTGCTGCTGATGCTACTGCTATTTCTGCTGCTCCAGTCTCTGCTGCTGTTTCTGCAGTTTGTTGTTGTTATTTACGAGGCTGTTTGGAGTTTGTTAGGTGGCTTTTTTTTAGCCTACGTTGAGTAATTGACAGACTCTGCATGATAAGCTAACGAGTTATACTCTATCCCCCTAACAAGTAAACCATGAGGTTCAGGGTTCGATTCCCAGCTTTGCTCTTCCTTCCCAGTCTGACGGGAAAAAATCAATCTGAATGTCCTCTTTTGGATGAGACACTTAGCCAATAGGACCTTTGTGCTTACGGATTTGTGCATGTCAAACGATCCACCTCAGTTGAAAATCGGAAAGAACAAGTAAGTGCTTCCGACTGTCCAGGGAAAAAACTGGTAGTTCAAATCCTATTTCCCTGAAGTCGGAATTCGGCTACCTGAATGGTTGGAGGAGAGAAAACAAAACAACAACAACAGTCGCATACGCAAAAAAATATTATTCTGATAGGTGAACCCTAAAGCTCTAGCCAAAAAATTATAAGGAAAAAAAATGCTGTCGAAAATGTCATGTCCAAAAATCTAGGTTATCCTAGGCGAAATTGGATTTATCATACAGGCATACGCACGCATGTGTACACCACAGCTGGTGCCAGCTATGTCACAAATAATCCATGGTGATAATAAAACAACAAGTGGTTTGTACACAGCCAAGCCTGTGAACGTAAACTGACGGGATGGCGATGCTGTGTATATATTATGTACTATTCTGTGAATGCTTGACTAAACTTTGTGTCCTCGTCCAATTGGACAGCTTGTGTTTTGTTATGTTCTTTTCTCGTCTCTGTCTCTGTCTGTCTCTTTAGATGTCTGTCTGCCTGTCTATGTTTTTATGTCTGTGATACTTATTCTCTCTCTCTCTCTCTCTCTCTCTCTCTCTCTCTCTCTCTCTCTCTCTCTCTCTCTCTCTTTTCTCTCTTCCTCTCTCTCTCTCTCTCTCCTCTCTCTTCCTCTCTCTCTCTCTCTCTCTCTCTCTCTCTCTCTCTCTCTCTCTCTCTCTCCTCTCTCTCTCTCCTCTCCCTCTCCCCAAAAGTCTTCGTGAGACTTTAACCGAGCCCCGTGTGCGAACGCACGCAGAACATCTTGCGCACACGTTAAATCCTGTTCCGCTTTTCGTAGAGTAGCCATCGTGTGCCGGTGGACAGATGACAATATTTCAAAACTGCATACTACAGGACCGGATGAAAAAAACCTGAATGCTTATCTGTTATCTCGATATAAGAATAAATAAAAATAAATCTCTCCTCTCTCGTCTCGTCTCTCTTCTTTACTGTCTGTCTTCTGTCTCTCTGTCTCTCTCTGTCTTCTCTGTCTCTCTCTGTCTGACTGTCCTGTTCTGTCTGTCTGTCTATCTGTCTGTCTGTCTGTCTGTCTGTCTGTCTCTCTGTCTCTCTGTCTCGTCTTCTCACTCTCTCTCTCTCTCTCTCTCTCTCTCTCTCTCTCTCTCTCTCTCTCTCTCTCTCTCTCTCTCTCTCTCTCTACACACACACACACACACACACACACACACACACACACACACACACACACACACACACAGACTGAAACACGCCGGAGTCTATATGAGGGAGAAGGGTAGTCAAGGGGAGGGGGGGGGGGGGGGGGGTTGCGATAGATAAGTTGACACTTGGCGAAAATGGCAAGCAAAAAGAGAAAAAGCTGACGTGAGAGATAGATAGAGAAAGAAAGTAAAGAAAAAAAAAAGCAGGGGAAAAAAAGGAAACAGAAATATCTATATAAAAAAAAAAAGAAATCAGGATTGCTAAATATTTACGTTGTGTAAGCTACTCCCCTTCTCGTAGCGAGACGTCATCGAACAAATAGAGACTGGATGATGCTTCTACTTGAGTGCCAAGCGATTGCACGGCACGTATTTTGGCAATATTGATTCGTGTCAAATTGGTCCAGTTTCCTTTTTCGCTTTGGCTAATAAGGTATGTCTGGCTTTGATTACGTTCATCATTCCATTTTAGCGAAGAATGAAGAGAATGTAGGATAGGATATCCTATTTCACGCCGAAGTCGGAGGCGCTAGGCCTGACTTGTCAGGCGCTTAACGGCAGCGCAATGGTAGACATTTTCGCTCTTATGACAGACAACAATAGTTTGCTGGTTGAGTGCTTGATGCCGAAGATCAAGGAAAAGAAGAAGGAGAAGAAATGATAAAAGAAAAGAAGAAGGGGTATGAAGAAGAAGATGAAGAGGAAGAAGAGGGAGGAGGAGAAGGAGAAGGATGAGGAGTGAAAGGGAGGAGGAAAAGAGGAAGAAAGGAAGAAGAGAAGAAGAAGAAGAAAGAAGAAGAAGAAGAAGAAGAAGAAGAAGAAGAAGAAGAAGAAGAAGAAGAAGAAGAAGAAGAGAAAAGAAAAGAAAGAACAAGAAGAAGAAGATGAAACAAAAAAAAGAAGAGAAGAAGACAAGAACAAAAAGAAGAAAAAAAAGAAGAGAACAGAGAAGAAGAAGAGAAGGAGAAGAAGAACAAGAACAAGAACAAGAAAAAGAAAAAAAAGAAGAAGCAGAAAAAAGAATGAGAAGAACAAGAACAACAAAGAAAAGAGAAGAAGAAGAGATACTGTGTGTGAAGAATTTCGCACACAAAGAGACGGCGCGCTCCAAGTTGCCACAATACACGACTTTCTCAGCTACGATTTTGTGTGTGTTTTTTTTTTGTTGCTTGTGTTTTTTTTGTTCTTGATGTTGCTCTTGATTTTTGTTCTTCTGCTCTTTTTTGTGATGTGCCGTGATTGTCTTTTTTTTAGGTCTTCTTCTTCGTTCTTTTTGTCGTTGTTGTTGCTATTATTGGCGATGCAGCCTCACAGTGCAGATATTCTTTGGACAATAAACGGGCACAAGTGCGATGATTTCGGGACTTATCTATCTATCTAATCTATGCGCTGAGTTCTGAAGCTCTTGTCAAAAATTAGTGTGTCTGTCCGTCTCTGTTTCTTTCTCTGTTTCTGTTTATCTCTGTCTTGTATGTCTGTCTGTGTCTGTCTGTCTGTGTCTGTTGTCTGTGCCTGTCTGTCTGTGTCTGTCTGCCTGTTCTTCTGTCTGTCTGTTGTCTGTCTGTTCTGTCTGTCTGTCTGTCTGTCTGTCTGTCTGTCTGTCTGTCTGTCTCTCTTCCTCTCTCTCTCTCTCTCTCTTCTGCTCTTCTCGTCTCTCTCTCTTCTCTCTCTCTCTCTCTCTCTCTCTCTCTCTCTCTCTCTCTCTCTCTCTCTCTCTCTCTCTCTCTCTCTCTCTCTCTCTCTCTCTCTCTGTGTTTTGTTTCTCTTGCTTGTATCTGTGTGTATGTGTGTCTTTCTCTGTTTCTGCTGTCTGTCTGTCTGTCCCTGTCTCTGTCTGTTTCTCTCTCTGTGTTCCAGAGGGGACAAAAACTAAGGGATTGTAATGCTTACCTGTAGCTGTTGGAAGTAAAGATTATCAATCTATCAATTTAATCAATCATCAATCAATCAATCAATCAATCAATCAATAAAATCATCAAAATCATCCCCCGAAGCACCGTTTATTCCTGTCACCTTTAAACCTGCATCTCTGTACATTTGTCTGCCATCGTTACGTTTTAAACATTGTAAGCCATGTGCATCCGCGTTTTATTATGTTGGGTTGTTTTTTTCTTGCTTCCTCAGGCTATCTCTGTCTGAATGTACGCAGTCAGCATTTTTTGATGTTTTTTCCACATCGTTTTGTTCTGGCAATCACAGTAGTGATATTGTCGACACTGGGATGGGCACAAAACCATGTCTATTCTTCTGTGCTTGTTTGGATTCTTCTCTCATCTCTTCTCTCCCTTTTAACTCCTCTAGAAGTCTTTGTCACACTGTAGTGAAGTATTGTTCAGTGTCAGACACTGTCTCTTGAATCTTCAAGCAGAGAAATGTGTCGTGGATAAAAGTGGTATTCTATTCTATTCTATTCTAGACAACTCATGCTCTACAGATGTATGCGTTATATATATATAATATTATAATATTATTTATTTGTTTGTTGTCTTTTCTTCTTCTTTTCTTCTTCTTCTTCTTTCTTCCTTCTTTTCTTCTTCTTCTTCTTCTTCTTCTTCTTTCTTTCGTCTTCTTCTTCTCCTTCTCCTTCTTCGTCTTCTTTTTATTATTATTGCCCACCCCATCATCACCACACCACCCTCCTCCCCTTTATTCTAACGTCACAGAAAACTTGGTACGTGGACAATAAATCTTCTACAGCATCTCCAGTTCACTTAAACAAAATAAAACGAACCAGGAGTGTTGGGATTTTCCCCACCTCAGCACAGTTACAGCATCTCAAGCCTATTAGCAAAAAAAAGAACCTGGAGTGTTGGGGATTTTACCAACTATGTGTAGTAAGATCAGAAATCATTATTAGAGGATGTAAAGTCTATTAAAAAAACAAACGGGGGTTGTTATTTTTTGCATCACTGTGTAAGTCAGATCAGAGGACCTTATAGTGTCTGAAGCTCATTAAAAAACAAAAACAACACCCAATAGTGAACATGCGTTGTTGGGGATTTCCCCCACTACTAAGTGTTAAGAACAGTGGACATTACAGCATCTCAAGTTCATTAAAAAGAAAACAAGACGAACCTGGGTTGTTAGGAGGGGGGCGGGAGTTCCCACTATAACGGAGTAGGTTCAGAGGACATTATAGCATCTCAAAATCATTAAAAAATAAAGAATCTAACCTGGGTTGTTTGGCACTTTTCCCACTACTGTGTGTTTACATCAGAGTGCAGTACAGTCCACAGAGTTGTGAGTCTGACGCCTTGCAGCCAGTGATCCAGCAATTCGCTTACAGACAGGTCACTTACCTACCGCCTTTACTTGTTCTTGGACACTTGGCTTGCTAGCGAGAGAGAGTGGGGGGGGGGGAAGAAAGTAAGGGAAGAGAGAGAGAGAGAGAGAGAGAGAGAGAGAGAGAGAGAGAGAGAGAGAGAGAGAGAGAGAGAGAGAGAGAGGGGGGGGGAGTGGAGGGAGGAGAGAAACAGTGAGATTGAAAGAGAGAAAGGCTTTGCCCCTTTAACTATGAGAGAGATAGAGAGAGAGAGACTTTAACAATGAGAGAGAGAGAGACTTTAACAAGAGAGAGAGATAGACTTAACAATGAGAGAGAGAGAGAGAGAGAGAGAGTAGAAGAGAGAGAGAGAGAGAGAGAGAGAGAGAGAGAGAGAGAGAGAGAGAGAGAGAGAGAGAGAGAGAGAGAGAGAGAGACTTTAACAATTAGAGAGAGAGAGGGGGGGGGGAGGGAGTGAGGTTTGCAATGGGATTACTGTGAGCGAGGGCAAAGCGTAAATCTCTCTGCTGCAGTGCACTCCCAGTTAAAAAGTAAACTATCTGGCACCACGACCAAAGGTTTGATGTTTGAAAACACAGAGGAGTACAAAGGAAAAAAGGAAAAGTTTGCTAATGGATGGAGGAAAAATATGAAGACAATGTTGTAGGTAAGAATGAAAGGTAAGTGCTTGAGTATGTGTATTTGGTCTGTGCATGCATGCTTATTTCTGTGTACACGTGTGTGCTCACACACGCAGAAGGATGCATAGGTTTATGCATATACGTTACACGTAGGTAAACGTGGGTGCGCACACCTGTATTCATTATACACACAAACACGTATGTACACGCATGCATGCACGGACATCATGGACACATACATACTTTTAAGTACATACACATACATGGGGGATTTCATGAAACACTACTGATTGTAACACATATAATTTGCAATAAAAAAAAATCCCAAACATTTCAACATTACGTGCAATAAAAAAAAAAGATATGGACATAGTCAGGATTTTTAACAATATCATACAACTTTACCTTGGATTTTAAGTTTGTTCAATTTGAACGAAGACTTTTTGGCTAAAGAAAGCGAACGACGAAAGGGTGAACATCGACATTGGCTACAGAAAGTCATGAGATAAACCCTTTTTCCAAAAATTCAAAACCTTTAGAAATTCCAGTTTAAAGTGAAAATCACACTAGTTGCACACACACACACACACACACACACACACACACACACACACACACACACACACACACACACACACACACACACACACACACACACACACACACACACACACACAGAGTCACACTAATGCCAACACACAAATCATCATTCACACAGTCTTCTCTACTAGTTAAAACGGAGTTCTTCAGTCTCTGACCACACAACGACTGTTTACACGAAACCCTTAGTGCACTGCACTCTGACCTGAATTGTGCCCTAACTCCCTGGGGAGTCATTTGGTCAGCACACTGTACTGAAGTTTTTCAGTGGATGAGTCTGGGAAGTTAAACCCTGTAGAACCCATTACTCACAAAGCTGCATTCCAGTCGCCGTAATGTGTGTTTTGGGGACGGTAGGAGGGGGGTGGAGGGGGGGGGGGGGTGGAGGAGGTGCTGAAATCTCCTGGTTGTTAAAGCGTTGTAGTGGTAGTGTGACGGTACCCGAGTGCACGTTAACGTGTTTTTGCTGGCCGTTGGTCTGGTGAGATTTTCTTTCCCCCTAGGTCAACATTGGTACTGACTCCACTTCTTTCTGGTCAGTCCTTAAACTGGGATTATAGCCCCGAGATCTTGTGTTGGAAACGTATCCAGAACATGTTGCTGACACGTTAAAATTCCATTCAACTGTTTTGTAGAGGAGGAGAGAGGAAGAGGTCAGATAATTATGGCTTGGTGGTGTGTGCATGGCTCTGAAACGCTCGGGATGCTTTTTAGCCACTAAGAAGAGGGATTGGTTCCACCAGGTCAAGCCTAAAAGGGTAAAAGGTTAAGGTGTACCGTAACCTAGGCGGTCGTAGGGAGCCAGGCATCAGAGACCTCAGCTTCTCTAGGGGCCAGCATATTGAGGGCGGCGCCCATCTCCTCTCCCTGACCCTAAAGAGGGCAGGTACCCATTTACAGCTGGGTGAACTGGGGGACTGTACTGAAGCCAAGGCGCGCAAAAGGTCACCCAGGGGGGGGGGGGGGGGGGAGTGACGATTCAGCTAGGGGGTCATGTTTTAGTTTGAAAGTATTGTTGGGGCGGGTATCTGTTTAGTCTCTTTGTGGAATCTTTTCTTATCGTTTTCCTTGTTGTTTGGTTTGATGTTCTTGGTATTTTTTTTGACTGCATGGTTGATGTACTTATCAATAATGGATTGCTTTGTTTAAGGCTAGTTTTTTTCCGTTTCTTTTGCAGTTTTTCTCGGGAGTGGAGGAGGGGGCTGGTGTACACAATTTTTTTAGCCCCACAAAAGAAAAATTACTATGATTTGTAATATGAAAAAATCTACAAGCTCAGCTATTAAATAGAGATGCAGAACTGACAACAACAAAAAAACGATGATCTGAACTAAACCTGCAGGCAAGAAAAAACCTAACTACTTTTAATGATAATAATAATAATCTACAATTTCAACCATAAACAGACTGGTTTTCCACGACAAAATGCACTAGCTTCTGCCTCTAAAACTTCCCAAGCAAAACTAACATAGGATCACGCTGCAGGCATTTATGGAAAGAGAAAAATCAATCAGTCTGTCTAACTGAGGTAACACTACACTCAAAGACAAACACGATCGGAGCAAGAGGTAACAAAAAAAAAGGTTGTAAAATATCCCGACGGGAAGGAAAGGAAAAGCAGGGTGGGAAAAAAACAGATGGAGGAGAAGATGTTAAAGATCAGAAAAGCTGAAAGTTGACACAGTGTAACGCAGCCAATAGGACGTGTCTGCGTGAAGAAGATATATCTGGGAAAGGCTTGTTTTTCTAGAGCACCACTGGCACCCACAGTACATTTGTCACTGTGTTCATTATGTTTATCTTTCGGTTTGAGTTTCACTCTTGTGAGAAAGTATGGCTGGAGTATCAGTAGAGTGTTTGAGTGCACTCTACGTAAAAGTTATGTGGTCTGTATATACAGAACGCTTGGGGTTTAAGATTTAATCAAAAGTTTTTGGATATTCTGAATGTAGGTACTCTTCCCTCCTACGTTATTTCTAGTGAAAGCGTTGGTGACTGTGGTGGTTGAGTGGTTGGAGCGTTGATTTTTTTTTTCTGTTTGAAGTAAGACTGGATGGTTGACTGTATTTTTGTCTTTGGTTTGGTTTTATTTGGTTGTGTTCTTTTTAAATATTTGCTGAGCTGATTTCTTGGTTAATTTGGTACAGTAGTGTATTACACAGTCATGTATTCGAAAGTTAAAAGAAAACCATGATATATAAGTGGTTACAGCATCATGAAAATCGATGTTTAAAAAAAATCAGTCCAGAATCAGAGTATCTTTTAATCATCCTGCCCTTGTTCCCTTTCTCCAGTCACATCACTTACAGTCACACCCAGGCTCGTTCTGTGCCAACGTTCACACCAGTTGTTGTTGAAGTAAAATTATAGTCTTTTCCAGAGTTTCTGATATCAGGACTTGGACAGAAACTAGAAGGTTAGGAGGTCTCCCACTTTGGCGAGGTCTCGATCTCCCACTTCAACAAGTCACTCCACTATAAATCCAAAATAGTGTTACACGTGACGACAGGTGTCAACAAGTTGCTCCACTATAAATCTACAGCAGTGTCCTCACCTGTGACAGCAAGTGTCAACAAGTAACTCCAGTATTAAAGTAGCGTCCTCACCTGACAGCAGGTGTCAACAAAATACTCCACTTTAAATCTAAAGCGGTTCCTTACACGTGACGACAGGTGTCAACAAGTTACTCCACTAGAAATCTAAAGCAGTGTCCTCACCCGACAGCAGGTGTCAACACAGCACCACACAGCCCCAGGCCAAACTATGCCAAGAGTTCACAGGAGGTTGTGCCCCCCCCCCCCCCTTACCCACCCCCCTCCCCATGTGTGATGTGTGACACGGAAGTTCACTGTCAGGTGGATTCGCCCTGATGCCTACGAAGCAAACCATGTGAGGGGTCGTCCGTCACTAACACAAACACACGCCCTTTTAGTCCCAGGCAGGACTTGCTTGTTAAGCCAGGAGCTAAGGGCCAGGCCACACCCCCCTACAGAAACCCTGGAGGGCAGGGGGCAGAATACCT